>CAJJDM010000027.1:223469-651119 GCA_905182975.1 Paramecium primaurelia
TATAAAAAGTAAAATTGTGTTTAATTTTTCTACTTTTTTTTTTGCAATAATTTATAAAAATGCCATGGTGACTAGAAATAGAAATTATAATTCTTATTTTAAATTAAATAACAAATAATATTATTTTTATGGGATAACATTGTAGCGATTGCAGTAATGTTGAAAATGAAATAACTTTAGAGAGTAGATAAGTAACAGAACCAATATCTTATCGTTACTTTACAAAAAGTGAAGCCCAATATGCTCTATTTAATACGTAAGAATTTGAATGAATCTTAAGAGCTGAGGAACTTAAAAAAAGAAAAGAAAGAGAAAAGAGATTTACTTTTGATTTTGACGACGGAAGTAAATATATAGGAGAGTGGGTAGGGAATAAAAGAGATGGATATGGAGTAATGGAATGGAAGGGTAATGAAGTATCATAGAACCATAGATGGAACAAAATATGAAGGGTATTGGAAAAATAATAAAGCGAACGGATAAGGAAGATTCTTGCATATAGATGGAGATTATTGTATGTGATAATATTATATATTAACAATTAGATGAAGGATAGTTTCTAAATAATTTATGTTCTGGATATGGCATATATCAATATTCTAATGGACACAGATATGAAGGAAATTGGAAGGATGATAAATTTGAAGGTTTTGGGAAGGAATTTTGGCCAGATGGAAGTTATTATATTGGATATTATGTAAATGGAGAGAAAAATGGAAAAGGGAAATACATTTGGGCAGATGGAAGTTCTTATGATGGGGATTGGTTTAACAATAAGATGAATGGGTTTGGTATTTATAAATGGAATAATGGTTGCATTTATAAGGGAGAGTGGCTTGATAATAATATGCAAGGATAGGGGGAGTATTAATGGCCGGATGGTAAGAAGTATTGTGGAAATTATGAAAATGATAAAAAAAATGGATTTGGGGTTTTTTTATATAATGATGGAAGAAAATATGAAGGTTAATGGTTTGATGGAAAATAGCATGGAGAGGGCATAATTTATGAATAAGATGGCAGTTATAAGAAAGGGGAATGGAGAGAAGGGAAGTTAATTAACTATATGGAAGTGAATTGATGAATAATTACAAATTTAATTTATATAACATAAATTAAATAAAGATATATTTATTTTTAAATGGTAATGAATATCACAATTAATCATGGTAGGGAGTTGACGCATATAAGAAGACAAGAGTATAAAGAAATGTTGGAAGAAAAGTAACATCAACAAACCTCTATTTGAAATTATTAATCAAGGTAAAAATTATTGAATTAACCATAGTTATATAAATTCTTAGCTAGAAGAACAGATTCAAATTTCAATGCTACAATTTTAAGAAGACTTTAATAAACTAGAACTGCCAGATATCCAATTAGTGTAAGCAGACTTGTGAAATAAATTAATACTGCTAAGGATAAGACAAGAACATTGGTTGTTGTTGGTACTGTTACAGATGAGTAAGAAAATATATCATGCATTTAGTGTACGTTTACTCACTGTTCCTAAGATTAATGTTTGTGCTCTTAGATTCACTGAGACAGCTAGAAAGAGAATTCTTGCAGCTGGTGGAAAAACATTGACCTTCGATCAATTAGCATAATAAAATCCAACAGGTACGATTATATATTAATAATTTCAAAGGCACAGGAACAATATTATTGAGGGGACCAAGAGTGAGAGAAGAATTAAAGCATTTTGGCAGAGCTGCTGGTTTACCAGGATCTCATGCTAAACCATATGTTAGTCACACTGCAAGAAGAGGAAAAGGTGCAAGATGATTGTTTTTAAAGTACATTAATATATAAAAAATAAAGAAATATTAGAGTATTTTGATAATAATTTAATCTGGATTAATTTTCAAATATAAATTTTTACAATTACTCATTCTATGAGTAAGAATTTCAAATTAAAAATTATTTCGATTATGAATGTTAATCTTAGAACCATTCAAACTTGTACATAGATCCTTTTAGCCACAATTTTTCAATCTTTTTCATTGACTGCATTATTTCATTATATTTATCACCACTGTCTTAGATTTGATCGATTCGTAGAATAACTGTTTGAGATATCTTTGTAAACTTTTTGGTCCATACTGACCTTTCAACACTTTCCTTTTTCTTTAAATTAAGTTATTCAGGATCTTCTGAGTACTTGTTTATTATTTATTAAAGCGGGACAAATTTATTTTTAGTTAATCTAATATGTTGTAAAACTATATGTTTTAATCTAATCTCAGGGAGCTTTTGAAAAAAATATTGTTAACTATAAGTTGAATATTTCATTTTGCTTAGTTTGCTAACTGAAGAATGAACCGATGAAGATTTTCTTGATAAGGAAATCTATTAAAATTTCTATGACAAATAATCTTTAGGAAAGACTCTCTTTATTAATTGGTAATTACTCAATTCTCTCCATTATTCTGGTATAGTTTCATCTAATTGATGATTCATTTCAATTACTCTTTAAACAGATCTTTTGAATTTGACCAAAAATTAAGAAAGTCTTTGTAGCTTTTTACCTATAATCTTACTTAATAATGACTTATTATATTCTTCTACACTCAATATTTGGATTATCTTTTTATTCAAAACATATTCTTCTTTAGTCATTTGTAAAAATGACTACGTATAAAATCTCACTTATTACCTTTTATAGGCATGCTTTCTTCCTTATTTAAATTAAAAAATTTACTTCTTTCTTCTATAAAATTATTGATTATTAATCTTCTTCTTCTTAAATGTAGTTGTCTGATTTCGAAATCCAATATTTAACTTTAGGACATAACTCTTCTTAATATTCTATATGGAATGACTAAACAAATAGATTTTCTTTATGCAACACAATACGTTCCTCTTAATTTCTCTTCAATAGCTTCAAACTCTCCAAAAATTGTTCCTTCTAAAATATTTAATAGAATTGTTTTGTCTTTTGTCATAATTCGAATGTCTCCTTATAACAAAAAGAATATTTCACTTGAACTTTGACCTTCTCTGTACAAAATGAATCCTTCTTCAACAATCAAATATCTAATATTTAATAACAATAAAGATGTATAATTGATATCATATAAAAACAATGGAATTTATTTACAAATATCAAGCATTGTACTTAGCGTTAAATATAATTTTAAGTTATGAGGTAGCTCTTTTGCCATAGACTTATATTCTTCTAACCAAAATTAATTATGATATAGATTGCTTTTAACAAAAAACTAGAATTTATGTTTCAATTTTTCAGAGAAATTTTAAGCATGACCTAATTATTCTATCAAAAATAAAAGATCCTGTTCTGCATTTACTTTTGATTTTTGCATCATTAAAGCAAAATCACCAATAGTGAAAGAATAGAATGCTACTCCTATGACCATCCAAAGAACAGCAAATTCATATTTAGCATTGATATCACCATAACCAACAGTAGTAATAGTTTAGGATGACCAATAGATATTTGTTATATAATCTCCTGAATCGAAGTAATGCTACCAACACCCAAAAATATGTATTAATAAACATGATGTTATAATTACATTTAAAAGATATTTAGTTCCGCTTTTTAATGTAAATTCTTGTTCAGGATTTAATGACTCAATAAGTTTAACATAATTCTCTTGTCCTTTATAGGTAACTTCTTTGTTATTTAAAAAATATTTTAGTACTCTAATCATTTTGAATTTTTTAAACCATTCTTTTTCATAATTAATTGCTGGGATTACAGACAAAACATCAAAAAAGAGCCAAGTTTTAAAGTAATGTTTAAAAATGGAGTTAAAATCAATTATTAAATTATTGCATTCATCAATATATCCAGTTAGAAAGTTAATAAAAATGTCAATCAAAAAGAATAAGTCAAATACTATAACTACAGTTTCAATTACTTTATTAACTTCGAAATTGATATAAATGGGATACAAAATGACACTTGNTAATCTTACTTAATAATGACTTATTATATTCTTCTACACTCAATATTTGGATTATCTTTTTATTCAAAACATATTCTTCTTTAGTCATTTGTAAAAATGACTACGTATAAAATCTCACTTATTACCTTTTATAGGCATGCTTTCTTCCTTATTTAAATTAAAAAATTTACTTCTTTCTTCTATAAAATTATTGATTATTAATCTTCTTCTTCTTAAATGTAGTTGTCTGATTTCGAAATCCAATATTTAACTTTAGGACATAACTCTTCTTAATATTCTATATGGAATGACTAAACAAATAGATTTTCTTTATGCAACACAATACGTTCCTCTTAATTTCTCTTCAATAGCTTCAAACTCTCCAAAAATTGTTCCTTCTAAAATATTTAATAGAATTGTTTTGTCTTTTGTCATAATTCGAATGTCTCCTTATAACAAAAAGAATATTTCACTTGAACTTTGACCTTCTCTGTACAAAATGAATCCTTCTTCAACAATCAAATATCTAATATTTAATAACAATAAAGATGTATAATTGATATCATATAAAAACAATGGAATTTATTTACAAATATCAAGCATTGTACTTAGCGTTAAATATAATTTTAAGTTATGAGGTAGCTCTTTTGCCATAGACTTATATTCTTCTAACCAAAATTAATTATGATATAGATTGCTTTTAACAAAAAACTAGAATTTATGTTTCAATTTTTCAGAGAAATTTTAAGCATGACCTAATTATTCTATCAAAAATAAAAGATCCTGTTCTGCATTTACTTTTGATTTTTGCATCATTAAAGCAAAATCACCAATAGTGAAAGAATAGAATGCTACTCCTATGACCATCCAAAGAACAGCAAATTCATATTTAGCATTGATATCACCATAACCAACAGTAGTAATAGTTTAGGATGACCAATAGATATTTGTTATATAATCTCCTGAATCGAAGTAATGCTACCAACACCCAAAAATATGTATTAATAAACATGATGTTATAATTACATTTAAAAGATATTTAGTTCCGCTTTTTAATGTAAATTCTTGTTCAGGATTTAATGACTCAATAAGTTTAACATAATTCTCTTGTCCTTTATAGGTAACTTCTTTGTTATTTAAAAAATATTTTAGTACTCTAATCATTTTGAATTTTTTAAACCATTCTTTTTCATAATTAATTGCTGGGATTACAGACAAAACATCAAAAAAGAGCCAAGTTTTAAAGTAATGTTTAAAAATGGAGTTAAAATCAATTATTAAATTATTGCATTCATCAATATATCCAGTTAGAAAGTTAATAAAAATGTCAATCAAAAAGAATAAGTCAAATACTATAACTACAGTTTCAATTACTTTATTAACTTCGAAATTGATATAAATGGGATACAAAATGACACTTGAAAATGTTAAAATTTCAATGAATATTCTCCATTTTTTAATGAAAAAATCATCAGGATAAAATGGTAGTAAGGATTCCTTTTTCCATTGTTTTGAATCTAGTCTTTCTATTTTCTATTTATTTTAATATTCTTTTAAAGAATTAATAAAACTTATTGATATTCTTACAATAGTAATATATTTCCTCAACATAAATAGCCATCTTTGAGATTTTTTAGGAGATTCACTTTCATTTTATTATCTGTTTATTTATATAAAATTACGTAAAGATGGAAATAGTTGTGTTTCTCCTTATTTTCTTTGGTCTTTAATATGTTGACATAGCCATCAATCTATGGGTTGTAGAGACCAACTCAATATGAGGACTCTAGTTATTTGTTTGGAGATTTTCTATAATTTCCCTGGAGCTTGGTTAAAAACAGTAGCCTTTCATTTAATAAAATAAACTTATATTTTATTTAGCAGTTGTGTATTATTTAAAATGTTATAAGAGGTTCTAGTTTCAAGTAAATTACACTATATATGTTAGAGAATAAGTAATAATATTGAATAAAATATAAATTAAATGTCAGAGGAATAAGAAATAGATTGGGGAGTTGGTGCTTAAGCTTTATATGCAATGGTAAGAGCAACAAAAGATTGTGCAAAGAGATGTGGAGCATTACAATTGAATAGAGACATAAATGAGATAGAATCAAAATGTTTATGTACAAATAAAAATTAAGATCTTAGAAAAATGTTCTGTTTTTCATGCAGGATCCTCAAGTACACACTTAAAATTTTTAATAAATTATGCGGAAACAGTGCACCTTTAGTGAAATAATAAATATACATCTATATAAATCATCATTATCAGTCAATTTATTAATGTTTTAATAAGTATTATGTTAATAAATTATCATTTTGTAAATTAAGAAAATGACCTCTTAATTGTGCTTATTCTAACCAATATTGCCAAGATTTCTTACTCAATTCTGATAATCCGCTATATCTAAATCTAGTAATCATCATTTTCCAATGGCATTCCAACTATTACATGCATAATTTATAGTTTAAAATTTCTTCAAGTCCAGCTAATTTAATTATTTATTATAATGTAAAAGCCACACTATGTAATAGTAATTTTGGATTCGATAAAATCTTATCAATATATAATCGTATGGTTTCCATTAATAAAGCTTCTTCTCCAGGCCATAATCTTCTATTTTTTCCTTGCCCATATAATATTTTCAATCCATCAATAATTTCATGGAATGGTATATTTCTTGGGATTGGAAAATACTTTTTATTCTTCTCAATTTATTTGCGTTCATCTTATGGTAATGTAGGAATCCAATTTTATAATATCTATTAATTTGCTTTATTAAGAAATATTTGAGCTTCTGGTAAATACTTCAAAATCACATCTGATTGATCTTTTGTATGATCCATTAAAATTAATTGTTTATAGTTATCATTTATCTAAAAATATCGATTCTGAATATTAGAACTTTTTTTCATCAAGCCTTACTTTTTTGGTTAAGTAATTTGTTTAATAGTTCCTTCAATTTAATCAATTTGTATTGAATTTCTTTGTCTTGAGACACTTCTAATGGCTGAATCAGCAAGACTATTATCTTGATTTTATGTTTAATTTAATTCGATCTACATAGAGGCTCTAATGATTCTACTCCTTTATTTGTTTGGTGTTGAATTTCTTCTCTAAGAGGTTGGTCCTCTTAAACATTCGTAAAACAGTTGGTTGTTATTGATCATTTGCTTATAATATTAATAATAAACAATAAAATTATTATTAACTGTTTCATGGCAATATCCCATTAGTTCTTTTTTAAAAATTGTCATACTGAGCTGTTCTCCAACTTGATAGACTCTAATTGATCAATCTATCTACTAAATCCATAATCTAAATGTTACAAATATTAAATTACTTCTTTGTCAGTAGCATTCAATTAGAATCTACTTGTAAATAATTTTAAGTCTAAATTTGCAAAACAAGGCAAATCAGATTTTTCTACCATTATTTTAAAAAAGTTCTCTATCTCTATTACATATTTCTTCAAAGCTAAAAATCCTTTTGTCATTAATGATTTGAAATAACCAAAGTAATCGCTCTCTTTTCCCATCATCAACTCTAGATATTCTTATGTTAATTTAAATGGTGCTGATTCAAAATTTACACCACCAGGTGATGTTTGTAATAGAAATCCAAAATCAATATGAATCACATGACCTCTATCATCAATTAACAAATTTCCATTATGTCTATCTTTTACCTAATAATTTTATTATTTAAAAATTAACCTACATCAAATATGAAAATACAGAATAACTAGCTAAACTTTCAATAAAGTTTTTCTAAGCTTCCTCAAAAGCACTTCCAAAAATTTCTTAATAAATTTAATACAATGTCTTAGTACCATTACCAAACAACTTTTTAAGAGCATCAATTGATATAGTATTTGGAATGTATTCTAGATCATATTTATAAGAATTACCTACAATACCTGAGTTGGCTGAAGTGACAATTATTTAGTAGGGTCTTAAATATAAATTAACTTCAGCTTCCTTGAATATTTTATTAAATTATTTCATAATTTGAATTGCAAACATTTCTTATCTTAAATCATCTCCTCCCTTTATAATAATTGGTCGTATTTTGTATGAAGGGAAATGAGAATATCTAGAATCTTTTTTATAACTCTCAATTCTTTCTTCCCAACTCTATTTACATAAAGATTTTATACTTGTTCCCAAACTTATAGTTTTTTTTTTTTAAATTTTTTCAAAATACGCAATTTCTCAATTGGTAATAATTTTTGTAATGTTTTATAACATTCTTCTGATTTTTAATCATTTTTTTCTTGTGAATATGATTTCTTATTATTTTGAGTTTATGATAGATTTGAATCTATAATTAAAGATGCTTTTCTTTTTTACACATTATCCAATTTCGAGGTTTCACTTTAAATAACGTCCTTATTGTTTTATTTTTTCTTTATTTAATTACTAAATACTTGTTTCTGCATATATTAATCTATAGTTTGCATAATCTAACTTTATCTTTTCCCCTTCTTTTCCATTTACATTATCTTTTCTAATGCTTCATGATAAAGTTTCTGTTCTTCCTATTCAATCTATGCCAATTGTTTCTCAAATCCTTAATCATTTAATTATGCTTCCACATATCCTGCTACCTCAATGTTTGGTTAAGATTAAGCTGGAATAGCTTGATACTATTCTAAATCTAAAGGACTAACTGTTATAAATAAATAAATTACTTAATAGTTTCAACTAATATCAAATAAGGTACTCTTTTCTTTGTGTGAAAACACACTTAATGTTTTTCTAATATATTTACAATGTATTATGATTTATTATCTTTTTCTTATTCATCATAAAATGGTAATACTACTCCAAATTAGAATTTTTTCACTATTTTTTATAAATTTTAGTTTTGCTTTTATATCAATAATTTTAAATGAAGTTTTCTATCATCCTTTGGAAATTCCTTCAATACTAATGAATGCTTAATAAGAGTTCCCATAAATTTCTACATTTCTGTAAAATATTCTTATCTTAGATCTTTTTATTAAAAATCTTTCAATAAAATTTGATTCAATTATTCTTAATCTTAAATTTCAAATGTTTTTTCATTAAACTCTCCATTCACCATAGACATTTCCATTTGCTTTTTAATTAAGTAAAAAATTAATACCCTTAAAAACAAATCTATTTTTTCTTTCTTTTTTTTCTGTTTTTCTAATTATAAATATGCACCAAGTAACCAATATAACTTATTCTTATTAAAATTCATACATTAAAAAATAAAGGTCTTGATTAACTGCATTTTTTCTTAAAAAAATCAAATAGTTATGGAATTTCTGTTTTGATTAACAATTAACAAAATTATGGAGAATAGAATGAAATTATTTTATCTTCTAGATTTAACATAATAGTGTATAATAAATTCAGGATATCAGGCTATTCTCTGTATTTTGAAATATTTTGTAATAGCATTTCAGGAGTAAAATATTCAGAATCAAAGAAATTCTTTAAATTTTTCAATTTATCTGCATTCATTAATAAATAAATATATAAAAATGAATGTATTATAATAATTTATTATCATTCTTTAACTAATTCAAATAATTTTGTTTATATCAAATATAATTAATAATCGTGCTTTTTTACAAAACTCAACTAAATTTATATTATCCATCAAGTATATCTTATATATATTAAAAGTTCAATATTTTTTAAGTAGAATGATTAATTTTATTCCAATTCAAATACTTAATGATCAATTCTATCTTTTAATGCTTCATTCTATTTACCTTATTCTTGTAGGCTCGACTAGAATAAATTATTATGAGTAATTCTTTTTATTTTTCATATAAAGACTATTTCTAATTTAATTCACTTTAAAACTCTTGCAATTTTAATAATTCATAATCTTATTCTTTATTTAAAATTACTTGTGACTTAACTATATTTCTACTACCTTTAACTACTATTTATTATTAATTTATGTTTTTTAAGGTTTTTTTTTTAAATATCCATTTCTATTGGTTCTTCAGGTTCCTCGAACAATATATCCTCATCAACTTTATTCCAAGCATCATAATAATTTTATACTGAATTTGTATCTCTTTTCAATCGTTTCTATTGTTACTTATTCAACTACAATTAAATTGTAATTTTAATTATAAAATTATAAATATATATAGCAATTATTTTTTCTAATACATTATAAATGATTAATTTTTTAATATACTATTTTATTAATGTAAACATGTTCATTAAGATGTCTTTTTTAATTCTTCTAATTCTAATGCCTTCTTTAATGCTTCTTATTGATGTCTTGATTTAATTCCAACTTATCCTCCTCCAATAGTTCTCAATAATTCATGGTTTTCATTATAATGTTATCTTAAATCTCTTGCCTTGTGATATTATATAATATTACTAAATTATCGAATTCAGCTTAATCTTCTTTTCTAACTTCAGTCAAAGCTACGCAAGTGGCTGTTTTTTAATGAACCAAAGTTCCCAATCTTGCTTTATCTAATAATAAATAAATATATATAACTTTTGATAAAACAGAATGGAACTTCTTGTCTTCTGCATAATTGTGGTAACCAAACAACAAGTTCAATAGGGTCAACATCATAAGCAATTACAACAAGCTTAGCTTTTTTAGTCTCAACCAATGTAGTCACATGGTTTAATCCAAATTTAAGTACTTATACTTTCTTTGATTCTGGTTTTTAAGCTTATGCTTTTTATTCAGCTAATTTAGTTAATCTTTATTTCTTTTCAGTTTTTGTTTCTGGTGAATATTTCTTTAATAGAGTCAATACTTTAGATGCTTGAATATATATAGAAATAATATTTACATTAATTTTTATCAAGAGTTTTGCTGAATTAATTAATAGCAGCTGGTACTTTGATTCTTTGTAATAATATCTTTTTTTATCTATGAAGTAAGATATATCTTGGCCATCTTACATATCTAGATAAATCTCTTTTTGGTTAAACATCATTTCCAATTCTAAAGTTCTTAGCTTCTTTAACAAAGAGTGGATTCTTTTTTCTATCAGCTACTTTTTTCTATATTTTCTTAGCTTTGCTGGTTTTAGCTGCTTTAGGCTAGAGATTATTATAGATTAAATACCATTGAATATCTTATTTAAATTAAATAATATTTATATAGTATAAAATATTTTTCATTTTCTTTTCTTGAGAATATAAAGTTCTTAGTTGTGCATTAATTTGAGGTTATCAATTTCTTTTTAGAATTTTGATTATTGACTTTAGATTCCTTCTTATAATTATTAGATAACACTATTAAGTTCTTATCTTTAATATAATAAAGGTGATTACATTTCATTTTAATAATTATTCTCTGTTTTATCATTTTCATAATTCAAAATTTTAATTTCTTCTGACAAAGAGTTAATCTTTTATTAAAATATCAGAGATTGTTTTTCATAATGATCTTACAATTCGACAGATTACTATTTCAAAGCATCGATTTCTTATCTATATTAATTAATTTGTGATTAAGAAATGGCATCTAATTGATTATACTTTTCTAAAATAATATGAAATTAAAACATTGAGCTTTTATATCAATTAATTCTTAAGCTTCAACTTTCAGTTTGAATAATCTCATGATGTTGTTTTCAAATGTTATCATAATTTTATAATATTTTAATTTATATAATTGATTTAATGAGATATATAACATCTATGAATAATAATAAACAAAGGCACCCTAAATTATATTTAGAAATATTTGTACCACTAAAATATTTGAGTGAATTATTAAATATCTATAAAGATGGAACTATTAAATAGAATTATAGTACTTTCAGGCTTTAAGATATCTATAAAGCTATAAATAAAGGATTTAATGGGATATTTCTAAATTAAAAACCATTTTAGATAGTGTTTGATTATATTTATATTTCTGATTAGGAGAGATGTCAAAAGAAACTTTAAATGATTAATTAGAACTAGTTTTAGATTCTTTATAGAAATAATATATCAGTTAAGAATGATTCTTATATAATTTTAATGACAATTATAATATTATGCTTAACTGTTTATGAATTTGATTGAAACATATATATACTGAATTCAAAGCAATAATTATACAGGACTAATTATTGATGGTGCTTCTAGATAGCTATTTATATATTTGTTTAGTTTCAATTTTCGTTTCTGTTGAAATTATCTCATTTTTCGGCATTCAACATATAATTCTTATTGTGAGTAATTACATTCTTCTAAGAATTACTTCATTTCAAATTCCTTAAAGAAGTTCTCGAGATCTAATGATCTCTTTGGAATTGATTTATAACTAAACTCTGGTAAATTAGCTATCTATATCGACATTTATTAGATGTTTCTGTTAAAAATTTAATTATTAAATTTTTTTATTATCAAATATTTAAGACATCACAAAAAAATTAACACTCAAACTATTTTTCTAATGTATATCAACTTAACTATAATAATGATGATAATATAATGATTGAAATTAATTATTATTTAATGTAAAAATGAAGTATTATAATTATATTTAATATTAATTTGAAATCCAAGAAGTATTTAATCTTTAATAATATTAATTCTTTTATCATTTTTACATCTGAATAAATTATAATTAATAAATATTATAATTCTTCTCAAAGATTAAGATTTATAATAAATAATAAAAATCAATTATTAATTAATTAGTTGAATAGATACCATATAATAATTATATCTAATATAATTACATTTTAATTATAATATACTGTTAGCTAAGGTTGAATTATATGTAATTATGATTAGTTTTATGATCATTAGATTTAAATTAGAAATAATTAAAAGTAGAATAAAACTTTTATTTAAGGGATCTCCATCTAAATTAATTGAAATTTTAGATTGAAATCTAATTAATTTTTGATTTAATTGTATTTCATTGCAATTACAAAAATAATTTTATTATTTACTAATGAATGATTTACAATATATTTACCATTTATTATTATTTAATAATAACTAACTAAAAAGTAATGCTCCAAAAGAAGCAACATTAAAAAACATAATCAACAGAGTTGTCAAGTCAAGCATTAATGAATTATTTATCAACTAGAGAAGCACTTAATGCTCGAAAGTCTAATTCTCCAACATTTTAATTGGAGTAAAAAGTATAAATTTGTGTACACAAATAAGAAATCAATTGGTCCACAATAAAGTCCTTTGCTGAAATCTAATAATTCTTAACCAAACTTAAAAATATCATAATAGTAGTAATTAAATACATAATATAGGCAAAACTTAAGAAAAATATAACAATAAAATGTGCTTAAATCTAGAGGGTTCATGTCACCTAAAATAATAAGTTAAGAAAGGATTAATTAAAAAACATAGGTGAAAAGTAATGGAAATCACATGAAAACACAACCACATTCTCATCAAAATTCATAAACAAAAATCAAATCAATAGAAAATGTATTGGATGAATATACAATTACATGTACTTAGATATATTTTATTACTCAAAGCTCCTAAACAATTATTATAATAAGACATTTTGAAAACATTACCTTTTTCTGCATCCACTAAAGCAGATCAAAATTTGAAATAAAAGGCATAATAAGCAATATAGGAAATCAAATAGAAATAATCATTAGATTTATTATCTAGATTGAATATCTAAAAGACCTTAGCAATTTAAAGTGCCAAAAATTAATCATAACAAATTCCTACCTTAGGACCTTTAGAAGGCTAATTAAAAATGCATTAGAAATCTAATAGTGCATAATTCATAGAAACATAAAAATTTTAAACTCATGCTAGTTCTTAACCTCTTATTGAATTTACTCCAGATAAAAAAAAACCAACGACTACTAGGTAATAATATTTTAATTAACATAGAAAATGTTAATAAGATTTAATGGCTATAATTATTTAGTATAAATCATTTAAATAAAAAATAACTATTGATATCTCAACAAATAAAATATCTTGGCTTTTAGATACAATTAAATAAGAAATAATGAATCATTTTGGAAATTCATGTTAACCAATAATTGGAATTAAAACAGCCAATATATCTATTCCTGTTGATTATATTCTGTCTAAAATTGAAAGACCTTTGTCTTTATTATCAAATTGTCCAATGTAGCCATTAATTATTGAACCTGTAATTAATATTGAATAGGAACTTAAATAATCTCGAGTAAGTTTGAAAGATTTTGAATTTATAAGATGTATAGGAGTTGGAGGATTCTCTAAAGTCTATTTGGTAAGAGAAAAAAAGACTGGCTAATTTTATGCAATGAAATTGATTGAGAAAAAGCCTATTATGTAATAAAATAAATAAAACATTATACAAAATGAGAGAGATATTATGTTTAATTTAAATCATCCTTTTATTGTTAAAATGCAATATGCATTTGAATCTAGAAAATACTTAGTTTTTGTATTAGAATATTGTTCAGGAGGAGAATTATTTTATCTCTTAAGAAAAGTATTAATATTATATTAAAGATAGGTAAAAAGAATGAGTGAAGAAGAAGCCTTTTTTTATTTTGCAGAGATTTGTTTGGGAATGAAAAATTTACATGATAATAATATTATTTATAGAGATATCAAACCAGAAAATATTCTAATTGATTTTGATGGGCATGTTAGAATAGCTGATTTTGGTTTATCAAAACCTCATATGGAAAATTAAGAGGTTGCTTATTCATTTTGTGGATCTCCTGAATACATGGCTCCTGAAATGTTATTAAAATAAGGTCATACATTCTAATTGGATCTTTATTGTTTAGGAGCTTTGTTATATGAATTAACAACTGGTTTACCACCTTTTTATTCAAGAAATACAGATGAAATATATTAGAAAATACTTAATTAAAAATTGAGTTTTCCACCTTAATTATAAATGTCATAACTCTTAAAAGATTTATTGAATAATTTATTAGCAAAAACTCCAAAAAAAAGAATAGATAATATTGATTCTCTTTTAAAACATCCATGGATGACTTAATGGAGTGAAAAGAATTTATATAAAGATTTTTTAATGAAGAAGATTGATCCTCCATTTAAACCAGATTACTTTTAATTCAATTTTGATGAAGAAGAATTTGGAAAAGGAGAAAGTGAATTTCTTTTGCAAATTAAACCATTACAATTAAATTTATTAGAAAATTTTCCAAAAGAAATCTTTCTAAAGAATTTTTATTATAATCAAAATGAAAACAATTTTGCAGAGAGCACTGGTGGTACAAATTTGAATATAAAATTACAAGAAGATTTATAATAATAGGGAACATAAAGACAAAAATCAAAGAGATTGAATACTTTTGATGATGAAAATACAAATTATGTTAACGATTAAAAAGTTTTCATACTAAATTAATTAAGATTATAAACGGAGAATGAAATAAAAAGAAAATCTGCATTATGAATATTAAATATTAGATGTATTTTTTTATGCTTTTTACTTTAATAAATGTACTTTCACAATCATTATTATCTTCTTTATCCTCTTCTTGGTTATTTTTATTATTTTTCTTCAACAACAGGTTCATCAATGGGAATGTCAATTTCCAAACCAGCTTTTTCAAGCATTCTTTTAACATCTTGATCTCCTCTAAGATTGTCAATATCAATAGATGATTTTTCAGGGACATAATCCAATCTTCTCTCTCTTTCTTCTTCTTAAATCTATTGTTTGAAATGTGACCATTACTTTGAGTGAGATACCCTTAACTGATCCTGTTTAGATTCTCTTCAAAAGATGTGTTGCAAATCCAGCAATTTTATTTCTCAATTTTTTTGATGGTACTTATCCAACTTCTGATAGGATCTTTTTATTGAAATGAAAATCTGAAGTGAGTTTCATGTAGTATTTTTCAATAAGAACTTTAGCTGCTTTCTTAACTGTCTTATTTCTAACTCTTCCCATGAATGAATTTGAAAAAAATTTATATCTTTAATTTATGAAATATAAATCACAGCAAAACATTAAAAATGCATTTAATACATAAATTCTAAATTCTTTTTTACAATTTACTTTAAATATATACATTTTGATAATCTTTAAACACTTAATATTGCATTTATTAGTTAAAGTGTTAAATATTTTAATTTCTATATATTTATTAATGTTAATAGTACAGGTTAGAACACCAAAAATAAAAATGGCAACACATCGTGCATAAAATAGTTAACCAACAATGATTAATTATGGTAATCTAAATAGTTTCAATGAATTTTTTCAAAATCAATCTAGAAGTTTACAAAAAGGTGAAGGTACAAATGAGAGTAGATGCAAAACTGAATCAACATAAATTGAATTAAAAGCTAATCATGCTCATAAAATATCAAGTTAATCAACAACAATCAGTTTAACAAACAGTACTAGTTATAATTAGAGATTATCTAAACAAAATTAAAAATCTAACAGTAGTAATAAAATAATAGAAAAAATATTACCAAAATCTGTAAATCCTTTTTAAGAAGATGAATGCTCAGTTAATCAAAAATTATAATCTTAATTAAAGAAATTATTAATCAAAACTAAAGATATCATCAATTCATATGAAATCACTTAAAAAAAGTAATAAATAACAGAATAACAATTAAAGTAAGAAATTGTTAACCTTAAAAAAATAATAGAAAATTAATAAAAACAACTCAAAAAACATAATATCTAATATTGAAAATGTTAGCCTGAGTAGGATTTTTTCCCTTTACTTCCTAAATGATTTTTTATATATATAGCTATATAAATTAATAAATTACTCTAATGGGAAATACAATTTAACATAAAAGAAGAAATCCTGCTAATTGTCTAGGATGTATGGCTTAAGATCATGAAACTTTTGATCCAAATGAATTACAAATTGGACTTGAAGTAGATAAAGCAAGAGGTATGTAACTAAAAATTTTTAAAGGTCGAATCACATAATAGTCTACTGCCTATTTAACAGAAAATGAGAAGAACTTTTTCAAGGCAGCATCAGGACGTAATTTAGGGTTAATCAGATTTTACTTAAATAATGGAATAAACATTAACATTTTGGATGAAGATAGAACATCTCCATTGTAATAATTGAATTTATAAGTATTTGCATAGACATATAGCATCAAGATATGGATCAATTTAAGTAGTTTAAGAACTAATTAATAATAATGCTAATATAGATATTACAGATATGGCAGGATGGACTCGTATAGATTATTGTCTAAATTTAAGCATTACATGTAGCAGCTTTTTACTAAAGAGCTTAGGTTTGTTCAGTCTTACTAAAAGCAGGCGCAGATCCAAAAATAAGAAATCGAGAAGGAAATCTGGCCTAAGATTTAGTAAGGGATAAAATGACCTCTGAAATATTTAAATCGTCTTTAGATATATAGAATTCATGTATTGAGAGACAAGTTAAGAGAATAGATCCTGCTTAAAGATAGCATGAAGAATATTTTCAGTTTCTTAAATAATAAAGATTGTAAACTCTATTTAAATTATTAGAAAAAGTCAGGAATGTAATAGTTTATGTGAGAAAGTGTCATAAGGAAAACTCATTAGTCCTAATTTATCTCCTACTAAATTAATGTCAAAAGAAAAAGAGAATTAAGGATTATAAGATTCTATAAGCAAATCAATTATCTCTGAAGGAAATGAACAGAAAGACATTTAGGATTGTTTTAAAGAATTGTCTTCAAAAATTAGTCGTAATTTAATATTTCACTAAAATTCAATTCCTAGGTCTTTTGATGAAATGGTATAAATACTATTATATATATTTAGTATTCTTTAAATCAGCTAGTACTTTTGTAAAATTAATCTAAAGAACTTGTCACCTTTCTTGATTAAGTTAAAGTTATAAAGCATGATTACAATTCTGAAAACTTAGCTTTAGATTTATTCAATCATTCCTCAATAATTGGTATTTCATTTATGATTGCAACTTAAATGATTAAACCTACTCCACAATCAATTATTAATTGGTTGTTCTAGGATATTGAATTAAAAAATAAAGTATAAATATCAAAGTATAAATAAAATATATTAAAATAAGATTACTATGCAACATTAATTTATAAGAATAATAACAAATATTGAAATTATTTATTGATAAAATAGTTATGAGTGATAATCTTATTGATTCATTATAAAGATTATTTAGTAAATTATTAGTTTAGAATGATCCATTTATACTAGACATTTTAGTAAAAGAATTTAGTAGACGATTTTATGAATTCAATTATTATAATTCAAAGCCTTAGACTTTTCCATTTAAATCAGAAGAATCATTACATATGTTTACTTTTGCTCTTGTAATATTAGATATTGAAAGTGATAAATATGATAAAGAAAATGCTTTCAAATGTTTCTTTTAAAATATCCAAACAATTAATAATGGAGATAATTTGAATTCAAAATATATTTAATAGATTATTGAATAATTATCATCTTAATAGATTGTTAAATTAAATGAATAATAAATTGATACTTCATTGTATCATGTTTTCAATAATTATAGTACTCCAATTCTACTTAGAGAATAAAAATAAGTATTTTAATAATTTAAATAATAGATTCTATCAGAGAAATGGAAATTATATATTATTAGTGATTTTTGCATCTTAATTTCTGATGGAAAGATGAAAATTCTTTCTAGTTCAAAGAATGACATAATAATTAATAAATAAGAAGTTACAATTTAAGGAAAGTTGAATTAATAATTAATCTATTTTATTTGCAAGGATGAACAAACATTCATTTTAAAAATAAAGAATAAGAAACTCAGATTTATTAATCTTTAATGATACTATATAAAATGTATTAAATTATTAAAAACATTTTAATAAATATGTTATTAATATTGTATTTTGCATTAATCAAAGCATAAATATATACCCACACATTTTTAATATTAGATTAATAAAATAGTGTAAGAATTAATTTATCATTTACAGATTGGATTGCCAAATTATTTGAATAGATAATTAATAAGTACTAGTCATAATTATATCCCAAATTTACAAGATTAAGATGTCAAGAAAAATATTTTGAATTCTAATTTTTCAAATTATTTCAATAACACAAGATTTTCATTTGGAAAAACAAAATTAAATCCAGAAATTACATATATTAAAAATTAAGCCATAGTTGTTTATTATCAATATTAAAACTTATTGAGTAATAATGAATTAAAGGAATAATATAATGAATTGAAAAAATATTATTTTACTGATGAATTTTACATTATTATACATCATAAGGTTGATAAACATTTAACAGAAAACATTTTATTTTCAACAAACCCAGTTAAGTATATAAAAGAATTTTCTTAAAATTTGGATTTCATAGAATTTTAATATTAGTTTAATTTTACTAATGAAGTCTTAAAATTAGTTAATAATAAAAGTTAATGTGATGATTTACAATCATATATATCTTATATTAGAGATTATGATTAATTTAAATAAATTAAAGACAAATTTCAATAAATTAATCAAATTTAAACATGGATAGATAGTTGGATTATTAGCAATAATACTGAATTTGCTTAATTATTATTTGATTAACATATAACAGCAATTGAAGAATTATTAAATCAATTTTAGACATCTTGTTAATAGAACGATTTAATTTATTAATTGAATATTGATAATTACTAATATACAATTATATCTATTTGTTTGATAATGTTTATACTAATAAAGCATTTTGCTAAACAATTCACAAATAATGATGATAAAGATAAGTTTGTTTGATCAAAATATTTTTGTGTTTAAATGAGATAATATCATATAATATAATATAATAATATTATCATCATTTATCTAATAATAATTTAGCATCATCCATACTAGTTGTTAAATATTCAAATCTTTTTTATTTCTCTGTAAACCATATTGGAATTAATCTATTTTTATTCATTTCATATTCATTTGATGATAACTCTTCTATTATTTTAAATAAATAATTATAATACCTTTAGTAAAATTAAATAAATTAGGCAAAGATTTCGAATTAATTTTAATATTTGGTTATTTTAATTCTTAAAAGAAAGGATGTAATAAAATATCAAATGCAGATATTCTTTAATTAGGATCATAAACAAAGATTTTTTCTAACAAATCAACCAATTAATCATTTTCAATTTCTTAAAAACGTTTAGACATTGGAAATTTAGGAATTTCAGGCATTTTAAGATCTAATATTTAAGATTTTAGATTTTTCATTTCTTAAAGTGTAGGTGTTCCAAGTAATCTAATAATATCTGCCATAGTTTCTACAGTATTGGTTCCATTAAATAATTATTTACCTAAAAAACATTCTGCTATGATACAACCCAAACTCCAAATATCAACTTACTAATTATATAATTTTGATCCTAATAATAATTCAGGTGCTCTGTAATTACGTTCACCAATATAATTAGGAGAAGGAATAGAAGAAAACAATTATTTGGCACTGTTAAAATCACAGAGTTATACACTAAGTGTATCAACATCAATCAATACATTTCTAGGATTAAGATCTCTATGAGTAATATTCTTATGATGTAAATAAGATATTGCCCTCACAATTTAATAGATAAATAACTTAAATAAGATTTATTTAGCTTTCTTTTCCTATTTAATTTGATTAATCAATTTAGCATCTATATTTTTAGTATTCTCCTAAACATTCTAATGTTTGTAAAATTGCTATAGAAAAGATCTTAAATTACAACTCATTAAAGGCATAATTTCATATAACATAGGTCTATTATCCTAGATAATTCAATATATAATACATTAGATTTATCATAAACTACATAATGATGTTTGAGTTCAATAATATTTGGATGTCTTAATTATTTAAGATAATATATTTCCTTTGTGCATTTATTCATATTGACTTTGCTTATTTTAAGAGCATAATAATTGAAATGTCCTTCAATAAGAATTCGATAAACTTATGTATTGATTCCATCATAGAGAACTCCTTTTTTTGTAATGTTACTTTCAGATATGACACTTTGAGTGCTTTAATTATATTTTAAATTGCGTCCACTTGATTTCATTTTGTAATCAACAGATGATGACATCATACTATTGCTATTAATAATTTATTTGGTTGTCTTATCTACTGATTTTGATAGTATTTTTTTTATTTTTGATTGTTTCATTTAATTATAATTCTTTTTATATTGCTGATATTCAAATAATGTCTTATGAACAGGATCAGAATATTTAATTAACTTTGTTGTATCAATAATTGGTTTAGTATTCTCAATTGAAGCTAATTGAGGTTAAAATTTAGAGTTTCGTTTAAAGAGACTGATTTAATTATCAGAAAACATTATTAAAATATATAAATTTTAATGTAATAAACTAATATACATCCATAAGTACTATTAAGCATTTCCTCATAAATATTGACTAACAAAGTCAATTTCCCTAATAAAACTATTCATGCTGGTATATTACTGGGTTTTTACAATTCCAAGATTAATAAGACTGATATCTTGGATTCCTTTGAGATTAGTTATTCAGGTTAAGATGAATTAACTCATTTGGAAATTGAATTTTTTAAGGAAAGATAATAATTACGTTTAAAAGGAGATAAATGGAATCTCTTTAAAAAATTTGGATATTGTAGGTTTAATTAATAATAGATATAATAGGATGGTATATTACAGATAATAATCAAAATAATTATTTAAAATTACATACATAATTATAAAATTTAGTCGAAGCAGATATATGAGAAAATTAAACATCTTTCTTTAAATATTTATTATGCTTTGATCCATTTAGTACTTAAACAAATTTATTTGAACTTGAGAATAATAAAATGTAAATATCCTAAAGTAAGATTGAACCCCAATCAGAAGAGATGATAGGAATAACATCATTGTTTTCATAACAGAAATCATAATCTAATAAAAATTTTGATTTAAGAGTTAATTCATAACTTTAAATAATTACTTTCTTAGAAGTATTATAATAATTAGATGATCCATAAATTATAAATGATCCTTTAGCTTTATAAAAGATAAATGAAGTGTTGATTTCATTTCCTTAGATTCATCAATAAAATATTGAATAGGATTACTTTAAGCTATTAATAATTAGTTACTATTGTGCTATTTTAAAGTTAGATGTATAAAGAAATAAATAATAAAATTGATAAAGTAATAAAAATAATAAATTATAATCAATTCAATAAAAAAAATTAACTTAAATTATTAATTCTGATATTTCATCTATTTAATTTATATGAGTATAATAAAACATAATTTTTTAAGTATTAAATAACATATTTATGTTATTTGAGATTGAATCAAATTATATATCTTAAATAAATGATTAAATCTTTAATCTATTCTTTTCTTTTTCCATCTAATTTGGTTGCTTAACTCAATCATAAATAGAAAGTTAGATTATATTACATCATTTAAATATTCCTATATAATTCTTTCAAAATTAAAGAATATTGGATTATCTTAATATCAAATTTATCATTTAATAATCTAAATATTGATATTTAAATTCTTAAAACTTTTTTAAATAAATAATTTTATTGATATTTATAGGTTAATATCTCAATAAAATCTTTAAAATATTCTTGTTATAATTATGTAATAAATCATTCATTTCATGTTTATAATAAAATATCTATTATATATAATTTAGATTATATATTGTTATCCTAAATGAATTACTAAAAAAGAAATCAAATAGGATATTGGATATTGATCATCATTCATAAACTTAAATATAATTTAAGTCTTTAAGTTTCCAATATTGATTGTTATTAAGAGAATATTATATTAGGATTTTTTAGGTATTTAATCTTTAATAAGCCATACTGATAGATAACAATTCAATTGATATTTCAATCGATAGTTTTTATTTACTCACTCTAACATATAGTTATTAAAGATAGTTTATTTTTATTTCATCTTTTATACAGTGAAAATTTAAATAATTTTTTTACAAACTAGTTATCTTATTGAATAATTAATTTGTAATATAATAATTTTTAATATAATATGAATAAAAACTTATTTAATTTTGATATTTATAGAATAGTCTATAAATTAATCTTGGGTAGTAAATATTTTATCCTCAAAAATTGCCATAGGAGTAAAATTTATTAATTAAAATTATTAATAAATAAAAGTTTATATTACTTAGGTTAACCTTAAGAAAGAAGGATAATAAAGTATTTTAATTAAAATATGATTGTTTTAATAGAATTTTAAATGGATAATCATTAATGAATATGGATAGTCTGCAAAAAATTATATATTTAGTTATTAATTAAATAAATAATAAATAAATAACAAAATTAATCTTAATTTAATTACATATTTGCATATAAATGACGTGTCATTGATGACTATCTAAATGTAATAAAATTGACAATTAAATGTCCATGTGAATTGTTAAACTTAATAATATATTTTAATAGAGATGTTAGCAAAGATTATTGGATTTTTTATCAGCATTTTGAGTTACCTACCTGTCTACATATACAATTTATTGTACAGTAGATTCTATACAAAGTATAATAAGTAATAAATATTTAGATGGACTTACGTAATGATGTGCGATAGATTGGAGAAAAAGATGCCAAATGTTAAAAGAATCTTAGATGTTGGAGTAGGTACAGGACATCCCATGAAACAGATAATAAATAGGATTCCTTCAAGAATTCGTGTTGTAGGAATAGACATAGATACAAATTATTTGAGGTATGATTAATTATTCAAAATCCTAGATATGCAAGACAAACATTCAAATAAAATGAGAATGTTGAGATAAGAGAATAAAACTTTTATGATTTAGAAAATTCAAAAGAACAATATGAAGCTGTGATTTTTTCTTCATCATTCATGATAATGCCCGATAGAATACGAGCATTGAGAATTGCAAAACAAAGATTGAGCAAAGGAGGTTCCATCTTTTTTTTATTGACTTTGGAACCTTATAGAAACTATAAAACAGTGATTCTTGAAAAAATTAAGCCACACTTAAAATACATCACAACAATTGATTTTGGGAGTATTACTTATGAAAAGGATTTCGAAATCATGCTTAAAGAAGAGGGATTGTAAATTATATCTAAAGAAAAAGTTGCTAAATATAGTGTATTTTTGGCTATATTTAATATGTTTGTGGTAGAGGCAGAAGTAATATGAATTATACATATATTTTATAAATACAAATTCTTTTGTTCAAACATATACTTTATTGCTTAATCCAACATTAAGTCTTTATCATTAATATAATTATTATTATGAAATCCACCAATACTTATTAATACATTACTAACAATTCACATTAAGAACTTATTGATTATTTGAAATAAGAAAACAAACAATTGAATGATTAACTCAAGGAGCTCAATAATCTCCTTCAACTAAACAAAAAAGCCTTAAAAATAATGACTCCTTAAAATAACGATGAGTAAAATAAGGCATTGCTTATGGTCCTCAAGAATCTTCAAGAAGAAAATGCTAAATTAAACTCATAAATAGAGAAACTTATAATTGAAAGAAATTAAGCATAAAACTAAGTATTAATCAATTAATAAATCACTGAAGAAGCATAAAGACATGAAAAAGAATTAATTGTATCACTTCAAAACAAAATTACAACATTATAAAATAATTTAAGCAAAGCTGAATCTTAATTATGCAAATTGGAATTCTTAAAGCCTGAATTTGATGAATAGTCTGGTATACTTATTAAATATAAATAAATTACTGATATTAACAAAATCAATAAAGAATTTCATGATAAGATTGAAACATTAAATGAACTCTTAATATTATAAATTAAAAAGAATAAAAAAATTGAAGCTGAAAAAAAACAATTACAAGGCTTAAATCTAGTAAATTTTATTTTTATATTAGAAATTAATTACTAATCTTATCTCATTAAAGAATGCAGCCTTAACATCTAATGGAAATAAAGTTATTTTATAATAACAATAATAAATGGATCCATAACCTCATCAATTAATTAAATGTAACCATATATTTATTATATTTTTTAGTTCAACAAAATATTCTTCATGCAATGAATAAAGATGAAAATTTATATTCATCTGAATCTGAAGATATGTCTTCTGTTGATAATTCTCCATTAGCTTCACCTTTACCAGTTAAATAGGAAAACTTTAAACCATAATAGGAAAATTAAAAGTTTAAAAATTCTAAAGAAATTCCTAAACTCAATCTTAGCTAAGCAATAATAATATAAGAATTAAATGCAAAAAGATAAAGTTATTAAGCATAAGATATGAGAAAGGCAACTGATGGAAACTTATTAGATAAATTGAAATAATATGATAAAGCATTAGAAGAACTGAAAAAGAATTATTAAAGAGAAATGACATTAAATAAAGCACTTGAAACTACCAATAATGAACTTGAAAGACGTTGTGATAATTTCGAAGTAATTTTTATTTCTGATTTATTTAGAATTAAATTTAAATACTTATTAATTCTAATTTAAGATATTAAGAGAAATTGTAAAAAATAAATAAACAATATCATTTTTTACAATAATTTTATTTAAACAACAAAGATTAAGTTACAACAACACAAAGTCATAATCATAGATTCTCTTAAAGTCCTACTGAATAGTCTTAAGAATTAGTATTAGATACTTCATTTATAGATGCAAATGAAGCAATTTTATCAAATGAATAAGAATTCAAAAATGTTTAATATTAAATGATGCAATAATAATAGTATCATTAGTAGTTGTTATAAAATTAAAACTTCTATTAATTTTATTATCCTTATAATATTGAGGATGCATAGAGATTCCTTTTAGGATTAGCAGAATAGATATATATTGGATTATCAGAGAAAATAGATTAAATAATATAGGGTTAGAGTAATTAGATAAAAGAATAAGAAAATAGAATTAGATCATTAAGTGAAATAGTTCAATATTAAAATAGAGTATAATATAATCAATAATAATAATAATAATAATAATGATTTATATAGATGTGTGTTATAATGATATTAATAAATCATTTCTTTCTATAAATTGTTATCTCTTATTATTTAAAATATCTTCTATCATCTTCATCTACTAAAATCAAATTCAGAATGTATTTGACACTAAATTTACCATTAACATTTTTAACAGATGGTGTCACATCAACTCCACTTAAATATAATCTAATTGGAATGACTTCTCCTTTTTAAGGACAACCATCCATTAATTCATATTTTACAAGTGTCTCATTATCTGTTTATTATTATTGACCTTGACCAAATTATTCTTTTCTAATCACTGATAATTCCATATATTTTATTTTGATTTTGACTAAATAGAAATTAACTTTTCCTGTTACGACATCTCTTAAATGATATTTACTCTTGAAATATTCAAAATCAATATGCAAACATTCTTCAATACCAACCTATTTAATAATTGATATTTACTTCTAATTTTAATGATGTTTAAGGTTATTCTTCTATTTCTGGTTATGGAATTAAAACAGCAAAATCCACTTCCTTTTATACTTTACCATAACTTCTAGTCATGTAAATCTTTAAGTAATATCTTAATCTCACAGTATTGCCATAATAACTCTCATTCTACTTTTCAAACTTCTAAAATTAAAATTTGTATGCTTTGTCTTCAAATAAGATTCCTTAAGGTTCTAATTCTCTAGACATAGACATAAAATCTGAACTCTGTTTTTAATCATTAATAATTTCTTGATCATTGAATTTTACTTTTACCTATACGTCCCACCAATTCAATTCTTATACCTAGATGTTCTATTTTTTTTTATTTATTCATCTTAACTTCCACTACACCTGAGATATCATCATCACCCTAATGAATTAATAATGTAATTACAGTGTAAACTGGTAATTTTAAAACTCCTAATTATTTGTCAACAAATCTTGTGTGTTTACGAGTCTCTATTCCATCTAATGTGACTTCAATTATTGGTTATCCTTAAACCATATTCAAAAGAGATGCCTAAAATACGTGGATTTCATTATATTACCATCTTATGTCAATTAATGATATAATTTAATTACAATAATTATTATCAATTCAATTTAAATAATATATTGAAAGCAATTACAATTAAACTTATCTTTATAATTAATGTATATCTAATCATGAAAAGAAATGTATTTTAAGATGAATTATTGATAATATAACTAATTTTTATGTAATACACATAATTTACATAGTTCATAAATATATATTCATATATTCAACTAGATATTATTAAGATATCTCTTATTTGAATAATTCAAATGCAATTGTTTGTTTATACTTGTAAGATAAAATATCTTCCAAAGTTATGAATAGAATAAATATTGATATTTTTTCATAATTGCAAGTTTGTCTTTTTTATAGACTTTATAGAATATTTGATTTCCTAAATAAGGAGTTCTCTCCAATCTTTTTGTTGTCATCTTTATTTAAAATTATTTGATTAGATTTTAGTATATGGAGAAGTATATTTTTATTTCTCCATTTAATATATAAATATTAAATATTTTAATATTTCAGTTACTATGAGTGGTATCAAAACATAAACTGTTAAAATTGTTTCAAAGCTGAGAAATGGATATTAATAAGAAAACAATATATAGGATGCAAATTAGATTACGAAAAAAGTAATTGAGCATTATGATGCAAGAGATTTAAGATTGTAAGATTTATAGGATTGCTAAAAAGTTTACAAAGTTATTAAGAAAGAGACTACTACTAAATGGATTTTATTTTCAAAATTGGATGAATGCAGAGCATAAATAAAATTAGAATTATAATATTTAAAAAAATTAGTGATTTATGTACAGAATAATAAACTTGGAATGAATAAATAGCAATAACTTGAATTAAATTAATTATAGATACTTTTAAATATATTTGAGACATATGTAGATTAAGTAGAAAACAACACGTATGATAAGAAAGAAAAACTAAAACGTCTTAAATCTTAAGAATTTGATGATAAATAAAAAACTATCAATGAATGGAAAAAATAGATTAATAAAAATGATATAATTTTAGATAAATTGTAACCATCCATTTCTGAATGGAAATAAATACCTTTAAAGATTCTTGATGAAGTTCTTACAGCATCTTATGATCTTAAATTGAAATTATCATAAGAACCAGATACTATTAGTTCTGATAAAACATTAAAATATTAAAATTTAATTTAGGATCTTAGAAAAAAGTTGAATCTTGATTAATATAAAAGAAGTAGAAATCAATTTGATGAATTTTAATAAATGTAATTAATTTATTTATTAATCATTAGAATTGATAATTTTAATTATCATATCCCAAAATTATAAGAAATGAATCAATTAAATTTAGCTTAATTAAAAGAAATGAAAAGAAAACTTAAAAATAAATCTAAATCAAATATTAGTTAAATGAATTCTACCAAGTCCTCTCCTAGAAAAGAAGAATCTACATTACAATAAAGTGAAGTAGATAACTATTTATAACAATATTAAAAGTAATATTATAATTTAAATAATTATAGAGAAAAATAAAGAATAAGTAGAATTGATAAAGCACAATATAAATAGAATATTAAAGAATCTTAGAGAGAGGTTTTTATAGCAAGAAATAATTAAGGATCTATTTAAAAATTAAATTAGAGTTTTGATATTAATAAATTAAATACAAGTAAGGGACATAGAGAGTATATAATATCAATGATTGATGGATAATTATTGAAACCATATACTCCATTAGTAAGATTAAGAAAAGAGGATTCAAGAGAAACATGTCAAAATTCTCGTGCAAATGAAACTTAATCCAGAAAATTGAGTATTAGAAATGCTTCCCCTTAATCTTATGTTGAAAGGATATCATAAAAGATTAATGATGTTACAACTTGTGAAGAGGATGAAATTTATTCAAAATTAGAATTCCCTGAACTTTAATTGTCAAGATAATAAGGTTATATAAACAAATAGAATCACAAAGTTGTAAAATAATAATACAATGAAAAATTTATTTAAAAGATTAATAATAATGAAGTTAAATTAGTTAAATAATGTTAAGGTAATCATTCATATTTATAATAAGATTTCTATACAACTAGAATGAAATTTAATGATAAATTTACTGAATTAGTTACAACCTTACATAAAGATCGTCCCTTAACTTCCAGTATTAGATCAAGGTCTTTTACTGCAAATTAGAATTAGAGACAAGAGAAAATATAAAAATTAAGAAAAGTGGCTGAGAAAGCTCGTCAGAATTTCTTTTTTCGAAATAAGGAATAAAGAGAATGGCATTAAAATTTGGTTCAAGAATTTAAATAAACTGATCCAACATCTTAATACATTTTGGAATAATTGTAATATATTCTTGAAGGTATTTATAAATATAATAATTAGAGGGATTATTCATACAAGTTGATGATATTATCAATATGGTATAATAAATTGAGGAATCTTCAGAAATGAAAGTGACTTCTAAAAGTTGTTAACTTTTAAATACAATTTTCAATTATTTTGGAATATAAATCTCTTAATTAAATTAACATAAGAAATTTAAGAATTTCCATTCTTATATTGAATGAATAATTAATTAATTAATTATATAATTTAGTATTTAATAATAATCATCTTTCAATTTACATAGCTACATCAATATTTGATTCATTTCGATTTTAATCTTCATTATCTAGTTCAATTGTTTACATATCCTCTTTTTTTATAATTAAAATATCTTAAAATGATTTATTTTTTTATTCTAATTTATATCCTTTATTTTTAGCAACAAATAAAAGTGCAGCAAATAATTTACTTTTACTTATCTTTTCATTCATTATCAAAGGTAAAGTTTTTTCAATTTTTATAAATTCAACTTGACCTTTGATTTCATCAATAACTCTTTCCAAAATCACTTATAATTATTTAATCGTAATTGGTTCATTATTATTGTTAGCTTATACTCTAAAAGGTAATACATAATAATCTAAATTATTCTAATAGGTCTCTATCATTTAATTAGTTTCTTCTAATTATACTTAAATATGTATTTCATCTAATCCAAAACTTTCTGGTTCTGTAATACCAATAGGCAATTATTATTCCTCTTCTTCTAAAAATCCAGTATATTCCCTTGTAAAATATTCAAAATATCTATAATAATCAAAATCCTAACAATTATCAGCTAAGCATTTTAATGTTAATTCTCTTTAACCAAAATCTCTTTATGTATTTCCAACAGTATTTAATATAAGAAATCTATTTAATTCTGCTGCATCATCAAAATTAAATGTATCTGGATATATTTTCTTTTATTTCTTTTTAACATTTGTTTATTGCTATTAAATTGGTTATTATTGATTATTATTCTTCTACATTTATTATTATTCTTCATAAGGTGCTAAATCTTAATCAAATTCTTCTTCCTATTCTAAATCCCATTCATCAACTGGAACATTTACATCATTAAATATATCCTGAAATTATTGTTAATAACTAAGTTATTTCAATTCTTCTTGAATTTATGATTATTTTTCTGCTGCCTCTCTTTATTATTTTTGAAATTATTCCTATAATCTCTTTTTCTTTTCTTAATATATTTAAAATTATTCCTATTATAATTGCCTCTGTTCTTCAGTTAATTATGGATTATTAATATTATTGTCATTTTATTAATCATCATTAAAGGGATCTGGCATCAATTCAGGTAATTAATTATTAAACTCCTCAACATCCATTTAATTGATTTATTAAATTTAATTTTAATTATCAAATTATGGAATTATAATCTAATTTTGATTTTCAATTAAAATTTCCTAATCAAAATTCATTTACTCAATTTTCTTTCTTAATTATATATCTTATAAATTATTATCTATTTCTGTTGGATTAATCTTAAGTTATTATTAGTATTATTAATTTAAACTTAAGAATTATTGTTCTTCAACACTTAATTAGGATAAGGATTATTATTATTAATCTATAGTTTATTAAGCCTGTTTCAATTTTTCATCATAAACTCTAAAATCATTAATAAATTTTTCAATTGCAATTTATTAACTTTTTTCAATTTTGACATTTTAAGTATCTTTTTTGTTAAGTAAATATTTATATCTTTCTCTAAAATCATTAATTTCATTGAAACTCATTTTGAATTATTTGGATACTAAATTAGAATAATCTAAGACTGATGTATCAATTTCTAACTTAATAAAACCTGTTAAAATTTACTTATTCTATTCATTTACTTTTAATAATTAATCAGGATCTATAATAATTGCTAAATTCTCATCAAATTAAGGATTATAAATAATTAATGTAGTCAAGTCTTGCATATCCAAAGACTTACTTGTTTAATTAAAAAATGGATTTATTTGAAGTGTATCATATTGATGAGTGTATGGTTTGAAATCAAGAGTTGATTCACCATATTTTGTTATCTCTTTAAGTTCCATATTTCTATTAAGATGAATAGTTTTTTATGTTATTTATTGATTTAATTATTGTTTGCTTTTCTTTGAAGGAGGAGCATTAGGGATAGTAGTAGTGTCATAAACTCTTAACAAATTAACCTTTAATTTAAGACTTTCCACATAAGTTCTGTCCACTCTATTGGAATAAAGCCAAGCCAAAGCATCTAAATAAAGGGCACTTTTATTCATATCATCAATATCTATCAATCTTATTGAATTGCCAAGCTCAAAGTCAAAGACCTTTTCTGACAATCCTTTTTACATACATTTAAGTATTTCATTAAGAATTTCATTCTATTCATCATCTGAATCATCACTATTTTCTGGTTTATTAGGATAATCGATCTATATTTCTATTTCTTCTTCTTAATGAGTTTTTAGATCAGATAGGTATTATTATAATTTGGACATTGAATAGATCATCAAAATTCAGAACATTAAAGCTCAAAAAATCATTAAAATATTTATAGAAGTTTATCATTTCAAATAAAATGAATAAATAATACATACCAGCGAAAGCACAAGAAAAAATATTTAGTTTAATTCTTAAGAGACCAGAAAATTTAAATTGTGCTGATTGTGCAACAAAAGGACCTCGTTGGGTTAGTTTAGATTATGGTATATTCATTTGTATGGATTGTGCAGGTTAAACTTTATTTTCATTTTTTAGGAGCTCATCGAACATTAGGTCCTAGTGTTACAAGAGTAAGATCAACTAATATAGATGGATGGTATTAAGAAAATATTGATATTATGGAATCTATTGGTAATGGAACTGCAAATTCTTATTGGGAAAATAAAATGCCTAAAGATTATATGTAAATGATTAAAAATATCAATTTAATAGCAAACCTACTATTAATTAAGGTCTTGATTCATTAATTAGATTTGTATAAGAAAAGTATGTGAAAAAGAGATTCATACCTTAAATATCATGTCCTGATCCTAAATAATAATATATTCTGACTAAAACGTAATATATACCTTATATATTTAATTAGAGCAGTCAAACCTTATTATTTTAATTAGCAAGAAATAAAAGTAGAGGAACCTAAAGTAAAATTGGGTGATTTGATTGATTTTGAAGATGACTTTTTTGGAGTCAAAAAACCTATTTTATAAGTTGAGGAAAACTAAGGATAAAATACTCATTAAGGTACTACACGTTCATTGTCACCTGAAAAAGATTTCACAGAATATATATAAGCAACTCCTAATATTAATCAACCTATCCATTCATTACCTTCTTTAGACATACTTACACTCTACAAATCAGAATCTTAATAGACATAATAGTCTTAATAAATAATACCAAATAAGAACTCAAATTATGCTTATTTATCTAATATGGGATAATAATAAAATAGTGGTTTTTATAATTAGTAATTAAATTATTAACAACATATTTATTAATAATAATAATAATAATAATAATAATAATAATAATAATAATAATAATAATAATATTAATAATAATAATATTAATAAAATATTCAATCAAATGGACCCATCAATATTATGGATTTATATTAAAAATGATATTTATTTAGATGATAATAATTTAGAAAATTATTAATAGATATATAGTCATTGAAGTCATTTCTTTCTGCACATTGCACAATAAAAGTTCATATCTTATGCTAATTATGCTTAAACACCAGCACATTCATAATGTAACCATTTAGAACATCTATCACATTAAATATAAGATTTATCAGGATTTGATATTTAATTACAAATACAAATTCTTGTCCATTTAGAAATAGGAGGAGTAAATTTATCCTTTTCTACATTATAATCAGCTCTTGTAAAATATGTTCTTTCATTTTAAATTGTCATTTCTTCATATTCCTTAATTGATATCAACTTTATTTCATGATCAATTTAAGTGCAAAACAACCACTCCTCTATTTCTGATTAAAATAATTCAAATTCACTTATCCCTTCTTATAATTCTTTTAATTTTTAGGGTAATTCCAATTTATTAATATATTTTTACACTTTGATCATGGGTATTAAATATTCATCCACTTATAAATTACAAAATCCTATTAATTTTCCATATATTTTCTTATCTCTATTTCCATCAATTGATAATTAAACTATTTAACCAATTGAATAAATTATTCCATCATATTTCATTTTTTAGTACAATTTCACTAAACCCATTTATGTTGCTGCATCAACTAATTCTTTATACTATAAATTGTTTTATACACATACCTTTTTTGATTATAATAACTATTTTATCACTTAGTCGTTGACTTAATTAGCCTCCATTTTTATTAATTAAATATAAAATTAAGGGTGGGAAATATTAATATTTTTAATAATTATTACTTTTATCATAATCATTTTATTAGTTTTAAGTTGTTTTCAATTTTGATTACGCTACCAATTAATTCCATCCCCTTTTGGTCTTCCACTTTATCCATATATTGGAAATGGCCATAACCAAGGATTTGTACCCATCACTTAAAACCAATTTTCTTTAACAATAAAAGATTAATTAAATTTATACCTAATATCATACTAGAATCTTTAACCATCTTATTGACCTCTTTAATTTAATTAGCTAATTATAGTTTGATTAGTTATTGCTAATTTTATGCGAACAATTAAACTTTTTAAGGTCAATACAGCAATTACAAATAAATATAATAATCTATGTTATGTAAATATATTACAATAAGATAGTAGGTAGAATAGATTAATTCTGAATTTCTTATTTATCATCTCTATAAAATAGATTCATTATTTTAGGGTATATTTGTAAACTTACGACTATTAGGCTAAGTGTTGCAGATAAATTTATGTAGAACCAAAACAGTAAATAAAATTTGGAATTATAATATCCTACACAATTTTTAATCCAAAATGAATGATGATCCATATTTAATACACATCTATTACATCTTATATTATAAAATAGTTATTTACTCAAAACAATGATAACATCGATCAGGTTTATAATTATGGCATAATAAACAATATCTATTTCTTCCTTATTAACCGAAAAACATTTACCAATGCTTGGGAACCTGAATTTTATATAAATATACTCTTCCAGGATCACTAACAAAACATTTAAACAATGACCAAACAACCATTATGTAAATTATTTGTAATGGAATCCATAATATTTTTATCATTTAAATGTATGCACTAGAATAAGGGTTGAGTAATGTCAAGTAAATTGTTGAAAAATATTAAAAAACTAGCATGTATAAATTGATCAACCAGCCTTTTTTTGAAACATCCTTCAGAATCGATTAAAGGTTAACTTCATATTAATTTTCCATTTATTATATAGTAAATTATTTTTATTATAGAATAAATAATATCAGTAATTGCAGAAATCTATTATTAAATTTAATGTTAACTCTGTTTTCCAATATATTAGAAATATTACTATAATAAAATAGATAAAAAATCATAATTATTTTTCAGACATTTTACTGAGATTAATTTACTTTACTTCTTTAATTTTAGAACCAAAATAAAAAACTTGGAGATATTCCTAACTTATATAACTTTAATATATTCAAATTTTTAAATATATCTTTAAAAAACCTTTAAATTATTATATCCTTTATTTAATATTTGATAATTGAAAATATTTAAATATATTTTTTCTTAAAATATTAAAAAAATAAATAATATTAAATCTATGTATAAATTAGTCATATTTTTTAAAGATAGCAAAGTTCTGGTTATAATAAATAGCTAATTAAACAATTGATTCTTTTATTCTTAATCATCCAATAAAAATCTCCAACATATGAGAATCTAAATTTATTATAAAAATCTTCTCCAAGGATCATTAAAAATATATCTAAACATTGACCATACCGCCATTATCATATAAAATATTTTTAATGGAATTTATTTATTTATACATACTTTTTAGTATTAATTGACAATTTTTTAGTTATGCATTCATAGATTGGATATAATAAAGATAATCTAAAAGTAAATGGTTATTATTTAATAATTTCTATATTTGAATCTGTCTTTACATTTAATTATATAAATATTTTATATATAAAATATTTTTTAAAAAGTAAATACACAAATTTAAAAAATCTAGTTTTATGAGTTTTGAACCATATTAAGAAAATAAAAAGACAGTGAAAGTGGCTCCAATTAGGATTGTTTAAAATTAGCATGAATAGAGTGGCTCTTAGAATCAAACAACTAAATATCCATAACTTAATTTATAATTCTAATTTTAAAAATGTTATACTCCAGCTGTTACAATACCTTTAAGTTTTTTATAATAGCTCATTTAATAAGCTTAGTTAAACAAAATTCTGAATCAGATTGGGGAAACTAAAATTGTTTAGCAAGAATAGTCAGAAGCTGTCAATAATCTCATTAATTAAATATAATATCAAAAACAAGGAATCTCAAAATCATAAGATAGTAATGAAGACTCCTTAATTAAATTATATTTAATTAAGAGTCAAATGAAATTTATTGTTGAAGATACATCATCTATAGAAAAAGTAAAATTATATTTTGCAGATAATCAAAATCTATTACCTCATTTCTGGGCTTGGATTAATTCAATCGAAATTAAAGCATTAGAAGAAATGCTTATGTTATGTTATACAAATCCATCAAATACTAAAAGAATTTAAGATATTTTCAAAACTCTTTTTTAAACTTTGTCAATTGAATTTTTTTAGAAACATGCATATGCATAAATATTGAGATCGAATCTACAAGATAAAATTAAATATCTATCAGTAATAGGTGATATTTTAAGTAAAATAGTGAATCCATAGGATTATTTCTATTTTAATAAATCATGATTTATGTAAAATATTAATGCGTATATGTATTACAATAAATCAATTTTTTATGATTTTCTTTATTAATTCATAAGCCATATTATTATCCATAATTAATCTTTCTCTATCTTTTGTGACTATATGATATTCTACTTAAGCTTTCTTGAATTATTAATAAGCAAAAACACAAAACAACCAATTAAAAGCCAAAAATAAGATTTATAAAGTTATAAAAGTTCCTACCTCTTCTTCAAAAACCTAAATTTTCAATAATTTCATACTGATTATATTGTATTAAAGTATGAGATAATCACAATAGTAGAAATTGTTCTGAATGCTAAACTAATTCCTAAACTAATAGGGAATAGATGTAAGATCTAAAATATATTCAAATACTAATTACTTTTTAAGATTTTTGATAAATTCCATAATAACCAATTATCGAAGAAACAATTGTACATAATTAAGCTATATTTTATGGAATCAATATAGTTTCTAATTTTCTGGCTTATTCTCTATTTTATAAATTTTAATCTGTCAAATATGTTCTTATTCTAAAGATTTATGAATTGCTTTCAAGTGTAATAGCAGAAAATAAACTAAATACAGCTAATCCCAATAAACAAGAATTTAAAGTAAAGAATATTACTTTTCTTCTATCAAAGGAGAACCTATTTTTGATTATCTATTTTAATTCTGACAATTCTAATTGCTTTGATAAAACTGGTGATTCCATAAATTATATTTTAATTATATATATTATAAAAATATCATTTTGCTTATTAGTTTTCTTCTTCTTTTTCATTTATTTGAAGTAAAGCATTGCTATGCCAAAATTCTTTATTATCTCTTCTCTAAATACTATAAATGCGTATTATATATAATAATTTCTCCCTTATTAATTTAAGTTAATAATTATATCTCTTAATTGAGTTTAATTAATTCTTTTTTTCATCCTCACTAAAATTTATTTATGGAGATGCAGATTTAAAATTAGAACTACCTGGTTGAATTGAAAGTATTTTAACAAAGACCTTTTATTGAGACTTGACTTTGAAATTATAATATAAATGGATAATCTTTTCTTTATGAGATTAGCGCCTCTTAATAAAATACTTCCAGCTATCACTCTACAGAGATTATTTAGAACTATTATGATGATCAGTTATCACATTAAGATTTAAAGATATCTGTTCAATCAAGATAAATTCCTTTCTATTGGTTTTGAAGAAGAATTTGGTTAATCTTTGCATATAAGTTCTCTGGTTAAGAAGCTCCAATCCTAATTTAAGAAAAAACAATCTTGTAGAATGGAATCCACTAAGGGTTTATCTTGACTCTTCTCCTTTTCAATATTTACTTTGATTAAAGATTTATTTAAGAAAGTGAGATTAAAAAAGATCCCATCCAAACTTAGAAGAAGAAAATCTGACTTTTAATTAGATTAGTTGGATGAAAATCTTTGAATATGCTCACTCTATATTTGGTTCATAGACCAGTTGGATTCTTGAAGAATCCATCTAATTAGCTGAAAAATATGATTGTAATTAATATTCTAAGTCAGACAATTTGATTTCAAAGGAACAAAAAAATCAGTTTGATTTAATTATTTAACAGTTTTATTATCAGCTATATGTAGAATATAAAATCATAAAAAGTTTATTAAATAAAGGTTACTTTTTTGTGTAATTAAATTATAAATGCATCCCTCTTCTCTTTATAAGACATCTAACTCAACTATGGAGTTGTACTATTAAAACACATTTTGATAATGTGGGTTCTTTTATAAGATAAATTCCTTTATCTCATGTTATTAAATGTTAATAACTATAACGGTTCTCTATTATAAAAGCACTTAAATTATGTATTCTTAATAATGAGATTAACAAATTTGGAGTTAATTTGATTTATAAATAAGTGCTATCCTTGAGTCTACTAGAAATTAGGGGGGAAATGTGATCTTCAAATAAAAAAGGAATTAATTTAAATGAAATATATTTTTGATAATAATATTGAACCACTTTAAATTTTTTTGTCTTCTTCCACAAGTCTACTTGCTTATAGTTATTTACCATCTATCCAAATTCTATTATGTTCATATCCACTACCTCCTACACCTAAACCAGGTTATTTTGGTCCTTATCTAAGTGGTGAATGGAAAGTTTACTTTTATCTTTTTGTAATAATTGGAACTAGTAATGCAAACTTACTTTATTATTAACTATTAGGTGAGTATATTTTGAATTTTGGATGGATAGAGAATATAAATTTTCCTTTAGTTCCTGAAATATCAGTATAAACTCAGGAATACAATGTAAGAGTTTCGACATAATTTTATCCACCATAATTTCTTATAAAAATATAGAGTTTTATGCTAACACAGGATTCTCTGTAAAATATTACTTAAAATCCCAAAACTAAATTATTCTTCTATATTCCATTTATAAAAATTAAAAATATAATGGTTTTTGTTTTGTCATATTACTAAATTTTTTTATTGCATAGTCTTAACTGCTTTAAGAAAATCCTACCTTCTCTCTTAATTCTTTTTCTCGAGATCCACAACCACTCATTACAATTTTTAGATATAATATTTATATACTATTATATTGTCAATAAGTTGAGTAATATATTTTAATTTTTAATTTAAGAAAATTAATCTAGTGGATGCATAACCTATAGTATTCGGTTCAAGAGAATACGACCAAAGGTAAGCTTAAGAAGAAACTTTTAGAAGAATTAATTGATAAAATTAAGACATTCAGAAATGAAATTGAAGGACTATGATATATATTTGTGTGTTAAATTGAATAATAATAATTTAAGAAAAAATGTTTCAACATAATAGTCGAATATTCATCACAACTTTTTTAATATTTTGATATAGTTTGAATATTTTACAATTAACATCCAAAAATTTCCATATTTTTAAAGTAATTATTAAATTAAATTTCTAATCTAAATTTAAAATCAATACATATTAAAGAAGTTCTTAACCTCATCCTCTAATCATTTTATAGAGTAAACTATTTCAATTTTCACCTGAATATTTGAAACCTTTTAAGGATATCTCCTCATCAATCAGAATTGCTACTATCTTTCACTTGTTATGTAGAACAAATTTAAAAATAAGTAATTAAATACCAGTTTTAATAATAACTAGTTTTGTCAGAGTTTAAGTTAAATTTGAATATTAAGTAATGATAATAATTAAAATGTAATTAAACTTTATAAATTGTTATTTAATTATCACGATTTTAATTGCAATTTAAATCGTTCAATAATAATGCGTTGATTCTTGGTAATAACCAAAGTCAAATTCTTAGTGATAACCCAAAGTAAAATTTATAGTGATATTATATAATCTAAGCCTGTTACTTTGTTTTTAAACTCATAATATAACTTATTTGATTATGCTTATCTATGATATTATTATTAATATTAAGACCTGAAATAAAAATTATAAAAATAAATCGTTCATGTCAATAAAAATACAATATATTTTCTATTTAAATGTATACAATAAATTTTAATAACTTGTTTAATGGTTTCTGCCTATTCTATAGGAACTGCTAAAAGAGATAGCCCTAATAAAAATTTTGTTCCTGCTCCTAATGCTTACTCTTTAAATAACCAAACAACCACTCCTTAATGGACGTATAATCGTTATATATTTTTAGAATAGGAGGTAAAGTAAGGAGGGAGATAAAAATAAAATCATGCTCTCCTGGACCAGGATAATATCCTTATAAATCTTAAATAAATGGTGCTCCATGTTGTACTTTTAAGGGTAAACTGAAACAGAAAGTTATTTCTTAATCTCCTGGACCAGGCAATTATAAAGAAGATTAATACTTAACCATTTAAAAACGAATTCCATCATATAGTATGGGTGTTAAAATTGATAAAATAATCAAAAATTTTGTTCCAGGCCCTGGAACTTATGACTTAAATTAAACTTATCTAACTATGAATTCTAGTAAATTTCCTTTAGAAAAAAGATTAAAAACAATGGATGATGGAGCTAGTTCACCTGGACCAGGATGTATAGTGTAATTATTATCCTAGAATACAATATGACAAACTATGATAAATTTTCACCACATAAATCATAGCCCTCATGGAGATTTGGATCAAAGAATAATTTAAAAATGCATTCATCATTAGATATGAGTTCCCCTGGTCCTGGAATGTATGAATTAAAAAGTACGTTGACACAACAGAGTTTTACATTAAAGCCAAAATTAAAGACTTAAGAATGCGATAAATATATACCAGGACCAGGAAAATATTCTCCTGATATTTCATTTATAAAATACGCTTAACCTGTCTTTAAAATGGGTAAAGAATCAAGGATTCCTTAATAAAAGATTTCCCAAAATCCTGGACCTGGAAGGTATTACTCTGAGTAAGTTGAATAATTATTCTTAACATAGAAATTATGATGCCAGAAATAAAAAAATGCAACCTAGCTATAGTTTAAGTAAAGCAAATAGAACTTCAATGTCTGATAATGATTCATAATTTGTGCCAGGACCAGGAGCTTATAATTATCCACCATAAAAATTAGGTAATATCACAATCAAAGGAGCAAGAACTCAAATACGACCTTAACGAATACCAGGACCAGGTTTATACATAAATTTACATTAGGAACTTATAATCCTTAAGATAAGTTATGTTATTCTTATGATGGATCTGTAAAGATAGTTAAAGTAGCGAAGTAAATTAAGGCTTTATCTTCTGATAAATAGCCAGGACCTGGAGCGTATGAATTAAAAAATACTTTAATGGGACCTAGTTGGGGATTTGGTAAATCTAACAAAAGAAAACCCATTTATAATATTAATAATAGTCCAGGTCCTGGTACTTATAATGTTCCATCTAAATTTGCTGATGTTCCAAAATACTTAAATTGTAAACCTAAATTTTAAATTTGATTGTTATTATATTTACCAATACGTAACATCTATTCATAGACATAATATCTTTCAGAAAATATTTATTATTATGGTTAAAATTTTATCAATAAAAACTATGTAATAATAAGTACAAATCTATAAAAGTTTTGAAAAAGTGTATTAAAGTGCTACAACAAAAAGAATCTGTGGTTTCACTTAAATTACAAATTGTAATATCTATAAAATTGAATGGATTTGAAAATAATAAGTTAAGCTATTTGATGTTTATAATTTAAATATTACTTACTTATTTATTTATAAATATCATATAATAGAGAAAAGGAATGCTTGGCTATTATTGAGTTCAACAAGTGTAGAAGATGATAATTCAAATAAAGTACATTATAAAAATATGATTGATTAATTGAGATATTATAAAATGGTAAGGTGAATAATCATATTATTAAACTATTAGAATAGATCTGATATTATAATATAAATTAATATTGTTAATTCACACAATTATTTATTTGATTAAATTAATTAGACTAATTATTAGAATTGGCATTATAGTTAAATATTAAATAGATTTTGATGGTTATTAGTCATTGTTTATCTCATTTAAAATAATTGTTAATTGTGTTAAACAATAAATGAAACATACTAAAATAAAGCATGGCCATATTATAGAAATAGAACAATCTGAAATGAGTGTGACAATATTGTAAAATATGGCAAACAACAATAATGAAACAACCCAAAACCAATTAAAATGTTATTGTAACTAAATTAATGCTATGATTTCAGTATAAATGATGGATATATAATAAATTAAAATGACAGCTACCCATTTTTTAGATCCATAATTATCATCACATAATCCTGGTATTATAAAAATTAGGAATGATAATAATAAAATTTTCCAAACAAACAAAGGTAAAACAATTAGAATGGGATTCTGATTTATGATACCATCAAGTTATAAACAAAGTAGTATTATAAAAATAGGTAATAATCCTAGAGTAGAATTTTAAGCAATTGCTAAAAATACTTTGGCAATTCTTGGATATTACTATTAATCTAGTAAAATATTTATTAAATACATAGCCATTTGATACTTAAGATCCATATGACTGAATCGCATACAAAAAATATAAGTCCAATTATAATCCATTTGATCTAATATTCAATTCGAATTGCTATTAATTGCAAAATTATATAAATCGACAATGCTATGAATATGCGTATACACTTAAACAAAATCTCCTCCGATTTTCTTCCGATGTCCGATTCGGATCCTTAGAAGTCATCTCGATCTTACATTATTCGTTTTTGTGAATAATATATTATTATATATTATATATTCATATTCCAAACATTCTTTCTTTTTTCCTTTTCAATTTTCTTTGATTTCAATCAAATAATTAAAAAGAAGATCTTATCCAAAACTTCCGTATTAGTAAAATATAATTTATCTGAATATACTATATAATTCTAGTTCATTTTTTATAAAATCCATATCTAATATTTTCAATAAAATTCTATTTGTAAGTCTTAAATAATTAATTTAAAATAACAAATATTTACAGTAAATAAGTAAAAACATATATCATTTGAATTTACTAAGATTGATATCTCTTTTACATACAGGACAATGTTTTTCTCTTGAAAGCCATTCAGAAATACATTCTTAATGAAATACATGACAACATTCCAATTCAATTTCAACAGGATTACCACTATCTTCTAAACAAATTGTACAACTAAATTCTATAATAATTCATACCAATCATTGATTTATTGTTTAATTTTACATTATTTTAAAAGTGATTGAATTTAATTTTGGAGCAAACCTCTACTTACAAATCCCATTTTTTCTTATAATTCTTATAATTATTCATAACTCATTTAATCAAGATCTACATTATTTTACATTCTAATATAGAATAAATGAAAAATATTTACTGTGTTAAACGATTTTAAAATTCCATTTCTTCTTGTTATTATAACATAAATGCTAAATGAATTGATTTTTCTTCTTCAGTCATTTCTTCTTATATTTCATTTTACTATTTCTCAACAGAAACTTATTCTTAATTTTCTTCTTCGATTTATTGATTTTATTGATTTTATAATTGTTATTCTAGTTCTTGAATTCTTTATTTTAAATCATTGACTATATTTTTTAAATCATAATTCTCTTGGCGCAATTCATTTATTATGTCAGATTTAGATGATGACTTTTAATTAAGTTTCTATATTTATTGGATTGGATTCTTAAAGAACTTGTCTACTATTTCTTTATGCTCTGAAGAAGAATTCAATTAACTTAATTTGATTGGATTGTCCATCTATTTTTAACAATAAATTTATTAATAATTTATATTTCACTAACAAAATAGTTTATTAATATTATTTTTTTTATAATAAATGAATAAATCTAAATCATTTTGGAATAAAGATCTTAACTTCACCATAATTTAAATATAATGTAAATTTCCCATTAGTAATTTTAATGCAATCAGTAGTTGGATAAAAGATATTGCAAAGAGTTGTGCCTAAATTTATATATATTAAATAATTACCTTCAGCATATGGATGATATGTGATAGTCTTAATAACCTATTTATCATATTTACTTGAGAATGCAGCAAATAAAGTACCTCTAGTGAAAGCATAGATTTCAGAATCAGAATATCTTTATATTTATTCTTGATTTCCTGCATTAGTAGCTTTACGTGCATGATTTATAGCTTATATATATTTATACATTTCAGATTATCTAATAATAAATTTAAATTTTTACTGATCTAAATTACCCCATAAAACCTCTCTGTTTTTTGGATCATTACCACCAGCATAGAGTTATTCACTACCATAGTAAATCATTGGAATTCCTACAGAAGTCAAACAAAATGCAGTGATAGCCTTAAATTAGAGTTTCTTCAAAGCAGAAAAGGTCAAATGAGGTTTATCACTTAAAAATACTTCATCTGGAATATATCCTTAAACTTAATCATTTAAAAATCTTGCATTATCATGATTGTCATTAAAATTACCAGCATATTAAATATTTTACTTACCCCATGAATTCATTAAACTATTATAATAATTTTCAAATGTATTCATATCTCTCCAATGTAGAAATACATCTCTTGCTGTATAGAAAAGAGGATAATTTAATAAAGCATCAACAGGACCAACAAATTATTTTAAGAAATTCATATCTCCATCAAATACTTCTCCAACTGTATAGACACCAGCAGCTTTAGAGAATTTATACCAAAAATCAGTTTTAACCATCATAAGAGTATCTATTCTAATACCATCAAATTTAAATTCTTAGACAAGCCATTTGATCCATTAGATTAATTATTCTGTAACAAATTAATTATCTTAATTAAGATCAGCTAGACCAGCAAGTCTACATCTTTCAATATTATAAAGATTATGTGAGTTAAAATCTTTATCTGTGATATCACACCAGTCATGATAATGAGAAGATTGATTGAATGGGTTATTTTAATTGTATACTGTATTTGTATTTCCCATCTAAAATAAGATCAAATAATTACATGATTAGCTACAACATCAACCATAACCCATATATCTCTAGAATGACAGGCATTGACAAGAGCCTTTAAATCGTCAGCAGAACCAAAATTATGATTGACGTCATACATATTCCTGGCCCAATATCCATGATATCCACCATCATAATTATCTACAACAGGTGTAATCCAAATAGCATCAAATCCCAAATCTGAAAAATATAATTGTATTTTTACTTTGAATATAATCAAGTTATTGAATCATTCCTTTATAATCACCACCACAATAGTTGCCTAAATTACATGAAGTTGATTTGCCTTAACTTGTAGCAAATCTGTCAGTAAGTAATTAATAAACTGATCTACTCTTCCATTCTTCTTTTGTTTTACAATGTATTAGTGCAACAATAACAAACAAAGATAATAACAATCTCATGTATTTAAATTAATGATGTCACTTTAGTAATAATTCATCTGCCATATTTATATATATTATATTGCATATTATAAATCTACATTACATAATATGATAATTTATTAAAAAAATACATCATTTTCCTAAGAATTTCAGATTTTGAGACTTAATTTCAATAAAGTCTTTAAAAAATTAATTAAATTTCATTTGCTCTATCATCTATTCATGTAAACCAGTGAAATATAGTTCTCTTCCACTCTCTAAAATCAACACAAGCAATTACTTAATAAATTATCCATAATCACACCTAAACGATCCAAAGCTTATTCATCTAAAACACTAACATATCTAAAACTAAACACAATTGTATCAATTTCAGGTAATCTTTTAATCTATTCAACATGATTCTTCCTATATTAAAATCATTATACTTTTGCATTTATATAATTTAATGATCCATTAAATCTATATATAATATATTCAGTATTAATATCATCTAACAGATCATTTTCAACATCTACTTAAACTCTTTATTCATCTTCCCCATCTTATTATCGAGTCATTGAATGTCTTAATTTAACACTTTGAACTCCTTATTTAAGAACTATTTCACTAGCAGCTGCACTCATAGTTTCTGCAAATTTTAATAATGCATAAAGACTTCCAATCAATGAAGCAGGAATAGGACCATAATAAACAGATAATGTAGCAAGAGCAACAACCTTTAAAATTGTTCTATACCTTCTTGTTGCTAGAACTCTATCATAAAAACTCCATGTTGGACATTAATAACCTGAATATAATACTTATCCACCAATTATAAATAATGGTATTTCCATAAAGTATTTACCAAATAATCCATAAAAAATTAAAATAGAAAATGAATTTAAAATTGATGACCATCTATTTACTTCTTTTACTTTTATATTTAATACATATAATCTTTATTATGCATTACATGGAATTCCTCCAAGTAATCCTGATAAAATATTACACACTGAAACACATTCAATTTCTTAATCATAATCACATTTTACATTTATTAATATTTCAGCTCCTTTTGCACAAATTAAATTCTATGTCATTATATATAATGCCATTGGTATAGCTTCTTAAAATAATTTATACAAAATTTTGAAATCAATCTAAAATATTTCACCATATGTCTCAATCCAATTAAAAGTCAAAGAAACATCTCCATAAACACTTCTCAAACATTTTTCATTTGGATAAAATTACCCAATAAATATACCAATAAAAGTACTCACTATTACCCAAGGAAATGGTTTATGAACCTTATTACCAATATATAAAAATAGAAAAACTCCAATTGTTGCACATAAATGTTATAAATTTCCCCTTTAGAAATAACTCTTATACATTTCAAAACGATCTTCATATACTTAAACACCTCTATTTGATTATAAATCACTAAGACCAAACCCATAATCTATATAATTATTTATGATTAAGAATCCTAAACCCCAAAAATATCCTTCTATAACATAACTTGGCATGAATTCTATTAAATGATGCCATTTAAATAAACCACAAATATATATTATTATCCCAATCATTAAAGTAACCCAAGGTACAGCTTCAACTCCATATTATTCAATTATGTTGTAATTGAATAATGCTGCCATTTAATTAGGAACATAAATTGAATGATTACTTCCACTAAACAATCCATTTACAAAACTTCCAATAAATGCAGATGTTAAACCAATACTCGCATTTAATCCTGAATTATTTCCTGCATTCAATGCAAATGGCATAATTAAAAATGTTGTTGCCATTCCACTTCTCCAACTCTCTCGAATATAAAATAAACCAGTTTTCAAGTCATGGACTGATAATTTACTAATTCTAGAGAATCTGGAAAATCTTGATTTTCTTTGATTCTTCTTCTCAGACTTTTTTGACAAGAGTGCTGATGCTATTGACATTTTTGGTTTATCTAGATTAATCAGTTCTATTTATGGTTATTGCATTAAAATCAAGTAAAATTTTAACTATAAAAATATTCACCTAAGTTTTTTATTTAATAATTCTAATCATATATAAAGATATGGATAAATTATCATTACATTTGTAAATTTTTCTTAGCCTTTCGAACATCTCCATAAAATATATCTTTTGGAAACCTTTTTAAAGCTCTCAATTTATTATACTATAAACCAAATGAAAATTGCATTATATCCTCTTCCTTAGTTACATTTATTTAACTATAATTTAATAATGGTTTGTATACTCTAATTTTGTATCACTATAATCTTAAATCTATTAAAATACAGATCTTCTTAATGGAGTTACATCATCTGATCGTGTATAATTACTTCTTCTATTTCTATACTCTATTTTATGTTAAAAGTAATTAAATTAAGGATTTTCATCAATATTATTTGGAGTTGATTATCCATTACGATTATTTCCTTATAATTGAGATGATTTTTACTTAAATAATTATTGGTCTTTCTAAGTATTTAATCTTAAAGATCTGGTTAACTAGATTACTTGGAATTATTGCAATCATAAATTTCTCTATAAACTATATATAATATAGAAAAGAAACCTTCCTTAATTAACTTTAACTGCCTATAATCGATTACCTTTATTTGTGATAGTTTTATTTAAAACATTCAACTTGTTCTTTTGTATCTCAACCTTATCTATCCTATGAATTTCAATTAATACTTAAAAACATTTAGATCTCATTTGGATAAAATCTTTTATTAAAGTCATTTGGTTTATCAATTTCAGTCTTAACTCTTTGATGAGAACTTACAGATTTTTTAGATTTGTTTATTTCATGAACATCTATTGAAGTTTGTAGATATTGGTTATATCTATAAGGATGATCTATAAAATAAAATTGTCAAAAATAAAACTTCGAAAGAGATTCACAACTTTTGGTTAACTTGAATTTTTATGAGTAAAGTTTTAGTACAATTTATTTGGTGATTCTGCACCTCTACATTTATTGGCACTTTATGTTTTTCTACAATCTTTGTTAACAGCTAATTCCATAGGAATTTGATATTTCATAGTATAATAATTTCTAACTTTATTATAATAATAGAATCATAATTACATTTATATATAATATCACTCAATTTAACTTACTTTAAAAGAACTCTATAATTTTTTCTCTCTAAGTTTTTTAAGTAGCATTTTCTAATTTATTTTATGGATATTCTTTGGCTAATATATTTAAATATTACCCTATACCATTACTAAATCTATTATTTATATATTAATAAATACTTATAATCTTCAAATAATTATTATCCATTATATATAGACCCATTTAATATTACTTCTTTATTTTCTCTATTTCCAATCATTTATCTTATCTATAATTGTAATTATTAATTTTATTAAGCACTAATATTTTCTAATATATGTGTTGAAGTATTCTCATTTAAAGGATCTATTTATTATAAAAATGTTTCATTAACACCAGAATTATAAGTACGAACTTCCAATTTGTAATGCTCTAATAATTTAAGAATATTTAAAGTTTAAATTTATATTCCCACTGCTCCAACAATTGAAGTTTTATTACAAAATATTTTATCTCCCATACACAACAAATAAAATGCTCCAGACAAAGCGTAGTCTTCTGCAAATGTATACAATGGAATATTGTATCTTTTTCTTACTAAATCAAATTTCCTTTATATTATATGTGCATGAGCAAGACTTCCTCCTGTTGAATTTATAATCAAAGCCATTGCCTTTGAATTTTCTGGCTTAAATTTTTTTAATGCTTTATAAACTTTATAAGTCCTAAACAATCTTCTTTAAATCTTACATTGAACTTGTTATTTAACCTTACAAAAAAAAATAAGAAACCTTTTTATATTTTTCTGTGTCTTTTCCAATTAATTTTAAGAATTTATTCATTTAAAAATATTATAATAATAATCATTCATTTAATTATGTTACTAGAGCAGTTCCTCTCTTAACCCAATGACTAACACTTAATTAAGTTTTTATAGGAATGGAAATAATCTTAAATAATATATAAAAAAAATACGAAATTAGTAGAATGTCCTGTTGTTGATAAGGTACCTCTTCTATCAAGAGTCTTATAAACAGGACAAATGTAATCTTCTTGATTTTCAATGAAGTTCTATTTTGGCAATAATTAAATCTAAAATTATATTGTAAAATAATACTTTTGGGAAATTTTAATAAATGACTCCATTAACAGGTTCATCTATCACTTATTCTTCTTGATTCCATTTACCACTTTCTAAATATAATCCATCTATTATTATTCCTTCTTCTTCTTTAATATCAATTTTAAAATCAAATTTCAATTAATCTATAGGTATTCTATGTTTTCTAGCATGATTTTATAATACTCCTGTAAAAAAAGATTAAGTGAAATAAAATCCAGGTAACCAAAAGATAGTTGGAGTTCCCTATTATATCCATTTATTGAACATATCTACACGTAATTATAAATCTTAAAGATAATTATTTAAACTCTTTAATGATGGATATGATTTCTATTTCCATAATTCTGGTAGGATATTATTAAGCAAACATTCTCCCATTTTTTCTAATTATTGACTCATGACAATCAAACCTTATGCAGCTTTAATCAAATCCTGCAATGATTTCTATAATATGTTTAATAAATTATTGTATCTCAATATTTCTTACAATAAGACAGTATTCATGCTTTCGTAATATTCAATTTTGAATTTTTCTTAAACTACATTAATGTCAAATTGTTTAGGAATAAGAATTAGTAGACTTTGAGCCTTCTCTAATAATAATTTATTTTTATCTATATTCTCTTCAGCTCCTTATTCTACTAAACCAACATCTAGAAGACAATTTAAAATATGTTTTGTTTCTAATTAAGCTTGAGTTATAGATGCATTGGAATGTAATCCAAATAACTCTGGGGATGAGGTCTCAGGTAATTGATTAATAAATTCAATAGCTTATTCTAAGGTATTTAATTGTTAAGCTTCTGGTATACAATATTCTTGGATAGGGCTGAATTTATAATTTTCATAAAAGATATCCATTCTATAAAATGTTGTTAATAGAACTCTTAAACATCTTCTATCCCAATCATCAGTGACTTTACCACCATAATAACATTCACCAGTTAAATAAATTAATGCTGTAAATGGAATTTCTTAATAATCCATAAGCATTTATTTCAATTAACGAATAGATATTCTAAAATCAGAATCATTAAAATCATAAGTAATATTCCATCCAACAGGTCCATATCTTCTTCTTTCTCTAACAATTGCATGGAAATAACATAACGCTAAATAAAATTACTTAAATTCTTATGTTTTCTCACCACAACTTTCATAGAATTTCTTTTCATTCTTTGAACTATTCTAATTCATATAAATTTATTAAATATTATCTTTGACTCCTTTTGGTGGATCCTTTGTCATTTTTACAGCATCCATCAATAATTGTTATGGAAATGAAGGAGTACTCATTGTAGTCATCCACAATCGAAATTCTGTATTGATTTTCATCAATTTATCTTTCTCTTTTTTATGTAATTCACTATTTATATTTTATAATAAATTATCTAATTATGGTAACCAACTAATTGCTAAATGACAATTTTATAATATAACCCATTAACCCAAAGCCAAAGATTCCATAATTAAATTTGTTGCATTTTCACCTTGTCCTTTACCCAAAGATACAAAAGTCAATACTTTTCCTCTTTCAAAACTAAACTTCTTAACTTCTTCTTAAGGATCATCTCCAGGTTATAATACAAATATCAATGGAATAGTTGTTCCACTATCTTCAAAACTATCTTATAATCCAAATAGTAGATTTTATGTGAAATACTACCCTAAATCTTCAGCTATTAATTCTCTCATATAATAACCAAATAATTATGGTCTAGCTGCTCTTATTAATAATAATCTTTAAAAGGTTGATAAATGTTTAATTTATTCAGGAATTGGATTTTTTTATGGATCATCTAAATATGAAATCATTGATTGACTATTTGTTATTTATAATCCAGGAATTATAGAATGTAAATTCTTTAACATTTCCCATTAATTCTAAGTGAAAATTGTTGGATCTGGATTTTCTATATTAAATTCTTCTCCATTCAAAACAGATCCTGTCAATAGAAATTGTAATTCATTATTATTAATGAGATTATTACTATTATACCAAGTTATCAATAACATGAATGAAAACAAATTCTTGTGTTTCACAAATATAGATCTGCTAATTTCTTAAAATACAACTCTTTTTAATGATTCAGTAATAAATACAATTCTTTATTTAATATTTTTTTAGTGTGGTTTTTCTGCAATCCTTATTGCCTTTTTAAATATTCTTTAATAGAATTCTAATGAGAATACATACATTGGATCTAAATAATTAAGTTTCAAAATAGAGAAATATGAATGTGAAGCAAATGTAGATAAAAGATCATAATTTAATCTATTTTGATTAATACGATCTTCTGTTTATTTTGCTTCTTTTAATCTTAATGTTATTTCTTCTGATAAAATCTTTGATTATTGTAATTATAATATTAATGCTTCATCTTCTAGCATTTATGAACCTTCAGTTTTAGATAACATTTCTAGAATTTGAGATTCTATCTATTTCATTTTTTATTTATAATAATTGTTATCATTCATTATTCTAATCTTTTCATCTTCTAATTAAGCATCTTCTTCTCTTACTAATATTGATGTCATTTAATCTTTTAAGGCTTCCTAAGTAATAGTAAAGTTAATTAAAGTCACTTTAGTCAAAATAGATGGAGTATAATGTGGATTAGATAATGAAGTAACCAAATATAATCTAAATCCAGGATGAACATAAACTTGATTACCACCTATACTTAACATAGGTTTCCCATTTGCAATTTAATATTATTTACTTAAAACTGGATCCAATATTTGATCTAATTATTATTCAATACCTTAAATAAGTAAAATTTAGCCATCCCTAACTGCTGTTTCCAATATATTTCCTAAATATCTATCTTATTTTGCAACTTTAAAGTTAGATTCATTTATTTTTTTCTCTTTTCTTTGTATGAATTTATTTGCTTAACCTTAAGGATCTATAATTAAAGGATAACTATCAGCCTTTTACATTATGATAGCATTTTCTTTACTGAAATCATCTAAAGGTAACCCACATAGTATCCATTCTTGCAATTCAAATTGTGTACTTAGACAATCAAGTAAAGAATATGATTCTGAAATGGGCACATTTTACTCTTTGATAATTTGTTACCATTTATTTAAGATTGTTTTTCTAAATGATATAGTAAATGCTCCCATATATGATAAATATCCAACAGATAATAACATGTCACCTAAAAGTGATTTGATATTATTTGATAACTTAATTGATTCTTCTTTCCATCTATTTTTTTCTCCAGCCAAACCACTAGTTAATTCTAAAGCTCTTTTTAATTTGATTTCACAATCTTAAATTTATGCTTTAAGTTTTTGTTTTTAGAAATTTTCATTTTCAAAAGTTTCTCTTAATTCTTAACATTTTTCTTCAACTTCTTATAATAATTATTATTTAGCAGCAAGTTCATTTTAAGCCAATTTTAAAGATTACTAAGCTTTTTCAAATTCTTCTCTTAAAGGTGTAATTTCTTTATAAACAAAATGGAATTTATAAATAGCCAAAACCCATAGACATAATCCTTCAGCAGCTTAACTTGCCTTAGAAATAAGAGCAGGTTAGAATTACTTATTTTTATCTAAAAATTAAGTCATTTTTGTAATAACTTTTTCTGGAATATTATTTCTATTGTATTTTTCAAGCATTTTAATAAATTTACCAGGATCACTTAACACTTTACCAGCCTCTTCCCAATAATCTTCACCTCCATCAGGTGCTTTTTTTGGTTTCCTCTCTAACATAATACAAACAGAATCCATAGTTAATCTAATAGGTTTAGGTGGATTTTTCAATGCTTTCATTTCAACAAAATCTGATATTTTAAGTGTCTTAAGAGCTTTGATTGCAGCCTCTAATTGTGGTTCTGCTTCACTTAATCTTTCTTAACACTAATTAGATATATTTTATGCTATTTCTGCCTTTTTAGCTGTTTCTATTTCATCTTCTTTGACTTTCATTCTTTAATCTTCTGCAATAGCAGTTTCTTATTCAACTTTTTTCATTATTTAATCTGTTTCGTGAGTTTTCTAAACCAAAATAGGTTATAAGGCTTCAAGTTCTTCTTTCATTTTATCCACAACCAAACCACATTCATCTAACATCTTCACACCATTAATATAAGTATCTCTTTTTTATTGAATAGAGTTTGAATATTAATTATACATAGATTAGAAACTATTCAATAATTATATATAAGATAAGGGTGTTACATAATAATGATATCCAGTTCTTTATAAATATACTTCAGTAATGGATTCAACAGCATGATGTATTCCAACACAAGCTTAAGCAATACTAGATTCAGGTAATAAATGTTCTGCAACTTATTATAATGCTTATTATGACCAACTTTCCATCCATAATATAGATGTACAAGAAACAAGAGATGGGAAATTTCTAAGTCTAGTTTTTAATTTATCACCAACTGGACTTAAGTAAATAATTAAATGTAAATTAGCTTTACATTATTTTACAAATAATTCCCATAATTATAACATACTAATATTTCCTTAAATTCTTGTTTCTCTATCCTTTTATAAATTCTCTTTGAAATCACTTAATAGATTTTCTTTATCATCATAATTATAAAGATTAATGATTTCTCCAATATTCAAAATATTATTGATATCCTCTAATACTACTTCAGTTATTATTTATTGATCTGATAATAGGAAAATACTTTTATCATTTTTAATTGATAAATTCTTGAACATTTCTCTCCAAAATTCATACCATTCCAATAAATCTTTATCAAAATCTAATTCTCCTATTTTGAAATCTTACATAAAAGCACTTAATCTTGATAAAGTTCTACATCCAGTTCCTCCTAAACCTATTAATAATGCATTTCCAAAAGGTTAACTGATAATTCGATTAATTTTACATATAAATTCTATAGCATCTTCAAACAAAACTATATTTAATTTCAATTTAGGATAAAAATCATTGAATTCACTAATATATTCATTTAATACTTCCATAACTTTATTATTATCATCTAATTCAACATATGTTTTATAAAGAGTATGAGGTTCTAACCAATTACCATATCTACATGATGATCCTATAATATCAGAGTATTTAAGAGCACAATCTTCATCTAAAATCTCTATTAAAATCTATTCAAATTCTTTATGATCTTTTTCATCTACTAATCTATCTGAGAATACTCTTTTATTTTCATGAGCCCATAATTTTAATAATTTTTATTTAGCATCTCCAGTTGCATCATATTTACTACTAGGTACCATCAATAATCCTCTAACTACTTTAATTAAATCTCTTAAATTAAATAAATAATGTGATCTTGATGGTAATGGTAGAAATCTTTAACTAACTTCCTTATACACTTTCAAACATAAACTTGGTAATTATTTTGATACAAATTTCACTTTGTCAACATATTCATCAAATCCATATTCAAAAAATTTAGATAAAATATATTTCATTGCATCATCTGATGAAGATAATACATAAATCATATTAAAATGTCTAACCAATCTTTAAGGTATATTAGGTCTTCCAAATCCCATTGCTGCACAAAACTAAATATCCATAATAGTCTTAAATTCTAATGACTTTTTATCATACCAACCTTATTAAATAAACCATTATCTAATTAATTCAAGTGGTGGTTATGCTCCAAATTATTCTTTTTATGGCATATTTAAATCATCAATATAAATTATATTACATTTACCAATCTCAGGTCCATAAATACCTTTTCTTCTTTTCTATTTTTCCAATTTTGATTCTAAAATATCTTACACTTATCCACTATTAGTAGTAGCAGAAAATGCTGTTATTGTAGGAATGAATTTACTTTAATCTAATTCATCTAATAATACTTTCTTTATTAACATTGTTTTTCCAGTTCCAGTTCTTCCATATAATAAAATTGGTAATTATTTATTTAAAAACACTCTTAATAAACCTTATACACTTGCAGATTCTGCTGTTGGAACATAGATTTCATGAAAAGCTGTTCCTTTTGGAATATGGAAATCTAATTTTTGATTCCACATTAACCAATTCTTTTTATCTACATCAAAATATATTTCATAAACAGATAATTCTTTAGGTGGTTATTGATTTGCCTCTAAATTAGATTCTAATTTTTATCGAATCAATTGATTGAATTATTTTCTATAATTTACATCTAACATAGTTCCAATAGACCATACAACTGAAATAAAAAAGAAACTTATCACTTCAAATTTCTCTTTATCATTTAATTATTTAATCTTCTTTACATTATTAATTTCTTTACCTTCCATTTATAAAGCTCTTAGTCTTGACTATTCCTTAAGATTTTCCATTTCAATATCAGATAACAATTAATCTTTAGTTTTATTTTTTAAAAGAAAAGCAAAAAATAATTTTAAACAACTTGAGGCTAATAATTCTTATGATGCTGTATAAATTAATTATTTATATTTAATCTCTTCAAAGACATCTTCTAATTATTAATATAATGAATGAAATAATTCTACATATTATGGTTCCTAAAAATTAGGAGTCAAATGACTTTTCCATACTTATATTAATGATTACCATCCAATCTCTTAAGGTTCTAAATAAACCATACCACAACGACTAACTGTGGCAGGAGATGCTTCAGCTAAATCCTCTACTTCAAATATAATTCTCATCTACTCTGTTAATTTTATAGTTTCACCATTTGTCAAACATAACTTCTTATTATCATCTAAAACAGTATTCATATTTTCAATCCATAATGCATCAACAGGACCATCAAACAATACCCAATTCTTACCTTCTTTCTCAATACATTCTCTAAAGATCACAGCAGTTATTCCATCTTACCATTCATTTGTTGCCATATCAACATCTCCATATAATAGTTTTGATGTTATTGATTTTGGATTCAATCCATAAATATGAGTTTGTAAACTTTTTGATAAAATATTAATTATTGTTGTTTTTCCAGAGATTGTACCACCTACAACCATTAAACCATGTCTTACATTTACTGTTTCATACAATTAAATAATCTTTGTATAAAATCTATCATTATAAGTAAGACTCATAGATTCAATTTATTACATTATCAATTTACCCAATTCACCATATTGTCTCTCTTCTGGTTAAATATCTGGAAATAAATCTGAAATTATTGCTTTAAATAATGGAACATCTTTTTATGTAAATTTTGGCAAATTGCAATCTTCAATAGCTCTTAATACTATGATTTCATCACTTGTATTTGTTTCTCTTTTTAATTTACCTGCAGCCAATATTATTGATTTAACTGCTCTCATACCAAAATCATAATGAGATTAAGTAGATAATTATTCAGATGCTAATTTCAAAGATGTTGTTATTTTAATACTTAATTCTCTAGCTTCTGTGAATCCATAAGAATACAAAGATATTTCTGTAATCATAGCATAATTTGGAATCATCATAGCAACACTTCTAAATAAAGCTTTTAAATTATCTGGTAATTCACTTCTTCCTTAATATCCAGGATTCATTGTTATAAATATTGCACAAGTTGAATCTAATGTTAATTATTGTCCTTCAAATTAAAACACTCTAGAAGGTACTTTCTATGAATTGTCTCTTACTATTGCTGTTTATATTACTAAAATCTATTAAGCTATAACTGAAAGAACTTCTAATTCAATTCTATTGAACTCATCAAAACATGCCCATGAACCACAACTTACTAATCCTTTAAAGAACTTTCCCATTGCTAAATAATCTAATGAATCTGAACAATTAAACACAACACAATGTTTGGCCATTGCTTTAGCTAAATCTTTTGTTGTTTCAGTCTTTCCTGTACCTGCTGGACCTTCAGGAGCACCACCTAAATTCATATGTAATGCTGCCATCAATGTTCTATAACATCTATCAGTCAATGGTGTAATAACCAATCTTGATTAATTACCCAAATATTCATAACCATAAATTCTTTAAGTATGAAGCATTTTAACAATTACATCTTTTTCCAAATAATATCTTAATTATGACATCCATTCAAAATCATCCACTCTTCTTACATTCTTACTTTTTAATTCCTATGTTATATCCTTTTATTTAACTTATAAAACTATTAAAACACCTAATGCTTATAAATGATTTTCATTTGATATTTCATGATGCAATAATTAAACTGTACTCATTAATACTTTATTAGCTTATTAAATGCATTTATCAATAGAAGTTGCATCCTTTTCATAATCAGTAATAAATTAAGTAACCATATTAGTAAATATTATCTCATGAGCTAAAACACACAATTAAGCAGGAATCTATACTATAGATTTATCTAATGTATTAGTAGAAACTATCTAAACACTCTAAGGAATCAAAGTTTTAATTGTTAATTTCATAGACTATTACACTTCATATAACCAATCTTCAACTCCTCTTACTGCTTGCTCTGAATTTAATGGATTCACATCAGTTATCAATTTTATTATTTCTTATGAGCTACTAATCATATGAGTTATCAACATATTTTCCTAAAAAGTAATTTCATTTATGCCTTCAAAGCATTTCTATAAATGTCTTTGTACAGCTCTTGGTTCTCTTGCTTATGCTAATATTTATAGAAGTTCCTCATTAGATAAAAAGAAGAATCTAGGAAAAGCAGTTCTCTTTTTATTTAAAAAATCATTTAAACTTTTAATTACTTAATCCAATTATTCAATCATAAATACAAAGTTTTCCTTCATCCTATTTTGGAAACATGCTTCCATTACTAAGGGTTATTAGAATGTAGCCAACATTAATGCTCTCCACATTTTATCAACAACTGAATATTTATTACCTTCTTTAGGCATTTCTCTTATAATATCTTCAGAATAAAAGATTGGTTATAAGTACTACCATGATTTTTGTGTTTTACACCATAATTCAATCATCTCTTATGCTCTAAATAATTAGGCCTTCCAAGAATTTACTTCCTGTAATAAAAATGCAACAAATGGAGAACTTGCAATACTTATCATCTTAGTTATATCTTCATCTAATTTATCTAAAATAGGCTCTACACTTTTTAATATGTATGTCTCTGTGTCTCTAAATAAAATTAATTCAAATTTAATATTCTTCCATTCACTCTTCATCTTATTTATTGATCTTTCAAATGAACTCTATTTAGATGCAGTTTCACTTATTTCTCTTATCTCCTCCTTCAAATCCATCACTCCTTTTTCTAATAGAGTATTTAATGAGAAATTAGGATCATCATCCAATTTTAATAATGATGTTAAACTAACCCAATGCTATTTCTTTAAAGCTGGATTTCTTAAATCATTAATTAATGGTAAATAAGGTTTAAAATCTTCATACAATTTTCTTATAGCCATAGTAACTTAATACATATGAGGAATTATTTTAAATATAGTTTTCTCTAATTTAAATAATTCAGTCCATGCTTCTGTTACATCCTAAGTTAATTAATCTCTGTCTATATTTATTAATGGTCCACTCAAAGCTGGTGGAATTTTAAAATAATAATCTCTACCCAATGCCCATACTTTATAATATGGAGTAAATAGTTTCTTAATTTTATCTACTTCTTAATAATCAGTCAATTTCCATTTTAATATAGCTTCTCTTCTATTAATTATCTCTGCCTCCTCTATTGCTCTTTCCATCTTCTCCCCTAAATCTGCAAACCTATTTGCTATTTAATTTATCTAATTAATATCTTCCTCATTAATCAATTCATTTAATTCCTTACTAATATAATTTATTTCCCCAATCAACTCTCCCTATTATGTCATCAAATCTTCTTAGAATTTCTTTTCATTGTTCTACAATCTTTTCAAACATTTTTCTTGTTTTCTCATCAATTTTAATGGCATACCATAAATGTTCCAAGTCTTTTCAAAATTCTAATAACTTATTTTATAATTCATCTTCTCCATTAAAGTCATCTTTTCCATTACTTTATTAATTTTCTTACTCATTATCATTAATTCCTCTTTCAATTAATCTTTAGCATATGTTCTCAAAGCATCCATTTCTTCTAAATTTTTAGGTTCTTCTGTTAATTTTTATATCATTTATTTAATCTCACCTTCAATCTTTAAATTTTCTTTAGTAATCTTTTAAATTAAATTTTCATACAAACTATCAGAGGCTTTCTTTAATCTATCCTCACATAATTACTAATATTGTTCAACATTCAAATAATAAAATCCTAATTTTAATTTTTTTTTAAACATATATTTTTACATATCTTCTCTAATCATAATTAATTTCTCTAACTCCTTAGCATATTCTTCAAAAGATCCTTTCTTTAATCTCTTTTCAATATCATAATCCAAAATAGATTCAAATTCATTTAATTTCTCAAAGTATACATTAAACAGATTAAAATTTAAATCTAAATATTATTGAACAATTTATTTATTATTTAGTATTTCAATATCATCTATGCCAGTAAAAATATGCATAATCATATCTTCTCTTGCTGATTCTATTTCTCTACTTCTCATACAAGGTACAGTAGTCAATTCTTTGATTGCTAGCCAAACATAATTATTTAATGATCTCTTAATTTCTTCAGGATTAGGTTCAAGAATCAATTAAAGACCTTATATTTTGATTTCTATATTAATTAGTAAATTATCATTAAAGATTTTATATTCTCTATCTTTTGCATATTGATAAATTTATTGTAAAGGAGGTACATTTGGATCAACATCAATTTTAATATATGATATAAATCTTGTTATGCTTCTTTACCACATTTCCAATCCAGATCTTTCAAATTTTATATTAATCAATTTTTAAAACTATTATAATAGCTTTAGTGTTTCACTCATTAAACCCTATTCTTAAATTTTAAGTCTTTCAGCTTCAAGAACAATTAATCTTAATCTTTCCTCTTCTATTACTTTAAGTTGTTTAACTTCAACCTCAATCATTTCCATAATTAAATAATGTACATCATACATTCTAGTTTTTAAATCTCTGATAGCATCACCAATTTTAAATTTCATATCCTTATCCAATTCATGAAGATCTTAAGGTTCAAGATAATTTTGACAAAATAGATGTTATTCTTCCAACTTAATTAAATTAATGTTAGCATCTTATAAAGCCTTGTTTTTCTCTTAAACAGCTTAATGGAGATTCTTTTTCATATATGTAAACAATTCAATGAACTTTTGTTACCCTATACCATAGGATGGAAATCTAGCTTCTACATATTTTGGTTCAAAAAATTCTTCTGGTAAATAGCCTTTAAAGATGGCTTTTTTTTCTTCATGATATGGCAACATTCTTTTAAATTATATTTCATGATTTGCTCTAATAAATTGTTTTTTAACTTCTTCTGAAAGTTCAATCAATAAATCATATCTATATTTCTTCATCTTACATAATTCTTTTGGACATAAATCTATTCTACTTAATTATTTTGGAATTAAATATCTTTTAAAATTAAACTTAATTGATGGATCTAATTTATAAAATGCAATAGGATCTCTAATAGATCCCAATTTAAAATGAATTCCCATAGCAAATAATTGTATTCTCATTAATTAATCTTCCTAGATTTAAGAAGTTGGATCATCCATTTTATCTATCATATAATTATACTTAATAAACACTTCACTTCTTTTTCTATAATAATCTGCTATCTCCAATTATTGATTAAAATAAGCTTCACATTCTCTTTTAAATCTAAGATTAACTCTTGTTACCTATTTAGTTTTATTGTATTTTATAAATCTTATTTCATACATATCAGTATCATATATATATTTTTCAACTAAACATTCCTCCCAAGTAAAATTTCCACTTGTATCAAACCATTTTGAAAATCCAAAACATTTACCATCCTACTCCTTATATTATTCAATTAATTCATCACCTGTCTCATCCTCCATATAATAGTAATCTAAAGGTAAAAATATTTATTTCATCTCATAAGGTTATGCCATAAATAATTTTTCCCTATATTTAGTTAATTCTAATTCTCCTAATTCATCCTGCTTTTCTCTAATGATTTACTCTGTATTAGGATTAACCTATTATTATTAATAATATTATTACTCTCATATAAGGAGATTGTAATCTTGGATCAACAGCAGAAACTTAAAAGTGTTTCTTCAACATCTTTTCTTCTTTTTCTTTCATATATTCCTCTGTGTATGTTTAGATAAAATCATCAGCTTTCAATTTAATAGTTTGATATCCAGTCAAATGTTTAATTTCTTCTGGAAAATAGGGCATATACAAATTTCTAGGCTTTGCAGATTATAATTAACTTCTTTTAGTCCTAAATAACTATTATTATATTCCTTTAGAATTTTCTAATTTCTCTTCTCCAATATTCAATGCCTTAATAACAAAATTTGCTGATATTGGACGAACAATCTTTTAAGAATAGGAATGTTATATTTAAGGTAATCTTTTCTCTTATAAATCTTTAATCAATTATTCAGCAGGAGTCAACATCTCTTTATGCTAATTTTTCATAATTTCTCTTATGTTTTAAGTGAATTTTGGTTAGACTCCTCTCTCCACTCCAAACTTAATTTTATTACATATATCAATACTTCATCTAATTCACTTTATGGTGGTTTCAAATCATCTCTTCTCAAAACTCCTTCATCAAATCTATCCTTTTCCCTAGGTTTCTTCATCTATCTTTAAGCCTATCTTTCTATGCTTTGCAGTTTCAATTCTGTAAATGTTTTAGTGCCATCTAATAAATCCTTTATTGGTATATCCATATATGGCTATTAATTTGATTATTTGTCTGATGCTACTGTTACAAACTCTCCTGGCTTTGGTAATAATTAAATTGTTTTTGTCCCCTAATAATTAAATTTCAATTAACTTTTATCATGTCATTCAATTTAGCTTAACTTGTCTTACTATTTTCATATTCTTAATATTTCTTTATTGCCTAAATGTGTCTATCTTATTTGCCCTTTATATAAATATTTCAAATACCGAAGGCAATCTCTTTTAACTCATTCAATTAATTAATATTATAATTAATAATATACTTTCAATCAAACAGATAATCTCTATATAATTTTGAAATACTGTCTCTTCTACTTTGTAATCCAATCTTGCCTACTCCTTTTAATTTCAATGTACAATTTCATAATTTAAAATAATAAATGCTTAAATTTCTTGAGAATAGAGATCCTTAACCTACTAAGAGAGGAAAGGATATAATGAGATATGAGAGTTAAAGTCATCTCCCAAACAATCGATAATTTAATAGTCCCTTACATTAAGATGCATTAATCCAAAATGATAAACCAACATACTACATAACTAAAAAATTACCTCCTATACAAATCTATAATCCTTTAATCTAAACTATTGATTCAGTTGAAAGACCTGAATATATTGTTAAATAAAAGGACATCTATATTCCAAGATACCTGAATGAATATAAGACAAAAGGATTTAAGAAGAAATAAGGAATATTTGAGTCATACTAACATTTATTGGCTCAGAATAAGTCATTAATATAAGGCATACACACAGATAAAAAACCATTATCTTTACCAGCCATCAAAGAACATTAAAAAGAATAATCTATATTAAATGTACCTGCCCAATTTTCAACTCGCAGTTAAGATGTTTAAAAAATAGATATAAATTATTTCAAGAGTAACCTATCCATTGATCAACCTTAAATTAAAGTTAAGTAAAATGGAAACAAAAATATCAGTTAAAAAAAACAAAGAATTTCACATAAATTAATAACTGAAGACAAGGGTATCTAAGTTGATATTGAAAAAGTTAAAAGCCATAAAACGACTGAAATATCAGCAGATTATATATATAACTTCAATTTTTAATATTAACAAAAACTTGAAGATGAAGAAGAAAAAGAAAAGTAAATGAGATAATTAAGTATTTTTGATAAAAAAATCAAAGAATTTAAAGAACAATAAAAATAGAAATTGTTTAAAAAACATGTTTCTTGAAAAAAGCATATTGATTATTTTGATAATAGTTATGGATCATTCTTATTTTAAATTAATAAATTTTTATAATATTATTAATATTATATAGAGATTCAAGATAAAAATCATATTTTCCAAACTTTTTTATTTTATACTGCATTCTATTTTTATTGATTTTAAAAATCTAATTATTTTTTAATATTTTCTGCATTAATTTTGCTTATTTAACATTTAAGAATCCCATTTTATTGAAAAACAAGATGATGTTCTAACTTAATAGGATTAAGTTCATATTATTTTTTAAATGTGATTTCTATTGGTATACTAAAAACATCCCAACCTTTTCGTGTAATTTTAAATGGTGGATGTCTAACAACAACAAAATCTGGATAAAATGTTTCATCCAAATAAAATGTAACGCTTTCAATTAAATCTATTAATTTTATTTAGTTTAAAGTAGTTTAATCATATTAATTAATATAATCCAGGGTTACATAAACTGACCATAAGTGTTTATTATTTTTTTCTTCTTCAATATAATCATAAGTATTGCCATAATTGACTCTTATTTTCATTTCTTTTTATTTTTCCTTTTAACTTATCATAATTTCCTATTATCTTTTTTCAAATTCTTCTTTGAAATGAGTTTAAATAAAGGTTTAAATTTCTTAATCAATTTTAAAAGGACCATTATTATTCATAAACTCATTTCGACACATTGGACACTTGTATTGAATAAAATTGAAATCAACTAATTCAAGTAGGCAAGGTAAACAAAAAATGTGGTTACATGGTAATTTGCAAGGATCTATAAAAATACCTAAACAAATTGGACATGTGTAATTATCTTTTGAAATCATTTTAATTAATAAATTATTAAAAAGTTGGTTGGATATATTAAAAATAACTAATAATTTCTGATCGTAAATGATCATTTTTTCTGAATATAATAATAAAAATTTTAAAATAAGATATATCAGCTATGAAGAAATTAAATTGAATTATTTTTATTGTTCTTTAGATAATGTCATTTCAATTCATTCTTATCTTAATTGATATACTTAATTTTTAATTCTAAAATTTCATTTAAAAGTACATATTTACAATTCTAAATCATTAAATAATAAATTATAATAAAAAAATAAAGATACTTCTTATAAACTTTAAAGAAAACTAAATTACTAATATAGTATAATTATAATTTAAGGAATCTTATGATGAATATGTAATCTATAAAGAATAATAAATCAAATATTAGATTGCTTATAATAAAAATAAAAATCAAACTACTTTTAAAATTTTGATTTATTTATTTTTAGATATAGAAAATAAATTATTTAATCTATTTACTAAATTCTATAACAGAGAAACAAATAAAATGTTTTTTCAATAATCATTTATTGAATGAAAGAATTAGTGCATTTTAAATGTATAAATAATATTCTATAAAAATTAATTAACATCATATAATCATAAATGATAACTTAATCGTTATAAAGGTTGAGATAAATTTTTGAGTTCTATTTGTATTTATTTTGTCAGTATTAAATTTTATTTGAGATAAGGGGTATTTTAATGATTCATTGATCGACTACTTAATTGAAGACCGATTTTATTTTCAAAAGGATTTGTTATACATCTGCTAATTTTATTGATAGGGAGTGTTGGAATTAACCCTGAAATTCTATGATTGGCAATTATGGAAGAAGATTGTTGAGTTGTTGTTTAGAGATTATGAGGGAGAGTTTTAATACCATTTGTTAACACTTTTAATTATTCAGATTTTCCAGTTAAAAATTAAATCATCTTAAAATCTTAATTTTTGAAGTATTTTTCTTTTTCTAATTCTAATTATGTTTTATGAATTGATTTAATTATAATTTATTTAGGAGGAGGAGTTTTACATGAAGGGGGTCTTTCCATGTTATCATATTCTAAAGTTAATAGGGATAACTACCAACAATTGTATCCTATTTAGTTAGTCTCCTTAATAAACTAGGCTTTCTTGTAGTTCTTTTTTATTTTTTTCTTTCTAATATACCAGCAAAACTTGTCAAAGCAAACCTTTAACCATCAATTTAACGATGTTGTTAAATTACAATTGGTAGATTTTAAAATTATTTTGCTGTCATTTCACCAAATATATCTCCATATGCTGATTTTCTTCTTGGTTAATCTTATTATCTCATCAAAGCTATTTTTTCAATTACATTCTTCAATGGTTTTAAATTTATAATTTTCTTGCTTTAGATTTACTTTTCTGTTGGGATTTAATTGAAATTATAGTCATCTGTTTAACTCTTTAATAAGCGAAAACAATGTATTAATGAATTTTTCTTCTCTTTTTTTCTCTTTAATTTTAATACTTAGCATTTTTTATATTTTGCAGTTGTACTCTATTACAAAACCAAATGACTCACTCTTCTGCCATTATAAGGGAATTAAGGATAGTCACTTTGTTCTATTTATTTAAGAATTTATACATGGGATATTGAGCATGAAATAAATAATATTAATTATAATAATTTAATATCAACCTTTACGCTTACTTAGTCTCCATGCATTAGCATCTCCAAATTTGCAACTTAATGGATCGAGTTTCTCTGATTTCTTTGTTTTTGAAAGTTATCCCATTTGATTGTGAGCCTTGAAATAATTTTCAGCCACCTCAATAAGCCATCTAGGTTCTAAAAGAATGTTATTATTATTATAATATACCTATTTCACATACTTCTCTCATATATTCTTTTGATGTCATGACTAACTCATGATAAACACACCATAAAGGTCCTTTGTTAAACAATGCACTACTAGGATGTATATAAACTTATTGATTATCAGATAGAGTCTTATAACCTTCAGCTTAATCCTAAAATTAAGAATATATAATACTTTTTTAGCAACATGAAAGAAATAACCTGCTGTTATAGCTTTTCTAATTTTCCAAAAGTCTTTACCACAAGAAGTAATTTAGAATTTGTATCTTTCCATAATTTATAATAATTATTTTCTAACATCTTAAGCTCTCCTCATAGATCTTGCTTAGATATAATTCTCATGACACCAAACATTACTAAAATTGTTTTTCTTCCAATGCTCATAAACTGTTAACAATGTCAAATGATCACCTTCTGGTCTATGAAATCTGGCCTTTTTCTAATCTGCTAATTATTATCTATCTTTAGGTCTATAAAAGATATTAGGTTCTGACAACATTGCAATAATTGTAATGATTTCATCTACACATCCCAAATCAACTGCAGTCAATAACATTTTAGCTTAAGGTGGTTCCAAAGGGAATTCAGCCATCTTCCTACCTACCTTTGTTAACAATCCTTCATCATCTAAAGCTCCTAATGCATATAATTATTCCATAGCTGCAATCATTGTTTATACAGGTGGAGGATCCATAAAGTCAAAATTCAAAAGATCATGTATTCCCATAGCTTTTAATAATAAAATAGTATTTGCTAAGTTAGTTCTCTATATTTCTGGTACTGAAGTAGGTAACATTTCTGTATTAAAAGCTTATTCAGTATACAATCTATAACATTTTCCTGGTCCTGTTCTTCCTGCTCTACCAGCTCTTTATTAAGCAGATGCCTAACTTATTGGAGCAATAATTAATGAATCCATACCCAATTTAGGATTATATACCTTGATTTTAGAGAATCCTGGATCAACAACATAATAAATTCCATCAATAGTGATTGATGCTTCAGCAATATTTGTAGCTATAACAATTTTTCTAGCTCCTGTAGGGGCAGGATCAAAAATCTTTTATTGTAATTCTGTAGGTAAAGCAGAATAAACTGGTAAAATAATCAATTCAGGAGCATCTGGACCTAATTTCTTCATTCTCTCATGAAGCACTTAACATGCTGTATCTATTTCTTCTTATCCTGTTAAAAATAAAAGGATATCACCAGCTGGTTCTTCTAAATGAATTTATATCACGCATAATTAAGCAGCTTCTAAATAGTCTTCTTCAGGTTCATTTGTGAAAAACACTTCAACAGGAAAATTACGTCCTGGAATTCTAAATATTTTACAGTTAAAAAAATAAGATGAAAACTTTTCAGCATCCAAAGTGGCTGATGTTACAATTAATGTGAAATCATTTCTTTTAGCAACTACTTATTTTAATAATCCAAATAAAACATCAGTATTTATAGTTCTTTCATGTGCCTCATCTAACATTATAACACTATATTGACTCATATCTTTATCTATTAATGCTTCTCTTAATAACATTCCATCTGTCATATATTTAATTATTGTATTAGGACCAGTGCAATCTTCAAATCTAATAGCATAACCAACTTCATCTCCTAGTTATATTCCCATTTCTTCAGCCACTCTTTTTGCAACAGACATTGCTGCAACTCTTCTAGGTTAAGTGCAACCAATTTTCATTCCATTTCTACCATATCCAGCTTCCATTAAATATTATGTAATCTAAGTTGTTTTTCCACTACCTGTTTCTCCTATTACTATTAGAATTCGATTCTCTTTTATAGCTGCTAATAATTCATTCTTAAAATTATAAATTGGTAAAGATTCTCTCCATTCTTTAATACTCATATGTGTTCTATTCCTTACACTTGATTTGAACATGGCTTCTTTTTTCCATTCAGGAATTTCTACTTACATTTAATTCATATTCCCTGAAATCTAAGCTAAAGGATCCTCTCTATATTTATCTCTATTTTATTCATTTATTGCTCTTTATTATTATTCTCTCATTTCTCTTCTTTCTCTTGCTAATTACTAAGCATGTAAGGCTTCTCTTTATAAAGTACCTTCTGGATTTTTAACAACTCTTATTGGTGATAAATTTATTCCTGCTTTAGTTGTTTATCCTTTTAAAAATGGAGGTTCATAATCATTCATATCTATTTCTAAATCTTCTGAATCTGACACAAAACCTTCTGATTCTGAATCTTCTACAATAGCTTTATTGTCTATTTAACGAACTAATTTAGAATTATATTCCAATCTAGTCTTTTCCCATAAATCTGGAGATGCTATTCTTTTTGCTTTCTTTTTACAAGCATCTTATGCCACATCTAATTTTACACCTGTTATTGCTCCATATCTATTATTATCCTTACTCTACTCCTATTATTTTATCACTTGATCATATTCATTCATTGCCTTAGCTTTCTTTTCTATCTCCTAACCAGTATTTTAATCCACATCTCTCATTGACAATGCAATCTTTTCATTCACAATACTAATCACCTTCACAAACACTTTCTAATTCCTTTTCAAAATATCAAAAGGATTTGTCACTCTTTTTTCTCTTATATTCGATATATGGACTAAACCTTCCTTTCTACCTTTAAAACCTGCTATTTAAACAAAAACTCCAAAATCCTGCACCTTTGTTACTACACCCTCATATATATGTCCTTTCTCTATATCTCTATGAGTTCTCTATGGTGATGGAGATGATTCTTTCTTATCTTTTTTCTCCTTCTCTTTTTCTTTTTCTTTTTCTCTCTCTTTATCTTTATCTTTATCCTTATTTTTATCCTTCTTGTTTTTCTTATCCTTCTTTTTCTTCTTATTTTTTGATAATGATCTTGATCGTGATTACTCTTCCATATCCTCTAATTAAACTACTTCACGATTTGGTAATGCCAATCCGGGAAATTTCTATTCTTTCACTACCTATTCTATTTATGGTGGCTGTTCAACTTACTTTTTTTCTTAAGGAGACATCTTCTTAATGATATTAAATAAAGAATTTGTAAATTGATCTGTAAAATCAGCTTTTGCAGCATCTAATTTTTATTTAAATTCCTTTTCATCTTTACTTTATCTACCTAAATCTATAATATATTCAGCCAACACCTTATCCTTTATTCCTGTATGATTCTCTAATTCTTACAGCACTCTTGAACATAATGATATGTATTATAATTGTAGCAACTAATTCATTACTATAATTAATTTCTACTTTAATATTAATATTCATAAATTATAATTAAATATTCAACAACAACATTTCTCACTAAATTTACTCTATAATTCTTATATATAAACCAATTTGATTTAAAAATAGACCTTATATGTTTTTTAAATATTTATATTGCCTTCTCAACTTATATTAAATTTTACATTAATTAGTTAATTTTTTGAATTATTTCACCAAATGAAACTTGATAAAAAAAAGTAATAGCCATAGTAAAACCCAAAAAACAATACAAAAAGTTCAAAATAATAAGTTATTTAAAAACTCCCAGATGATATGGTATGAATCAAATTTGAAATTAGGAATCTGAAATCAGAGATTGTTTTAATTTTTATGATCCTTAAAGATCAGGTTATATTAATCGATAAAACTTAAGATCAATTCTAGGTAATTTTGCTTTTATCAATAAAACTGTAAAAGATATAGAGGAGGAAATTCATGATGTAGTTGATGAGTATAATTTTATTTTATTTGAATTATAGGTAAAGAGATAGTTTTTCATTGAAGGATGTTATAAATTTAATTTAAAGAAGATGGTTTGAAAATAAAGGCAGAGATGAAGAGATAGATGAAATCTATGAATTATTTGTTAAAAAGTAAAATAATTATTTATTATGTAGAGATCGTAAAATTGGTTTGTCTGAAATTAAAAATGTCTTTGCTTAATATCTTGATATTTAAATTAGTGATTCAGATATACTTGAATTTATATAAGATGCAAGCAAGGGTAAAGATGCTATGACTAAAGATGATTTAGCATCTAAAATGAATTATATTTGAATTTTTGTTACTATTTTAATTTTAATATATAATATTTGTACTTGAATTAAGAACTCAAAAAAATAATGATATTTTTTAGACTTCTTTAGTATAAATATATTAATCTTTATTAAATTTTAATTGATTGCTCATGAATTATAAAGATGCAGACCCTGAAGGAAGTGTATGTTCTCAACCAACTGCAAGTTAAACAGGTGAAAACTTTCATTAAAAGAAAGTAACTTTTGCCAGGTCAAAACATGTTACTAAATGTTCAAATTGCTAATTATAAGATGTATAATTAAAAAAGATGGCAGAATAAATTTAAAATATAGAAGAATAACTTATTAGTTTTTAATAACAAATTGACGAGAAGAATTAATAAAATAAAAAACAAAAATAAAAATAAGAGGAGTTGCTCATAGAATTGCAAATAATTAGTGAAAAGCATCACTAAGAATTAATTAATAATGGAATTTTATAGAAACAAAATATAGAATTAAGAAAGGAAATCTTGAAATTAGAATAGGATATATCCAAGGTTGAATGCTAAAATTTAGAACCGTATATCTTAATTATTAATTATTAGCATAAAGAGAACTTCTGAATAGAAATTTATTGAATCTCTAATTTAAATGTTTATGAGCTTTCATCAAAAAGTTTAATTCCCAACAAAACCTTAATTAAAATAGGTTTGGAAATGGTTGAAATAGATTGTTTCAGAATATGCAATTCTCAAATAAAAAGAATTATTACTTCATAAATGATATTTATAATAGGCTTTAAAGTAAATTAAATAAAGATTTATCATTTAATAAATACATAGTCTATATTCAAAAATTAATTCTCATCATAACTTCTTTTTTAATCTATTATTAAATAAATCTAAGTCATTAATGATGTGAATAATTTCCTTCAAATCTGTATTGACACAAAGATCAACACTCTATTTCTACTTTTAATTTTTCTTTATTCTATTTTATTTATTAACAGGGTCTTCAATTTTTTTTTGCCTAAATGTATAATCTGTAGTTTCACTTTATTTTTTATTAGTTGATTAAAGTTTCTTAATATCATTTTATTTTATCTCTTTTGTTTCTTTTGTAGTTTAAACTTAGTTTTTAGATTCGATTAAATTAGGCTTCTTTGTGGAAGTTGATTTACTTACATGAAGTTTAGCATAACTACCTAAAAAATCTATGACAGATGATTTTTTTTATTTAGGTGTTGCTGTATTTTAAGTAGTATTTCTTCTTAAGTATAGTTTATTATTATTTTATTCTTATTTGATAGGAGAAATATCTTAAGAAGAAAATAAAGCCTTATCTTCTGAAAAATTAGATAATTTAACATCAAATTTTTTAATAGGTAGAGATTCTCTTCGAATATCATTTGGAATAGTTTAATGAACGATTTCAGTTAATAGTTTTTCTCCTCTAGGTTTAATTTGATTTTACAGTTAAGTGTCTTCTTAATATTCTTCTTAAAATTCTTCTTATTTTTTCCAAATTGGAGGTGAAGTTGGTTAGGAGCTTGATATATTTTTTTATGTATTGCTTTTCTTTAATATGGAATCGTATTTTTTGATTTTCATCATAAGGTCTTTTTAAATATTTCTGATTAATGTGCAAGATTATTTTTCCAGTATTTATGCTTTAAATAAGGATTCATTAAGTTTTATATGTGATTTATCAGGAGACATTTGATTAGACACTTTTTGTGCATAAGAAAACTCATGAATTCGTTTTTTAGTTTCGACTGGTATAATTTCCATTGTTGAATAAAGAAAGATGATGGTAATTATTTAATTTTATTTATCTTATAATAATTAAATAAAAGCATAATTAAAATCTGTTTTTCCATAATCAAAAGTTAGAACCAATAATTATGAATCTATATATTATTGTAAATAGTTAACATTATTGTTGTTAAAATATGGAGAGATTCATGTAAATTCTTATGTTTGAATATTATAAACAATGTAAAAGTTCAATACAATTTCATCAGTAAACAATTTTCTAATTTACTTGAATAATTAAAATAGAAATAAAATTTTATTATGGATTAAATTGAATTACAAAACCTTTGGAAAAATATAAGAAGTAATCTTCAAAAAAAGTATGCAAAAATAAGTGCTGCTTTTGTTGATATGGATTTTAATGATTCTTAAAAAATTGAATTAGATGATCTTAAATTAGAGTTAATATAAAATCATGGCATATAATCAGAAGAGTATATAATTTATATGATAATAGAGTAATCTAATAATTATTTGAATATTTGAATGTTTCAAAAACAGGTGCTATTAATTTAGAAGAATTTGAAAGGAATTGGAACTAAGTTGATGAATAAATATAATAAGCTTAAAATTAGTAAAAATTTTAAGAGCCAAAAAGTTTTGTAAAAATAGAAGATTAAGTTTTCAATTCTTCTGGATAAAAATCAGCTTAATAATTTTCAGAACTATTTAAATCTAATGCTTCAGGTACTTCACCTAAGAAATATATCAATATTTAAGGTGATTTCCAAATTAATTAATTCACATAAAATTATTCACCTCCTAAATAAAAATATCATTAATTGAATTATATAGATACTTTTATTCAAAATAAGAAAATATCACCTCCTAAAACATCATTTCTTTTAAAAAATAAAATGGATGTTCAATAAGACAAATTAAGAAATTTATAATAGAGGATCACTAATTTATTTAATACAAAATTAAATACTAAGAATTCTAGTCCAAAATTAAGAAAGGATTTCGATAGCTATTTAAATACATTAAAATTGGGAAAACCAAATACTCAAAGGAGATAACCATCAAATCCTTAGATCTTATTTGATTATTAAACAGTATACCCTTAACGTAAATCATAAAGAGATTATGAGTAAAGATGGTCATATAATAGGAAAAATAATTCATAATCAAGTAGATCATTAGATAGAATATCTTTATAATAATATGCATATTAATTTTAGGATAGAAAGTATGCCAATAAATAATTTAAATCATTCACAACTAATTCATAAAAAGGAATACAACCAAAAACAACATTTTGGTTTAGATTATGAATTATTTACATATTTTTATTTATTTACAGATAAATACTATAATTAATAACTAATATGGCAGAAATCAAAATTAGTAATCAAACAAAAGATAGAGTTGCAGCTTGTAAATCTTATATTGAAAGAAAATATAAAAGTTTAATAACCAATGAGAAAGAAAAAATGGAAGATTGGTAGTAATTATAATAAATATTACAAAATTTAAATTTTACACCTATAGAAAAAGAATTGATTAAAAAGGAAATTCAACATAAGGAAGCAATGCAATTAAGAAAGAAGTTAATATGAATTTATAATATTATAGGAGATAAAAAATAACAGTGGAAGATTTTGAATCTATTGCTATAATAGGAAGAGGAGCATTTGGAGAAGTAAGGGTTTGTAGATAAAAAGATACAAATGAAATAGTGGCAATTAAAAAAATGAAGAAAAAAGAAATGCTATTCAAAAATTAATTAGGACATGTTAGAGCTGAAAGAGATATATTGGTTTAATCAAAATGTTAATGGATAGTAGAACTTAAATCTTCATTTTAAGATGATGAAAATTTGTATTTAGTAATGGAATTTTTAAGTGGAGGAGATCTTATGACTTTATTAATTAAAAAGGATATTATTCCAGAAAGAGATGCAAAATTTTATATAGCTGAATTAGTTTTAGCTGTAGAAGAAATCCATAATATGAATTATATTCACAGAGATCTAAAACCAGATAATATATTAATTGATTCACAAGGTCATTTAAAATTATCAGATTTTGGTCTTTGTAAACATTTAGGTTAACATTATGACATGGCAGTTCCATTTAATATGAATAATAATAATGTAGATTAATAGAAATCAAGAAATGAATAAAGAAGATAATTAGCATATTCAACAGTTGGAACACCTGATTATATAGCCCCAGAAGTTTTTTCATAAAATGGATATAATCAATTAGTAGATTGGTGGAGTATTGGAGTAATATTATTTGAAATGGTTATTGGATATCCTCCTTTTTATAGTGATACTCCATAAAAAACATGTTAAAAGATTTTAAAATGGAAAAATCATTTTAAATTTCCAAATAATCCAAAAGTATCTCCTTAATGTTATGATTTAATCACAAAATTAATGACGGATGTCAATGATCGTTTAGGTGATGCTAATAAGATTAAAAAGCATCCTTTTTTTAATGGAATTGATTTTAATAATATTAGAAATCAAAAACCACCATATATACCTGATAAAAAAAAGTTGACTTCTAATTTTGATAAGTTTGAAGAGAAAGAACCTTGGAAACATGTAATACATAATAGAGAGGAATCAGATTAAGATAAGAATGGAACTAATTTAAATAAAAAGTACTTTCAAGGATATACCTATAAACGTAATTGTGATATGGAGATGAGTCCAGTGAAAAGAGCTCTAGAGGAATTAGAAAATATAAGACCTTCAGGGATTAAGGCAGATTTTAATAATAAATAAAGATCTCAATCTCCTAAACCTATAACAGCTCCTCCTGAATTTAATAAATCATAAAGATCTTAATCTCCAACTATAAAAGAATAACTTAAAAATACATATATGTAATATATTGGATAATATTTATCACCTCTTAATAAACAAAAATAACAGTAAAAATAATATAAATGATTACAATTGATATTTTAATATAAGAATAATCATTTCTCTGAATTTCTAAGTTAATATTTTCTTTTTTATTTTAATTATTTTTCTTTTAATAATTATATCTATTCTTCAGTCTATTTAATTCTTTTTAATTGTTCATCTTCATTATTGTCTTTCATGATTCTTTTCTCTTTAGAAATAGCAGGAAGAACAGGTAAAAATGGAGATGGAGATTTTTCCTCCTATTGATGTTTAACACTTTAATAATTTATAAAATATAATATACTTTTTTATGAGTAAAGGTTTTGGTTCCCCTTCAATATCTAATTTCTTCTATACTAATTTTTATTATAATATTTGAATTTCTGGTTTGATTGGTTTTTTCGTTTTCTTTACAGCTTTAACTGGATTACCAGCATAAATTTAGTGAATAAGATTAAGTTTTTCACTATTTTTAGAACCCTAAGATGCTATTTCAAGTGATGGTTTAGGTAACATATATGATTCATCAACTTTATTTTATTTTTTGCTAATAACAGATTAAGCATCATAAGATTATATTTAAGAATCATCTAATCTACGACCAATCCTTGGTAAATGTTCAATATTAGAATTAGTTAAAGGATCTTCAACATTTTCTTAGCTTGATTTTTAAACAGCTAAAGTTTGTATGAACTAATTTTTATCAATTCTCATCATTTTAATAGGTGCATAATTAGGTTTAGGTAGTCTATCAGTGAGATAATGCATTACTCTAGGGACTCTAATAGTTTACAATAAGAATTTTGCACCTTCTTCTTCTATAAGAACTTTATCATCCATTCTATTGATAATTGCTTATAATTGTAATATTTTATCACAAGATGGTCTCAAATGAGGTTAGACTTAAAGCAAAGCTCTTATAACATTGCTTAAATCTTAACTATATATAGTTGGTATTTTTGGATAATAACCTCTTACTACTTTCTTGTAGAGACCATTCATATCTTCAGCTCTGAATGGAGGTTTTAAAGTAGTCATCTCATAAAGAACACAACCTAAGGACCAAATATCAGATTTAGAATCATATGGTTGATCTTTCCATACTTCTGGAGATGCATAATATGGTGTTCCAGTTTATGTGTATAATAGTATTTTTTTAGCCACTTTAGATACATTCATATCTCCTAATTTAACAGTTCCATCTCCATTCATGAATACATTAGCTGATTTCAAATCTCTATGATATATCTTCATGTCATGCAAAGCCTTCAATCCTTTAACTATCTTAAAGTAGATGGATGAATTACTTATGTAAAGTAGTTCCAAATATCCTTTTCAGCCATTAACATTCCCTTTTTCTAACATTCAACAATCTTTTAGAATAAATCTCCATCATCTGCATACTCCATTACAATACTATTTAGAAACATTAATTTATACCACAAACTTTAAGTAGATTCTTCTAAAAATGCCTCTTTATATTAAATTACATTAGCATGTCTGACACTTGCTAATATTCTAACTTCATTCAATGCATTTTATTTTTCTTTGTCTGATAATGATTGTAGTTTCACTTTCTTTAAAGCATATTCAAAACCATCTGCTATTCTTCTTACTTTATACACTTTTGAATATGCTCCCTCACCTAACTTCATTATAAATTTTACCTAGTTCTTACAAAATCTAAAAGTCTTTTAAGGACATTTTCTACTATTATCTATTTTTTATTTATATATATAATTATTTAGAATATATTAAAATTTATATTAATCATAAATTTTTATTACTTTAATCCGATTCATTAAAATTTTATTTGTTTAAATTTGGTGAATTTATTCCTTATTCATTATATATCTAATATCATTTGCTTCATTATCATAATTAATTGAAAAGTAAGTCTATTATTATAATTACTGCCCACGCTCCAAATGTGATTTAGTCATATTTGGATTAATCTTTAGACTCATTTATAAAATCTATTTCTTAATTAATTATAATTATACTATTCACGATAAGATTCATTTCTATTCCTATCATAAATATATGACTATCTATATTTGATCTTCTCTGATCCTATATTTTTTTCAAATATTTTACAACTGCCAATTATTAAGAAATTATTAATATATCTTTACTATTTTGATAAATCTTTTACAAAAAATCATTTCAATTTCGAACAATTTTTACTTAAGAAACTGAAAAATAACTTTAGGATCTGAAGAGATTATTTATGTTTTTAATTGGCTTCTAATTATTAGATATAGAACTATTTAAATTAAAATAGCTCTTTATGATCTGAAACATTCACATTCGAACAGTGAATTTAATTATTTATACATAATTATAAATGGATGTTGTTTTTGTTTCTCTTATAATATAATATTGTTTGTTTCATATTATTATTTATATTTTTAATTAATATAATATCATCCTTTTACCAGTAACAATGTCTTAATTCTTAACACCTACAAGAGATGAATTATATGATTCATTGAGATTAACAGATATAGCTAAATCATATGAATCATTAGAACCATCACCTAAAAAATATATTAAGGTATTTTATATTAATCAAAATTTAGATAGAAGATTTTGAAAACACTTCTTTAGTATCTCAAGAATCATCTTTATTTAATCAAATCATTACACCCATACCCTTGAAATAACATGTGTCAGTTTCTAAGTAAGGACAAAGATTGTTAATAAATCCAAAACTGAAAATTGTAAATAATTTATTCAATTTTCATTTAGAAAATGCTTAATCTTTACATTTCACAAGCTATTATTCAAGAAGAGGACAATATTTTCAATTGTACACAATCATTGAAATGAGAAATCCTTATAATTTTTGAATTTGAATACTATAGATCAATAATATGAATCTTCACAAACTATTAATTAGATTATTAATGGTATGTATTTCCTTTATTCTTAATTTAGTAATTAATTTGCTTATTTCAATTATTCGCTTTCTTAACTATTCTCTAAAGTCTGATAGGCTCTAATGAAAGAGTCTAAACCCATTTGCAATTCTAAATAATATCTGAGAGCTTCTATCTTATAGCCAATAGTATCTCTTTCAGAGGTTCCAGGTACTTAAAATTATTTTTATTAATTAAGAAATCTATAAATATAATTAATAGTAAAAATTACTGAGGAACTATTTTAAAATTGTCAACAATAATAGATTCTTCTTCTTCTTTTGATTATTTTTTATCTAAACACTTTCTCATATCTTTAATAAGATACTTATAACCTTATTATTACTCAAAACTGTCATCTTCTCTTATTAAACTTACTATTGATTCTTTTCTTTTTTATTCCTACAAAATAGGACTTTTACTTTGAAGTCTAACTATATTTGTGTTGTCTTTTAAATAAAATTTATTTAATAATTCTAAGTTTTAATATTTAATAGGTTATTATTATTATTATTATTATTATTATTATTATTATTATTAATTTTCTTTCTAACTAACTACACTAGCAAATGATTGAGGTTTTTCAAATTTTTCATCTATTAGTTATTACTATTATTATTAAGAATAAATTTATTATTATTGTATAGAATAATTTTAATTTATTGATTACAAAGGTGAATTTTGTCTATTGAACAATTATTTTAATTCTACTTTACTGTTATCCTTTTTAGGTGAAGGTTTCTTACTAGCCACAGTTTGAATAATCTGTCTTGAAGTAATTGGTGAATTATTTTAACTCTAATTTTGAGATATCTTATTTTATTCAAATTGTTTTTATTATAAAATAAATTATTATGCAGTCTATTAAGGTTATATAAAACTAATAATAAGATAATTATTTTACAGATTTTCAGTAGGTTTTAATTCTGTTAATTCTTATAATTCATGTCTATTTAATGTTGAAACTAGCAAACTTCCTATTCTTTATTTTAAGAAATCTCTCTCTAAAATTCTCTTTATACTTGGTCTCTTTGAAGGATCCTTAATTAACATATCAGCTATTAATGATTGTAATTCTGAAGAATATTGTGATGGTATTGGAGGATAAGTTCCTCTTAATATTTTTAAAACTAATTCTTTCATAGATAATGCATCGAAGGCATGATTTAAAGTAGTTAATTCATACAAAATGCAACCAAGTGACCAAATGTCAGATTTTTGATTATAAGGTTTTTCTTAGCATATTTCTGGACTTAAATAATATGGAGTTCCTATTGCTGTTTTAGCACAATCATAAGTATGTTGTAAAATACGAGCAATACCAAAATCTCCAATTTTCACATCATTTTTGCTTGTAAGAAATATATTTTAAGTTTTCAAATCTCGATGCAAAATCTTCCTTTCATGAATGTGATTCATAGCCAATGCCATTTAAACAAACCAATCTAATATTTGTTCTTCTGAAAAGAGTATGCCAATTTCTTTTTGTTTAGCTATTTTACCATATAAATCCCCACCATCCGCATAATCCATTACAATACATAGACATCTGAAAAAAGTTTCATAAGAAAATTAATACTTTTTCTCCATGAATGATTCTCTATAAGTAATAATATAGGGATGTCTCATTGCCTTTAATACATGAACTTCATTCAAAGCCTCTTCTCTTTATTTTCTATCCATCTTAGATATGTCAATCATCTAATTTAAATCATTTGATACTTTTATTATATAATTTTTCTTATTTGACAATGCCTAGGCTAAAAGAGCATATCCAAAACTACCTGATTTATTTTATCATAATACCTTTTCCTACTACTTTAATTTTTTTGTATTTATCCATCTGGTTTAAATTTAAAATTTAATTATATTATGAATTATAAATACTGTTAAGAAAAAAATATTATTTTCTAATCTTTTAATATACTTTCAAATGAATGTAAAATAGCATATATCTATATATGAATTATAATTAATAGGATTATTCATTAAGAATATAGATTTCATATTATTAAGTAGATTTTCATTAAAATTTGGTTATTAAATTTCATCATTTCATAAAATGCAAGAGAAGTATTTCTTTGAAATAGAAATTGAATTTCTTTTATTTATCATTCTTAAATTAATATTATTATATTTAATAATGGAAAATTATAATTTCTCAGCTTTGTCTATATCTATATAAACAGATACTTAATCATCATAATCAGATTAATAATTGAAATTTAGCAGTCCTTTAAAATCAGAGAAAAATAATTTTGTAGATTTAGATAATCAAAAAGAAAATAATGATTCTGCTAATTAATCATAAGTTGAAGTTTCTATTTAAAAAGATTGCTAAGAAAAAGTAGCTTAGACTTCAGAATAAAAATCTAATAGCATATGTGGATCCTAATTAAAATAGACTAAAGCATCATAGAATAAAAAGAGATTAGTAAAGAGATGTTAAACAACAATTTTAATTGGATAATCAATTCATAAACACAATTCTTAAAAGGCTGATAAATATTTTATGAAAAAAAATAACTAAATTATAGAAACATCATTTGAAAAATTAAAGGTTAAGAGATCAAATTTTTCTGGAATATTTCTTACAAATTTAAGGTAATAGTAGAAACCAATTCAGGTTCGTTATTTTCGATCTACAATAACAAAAGTCCTAGTGATTGAATAAGACATGTTAGCTGCAGAATTTATTGTTTTAGCTTTAACATAGTTCCAAAATGATAGCAAATTAGATTAATCTTTGTATGAATTTCCAAATTACAGTTTAGCCTATTAAATTGAAGGTTAGGATGATTAGTAAGATTTGGATGAATTTTCATATCGTCGACCACTCTAAAGATACAAAAGTTTTGGATCTCTTGAAGACAAAATGAAATCAAGAAGAGAAAGTTTAGATGAAATAAATTATGATTAAAAACCAGTTTCATAGGCTGAAATTTCATTATTAGCTGATGATATTGATGATAAAATTATTTAAATTGATTTAGAATCTCCAATGCGTTATTATAAATCTGTTGATATTGTACCAATATTAGATTAAAAATAGTTAGATATTGATTTGTAGATGGTTAAGATTTTACATCAATAACTTCCAAATCATATTCTTATTCTTATAGAGGAACCTATAAGTTAAGGTAGATTTCATATAAAGATTCGACCTAATCAATTGGTCGAAGAATTATTTATAGAATTAAGTAGAAAAGCCAATAAGAAATATAGGAGTACTGATTATTAACTAATTTTAAAATATCCTTGTATTCACATGAGTAAGGAACAAATTAATTTAAAGATGCCTATCAATAAATTACCAATTCATTATTTGGTACTTACTTCAAAATTTTAAAATGAAATCATTCGTTCATTAAGATAATGTAATGATAGTTTTACTGTTAATATTAATAAAGATACAATATTCTCAAAAAGTGCAAATAAATCATATAGATTTTTGTAAGAGGAAGGAAAAATGTCTGATAGCGTAGATAAAGTTCGAAACTAATATTCGTATTAAGAGTATTAATTATTAAAAATTGATAAATAATTTAAAAATAATGTGATTTTAGGAATTGATTATTTCGATTTGTATTATACTTACACCTAAGAGAGACAAAGATAATTTTCTTTAGGAAAACTTTGCAAATCAATTTCTTAAATTTTATTTGAAGAGCCATTAATACAAAAAGATTATAGGAGATTGCCTTTAAATAAAATATAAAATGTTGAATTGACAAAAGATTTTAATTTGATAATAGTTTATGAGAAAAGTCAAAACTATAGAAAATAGCTACATTTTGGAATAGATTTAAATTAAGAGAAATCAAAAATAGATTTACAATAGAAATCTATAATGAATGCATGCAATAAATTAGAATATTTAGTGGATTTATATATAAAATATAAATAACAATTATGAATTTATTCAATATTGATAACTCTTTAGCAACTCCTTACTCAATTCAATCTAATACAATGAGTGTATTTATTGATAATGATTGGCTTACAAAATAATTGGAAAATGTCCAATAAATTGACTACTAAAACTATAATTTACCAAGCAACACAGATATTTCAGAGTTTGTATTATAATAATCTGTTGGAGAAAGTCCCTTTATTTAATAGCATAAACGAGATCCTGTTGATTTTTCATTGATAAAACTTGAGAAATTAGAAGAAATTCAATAAATTAATTATACACCAAAAAAATAATATTCATCAACAACCAGAAAATAAAATTATAAAAAAAGTAAAACTACTACAACAGGTTTTGCTATTGATGAGAATGATACAAATAATAATGATTCGCAAACCTTAAGGAAAATTAAATCTTCATAAGTTTAAAAATAATCAGAATTTACTAAATAATTAAATATCTATTAATAGAATTTCTCAATCTAAATTCTAGTTAAATACTTTGGAACATAATATTAATAAATCATTTCAGTTGATGAATCCATAAGAGCTGCTGAATTTATTGTATTAGCATTAAAAAGATTTGCCTCTGATCCTAAAAGTGATAAAACTAAATTTGAATATTAAAATTTCACATTAGCATACAAATTGATTGGTTAAGATATCAGTCCAACTAAATATACTTATAATAATGATGATAATTTTAATAATGAAAGTGTTATATTAGAAGATGAATCTTTAGAAAGACCTGAAGTAGATCTTGAATCTCAATTATTTTATAAAATAGTAGATTTATTACCTGCTACAACTAATTTTGGCTTAGATTTTTAAACAATTAAACAAACTTTTATATCAAATCCTGAATCAATTATATTATTAATAGAAGACCCTCAATTATTAATATTTTATCATATTAAAGTAGATAAAAAAGGAATTTTGGCAGATTGTTTAGTAGAATTGAATAGAAAAGTAAGTAGAAAATATTTAAAAAATGATTATTATCTAAGTTTGAAATTTCCATGTGTTAATTATGACACAGGAGAATTAAGTGAAAAATTTCCTATTAATTAATTACCTATTCATTGGTTAATTATTATTTAAAGAGTAAAAAATATTATTTTAGAATCATCAGAAGAAGTATCAATGGCTAATATTGGAAGAACATTTAATAATACAATTCATGAAAATATGAGAGGTTCAAATTCATATGGTTTTTTATCTATGAACTTTATGTAATTGACAACTGTAGAGAAGTTGCCTTTATTATATAGTTATTAAGAATTTAATTTGATAAGAAAATACAAAGGGTAGTTAATTGATGTCATTTTAGGCATAGATTACTTTGATCTCTACTATACATTTAATTAAAAATAAACTACAAAATTTGGAATTACCAAGTTGGTATCAAATATAATCAGGTCATTGTTTGTTCAAGAGACAGAGAAAAAAAAATATAAAAGAATTCCAATAAATAGTATTACAGATTTAAAATAGCAATAAGAAAAATATTTTGAAATATACTATGAATTATAGGATGGATATTAAAAAACAATTAAATTCTTTTCCAAAAATGATGACAAAACTGTTTTTCGAGAAGCTTTCACTAAATTAGAGTATTTAGTATCAATATAACAAATTTGATGAGTAAATATTATTCAATTTTTGGTGTAATTCACCATTTCTCATATTATATAAAGATTTATGTATTTATTAGATTTATATTAATTCTTTTTTTTAAAATCTGTATACTTAGAAATAGTATTAATAATAATTTTGATTATTACTTAAATAATAAAAAATTATATAATTTAAATTAAGAAAATAGTTTAAGTAATATAATTTTAAATAAAAAAAGACTGTAATTATGAAAGAAATCGATATAATGCAATTTAATTCATGTTAGTTTAATTTGATTTATATAATTTAATTGATTTTACTTAATTTTAGAGAAATCTAATTTAGATTGCTTTATATTTAATTAAATGTAATAATAATAAGCATAAGTTGGTTAAGGACCATTATGGTAACCTGTGCCTTAAGATTTTGTATTCCCTAAACCTAAATTTGAAGCCACAGTGAAAAAGTTAGGAAAAAAGTAACATGAAAGACATTTAGTAATAACTGAAAAACATATATTATTATTCAAAGTAATTGAAGTTATATTGAAAAGGACAAAAGTAAGCATGTTCATAAATTACTCCCTTTGGATTTTACTACAAGATTTGAAATATTTAGAGATGCACCTGTTTTGAAAGCCAATGCATCTTAAAAAAAATCTACTCCTAATACTCCTCACTCTAATAGAGTTGATATTGTCAAACCTGAAGATGTATAAACTCTAGGTGACATTTTACATATAAGATTGTAAAGTGAGAATACAGAAAAATATTGGGACTTCACTGGTGATTAAGAGATTTTAAAAACATTTAGAAAATATTTTGGATAGAAAATCAATTAGATGGGATTTCATCATATGTTTAAAGTTTTTAAAAAGATAGGAAAGGGAAATTTTGCAAGTGTTTATTTGGCAGAAAGAATTGAAGATGGATAATAAATGGCAATTAAAGCATTCTCAAAAAGTGCAGTTTATGCTGAAGAAAATGGAAAAGTATTGAAATATAATTATAAATTTATAGGAAGGTTTAATTAATGAAATAACAATAATGAGAGAACTTGATCATCCTAATATAATGAAATTATATGAAGTTTATGAAACTTAGAATTCTTTATATATGGGATTGGAATTATTATAAGGAGGATAATTATATGAAATAATGAAAAAGAAAGTCATTTTAACAAACAAACAAATTTAAGCAATTATGAGAGGACTTTTAGAAGGATTAGCACATATGCATTCTAAGAATATTATGCATAGAGATCTAAAATTAGAAAACATTTTATTTAAAGAATAAAAGTATAATATTATTATTGATTAAACGATAATAGCGATATCAATTCAGTTGTGATAGCAGATTTTGGTTTAGCTACTTTTGTAAATCTTCCAGTATATCTTTATTGCAGATGTGGTACTCCTGGATTTGTGGCTCCAGAAGTTATCAATATAACTGATATGACAACAACTTATGATAGTGTTTGTGATATTTATTCTCTTGGATTAGTTTTTCATATATTATTAACTGGAAAGCCTGGATTTCCTGGAAGAAGTTATAATACAATAGTCTAATAAAACAAAGAAGCTAAAATCAATTTTAAAAGTCCAGTGTTTGATATTGTACCACCATAAGCTTTTGAATTATTAAAACATATGTTGGAACCATCTCCTAAGAAAAGAATTACAGCTGTTGATGCTTTGAAATATGAATTTGTTGCATTATGCGAGAAAACTGTAAATATTTCATAGGAAGATGATGGAAATATTGGAGATATAGATGATAAACCAGGTCTTAATGTTAGAATCTAATAAATTAATGAATAGTATTTAAAGAAATATATTGAATTAGAGCAGCTAAATTCGATATGCTTAGAATCAATCAATTAACCAATTCACCCATTAAATCTCCTGTTATGTAGGCGACTAATAAAATGAAAGAAGTTTAAAATAAAGACTAATAAATGATCATGAGAACACCAGTTATAACAGGAAGAACTGTAGCTTGTGAAGGTAATTAAGAATTATTACACAAGAATCTCCAAATATGAATTAATTTGTCTCTCCAAGTGTTTAATTCAAAAAGTTATAATAAAAGTAATATTTTTAATTTATCTACTTAGTTAATAATAAGCACCTACTGGAAATGTTCTATTGAAATATACTTAAAAACCATAATAATAACAATAAACTAATAATGAAGATGAAAAAAAGGATTAAACCAATATTGCTAAATCAGTTAAAGCTGCATTAAGTAAACATGTATGAAAAATTATAAATAAATAAAATATAATAATATATATTAAAATTCAATATTTCAAATATCTTTGATATATTTAAAATTTTCTGGTTCTTTAAGAGCTCTTAGTAAATTATATCTATATTTTAAATGCCATCCAGTGTTTGCTATTCTTGAATTATAAATATAAGATACTGATTATTGTTTTAAAAAATACTCACTATAAATAATATATTTAAAAATAATACCTAAAGATTCGAAATGCTTTATTAAATTATTAACTTTTCTCTTAATTAGTTTCAACCCAAAGTTCTCTAAGTTATTTAATGTTTGTCATTTGATTTTTTTTATCTTTTAAAATAGTTACAAATTCTTCAAATTATTCACAATTCATTATTTTTAATCCAATATCCTTATTTTATATAATATAGCTAATTATTGCTTTAGAAAAGTTTTTAGTAATATTTTTAGTATCATTTACTTTTCCTTTTTTGATCTTACTTTTTAATTTAAAATAAGTATTTTTATGTTCTTTACTATCCTTTTCAACTTATTGAGGTTCCATAGATTCAGAATCATCATGAGAACCAAAAAACTAAAAATCAGATGTTCGAAAATGCTGACTTGATTGTAGTTGTTTTGGTTAGACTAAGAATCTATCTTAAGATTATAAGATTGGATTTGTTATTTAGTATTAAAAGGTTTGAAATTATTCTTAAGGATAATTTGCATAAAACTAAGGATAAGGTTAATCTAATGATTTTTTAAATTGTTACATTATATTAATGGAAATTGATTTCTTGGAAAAGACATGAAAGTACTATCATTAGATTCCTATACTTTAATTTTTCTCAAGATTTTATCGTCCTCAAAAATAACCTATTATTTAAGATGTTATTAATACATATAGCTAATTATTTTGATTTGGTAAAATAATTATATTGGATTTCTTTTTATTATTCTAATGTCGAATTAGATTGTTAAGACACTTTATGAATTTATGTTAAATTATCTGTAGCTGATTTATCTACATTATTATTGTTTAACAATTTACCTTTATTCTCTAATCATTACCATCAAAACTATGATAAACATTTTAAAAAGAAAATGGCTATTACATCATAGACATTTAAACACTATCCTAACTTCTAAGATTGTTTATCATTATAGACTTTTTTTTATGTAAAAAATTAATTATTAAACATTTTAAAATACTTACAAATTAACTGGACATTTTTATAATTAATGGGTTGAATATCATTTTTTGATATATATATGATTTATAATTAATTATACATTTTTATAATATTTATTAAACTAAATCTTATATATTATTACCTATAATTTTTCATCATTCTTACCCTTCTTCTTTCTGTTTTTCTTATGACTCTTCACTTTCTGATTATGAACTCTCATGATCCTATTAAACTTATTATTCCTTTAACTTCGAATATTGTGACTCAGTGAAATTAGTATATGCTCTCAACAGTTATTCCTTCAAATCCTTCTCCATCTCCTATTTTCTTAAAAAATCAATATTTTACATTGAATTTTTAAGTACTATATTCTTTTAGAGGATTCATACCCTCATTGGTTTTAGCTGGCTACCATAAAATATGAGGATATGTTCTAAAATGTTCATCAAATTATATTACTTTGTTATAAAAAAATCTCTCATTATTTTAATTTATAGTTCAAGTAATAGAACCTTAAATATTTATATTATAATACCTATCTTTTATATTCATCAGCAGCTAATTCTCTCTCTAATTCCTTCCTTTCATTTACTAACTAACTCTTCTTTTTCTATAAATTTATCAAAGAATAAATACATTTTAATCTTCTTTAAGGGTTTATAAATCCTATTTATCTTTATCATCTAATCTCTTATTTATTTCTATTTATTTATCCAACTAAAATAAGTTAAAGCAAATTTACTTTTTATTTCTCTCCAATCAAATCTTATTTCGCTTTTTAGAGATGATTTCCTAATAAAAATTTTGCTAAACGTTTATCCTTCTCTTTCAACGTAGTGGGTACTTGTTCATCAAGCAACTTTTACTTTTCTGCACGTTCTTCCTTTGCACCCACAAGATTTAATTGAAATGCTTTCTAAACAATCTAAACAATGATATTTACCTATTCCTTTCCATTATTTAATTTAACCTTTTTGTTATCTTATTTTCTAATTAATATAAATAACTAATATACTAAAATGAGAAATTCTTAATCTCCTTTATTATTGTCTTTCTTTAAGTCAGAATGTCAACTTGCTTCTTATTTAACTCATTCAATTTATTTCTTAAATCATCTACATTCATTGGAGATAAATTTTATATTATATTATTTTTATTAATAAAATAAACTCAATCTTTCATTTTGGAATACTTAACTTATATATATTTGTAAGAAAAGATTATATACACTTATTATGTTCTTTAAATAATAATAAATTAATAGTAATTATATATAAATATTAATTTCATTTTTCAGAGATTAATATTTTCCTTAATTCAGAAATTTATTCTTATTTCAGTATACTTTTAGACATATATAAATTTGATAAAATAATTTATATTATTATTAATTCTACTTTATTTTAAATATAGGAAATAGATTTAAGAAAATATAATACACTATAAATATCTTTTTAATCTTTCATTTCAGTTAAATATACTAAAAAATAACCTTTTAAACTTCTCTTTTTAATAATTAAATTTGCTATAATCATGTTTAAATCCAAAATTAGAATTAGAAATTCAGAATTATCAAACACAAATATATTATTAGAGATTTAGGAATAATTAGAAATAAATTTATTAGATTTTCTCTTTATTAAAATTTATTGATTGATCATTAAATAGATTATTTGAAATAGATATGATATGAATGATAAGATAATATTTTAGTAATTAAATATTTATTCAGAATATTTTCAATTATGACTATTATACAAAAAAGAGAATGAAATGAATAAAATTTTAATTAGCAATTCTAATTATATTTAAAAAAAAAAAAAGAATAAATATAAAGAATGTCGAAATCATATCATCATCAAGTTTAGTATGTTGCTAAAGATTAATAAGAATAAAAAAGAGATTCTTAACCATATCGAAAAGTAATTCAATAATTAATTAGTAATAGTCACATAATAATAATAATAATTATGATGGATTTTCAAGAAATAAAAAATATTATAATAATCGATAACACTATTAAAATGATAATAAGAGAGTGGAATATGAATGTATTTATCATATTAATATTATTAGAAAAATAATAATTATGTTAGCCTTCAAATAATGTTTATGATGCAAAATTATTACTTTCAGCTTATAAAGAATATATATAACCACCAGAAGACATCATATAATTGACCAAAAAAATACCATAATTATTTACAACTAAACCATTCAAACCTATTTCTTAGACAGCACATTGCAATCATAGTGATGAAGAAGAACCTCAATGGATGCAAGAGTCATAATTCAATGCCCCTTTTTAATTAAATGATATAGAAAATGAAATTTAATAAAAAAGAGAATAATATCAAAAAAATCATGGTACATTTGAAAAAAAACAGGAAGAAAAAAGATAAAAGATAGAAGAATTTTAAACTAAATAAGAAGAAATTAATAGTATTGAAATCGAAAAATAGAAATATAGAGAAAAAAGAGAATAAGAATTAAAATAATCATAGGCTGCTATTGAAACTAAATAAAAACTCTTTGAACTCTTTTCTTCAAATATTGAACCATTATAAACTCCTGTTACAATCAATCAAAATATCTAAACAGTTGAAGAAATAGAAAAAAGACAATTATCTAATTAATCTTAAATTAATAATAATAAATAAGATGAAACAGTTAAATAATAAGAAACATGTATTAGTGATGAAGAATTAAATTAACTTTTGGGTTTTAATAACAATAATGAAAATTTACATACTAAAACTTTAGATTAGTAGCCTTCTGTTCTTTTTAAGAGTGAATAAATTAAAACATCACCATTTTCTATATAAGCTCAATTACATAACAAAGACATTAATGAATCATTATGGTTTTATATAGATAAATAAAACAAAGTAATTTGGATTTTTTATTTAGACTTAAGGAGGGTTTCCAACTAAAAATATGGATGTTTGGTATTCATAAAATTATTTAAAATCCAATCTTTTGATTTCATGGGGTTCTCCTGGAAAATGGATATATTTAGAATAATTCTAAAACAATTTATAATTGATATTATAAGGAACCTTAGATAAATTAAAAGCAATGGATCCTTCAGTAGTTGATTAAACAAAAGCTTATAAGCCAGCTTAACCTAATCAATAACATTATGTTTAAAATAACAGCAATGTTAGATATTAATATAACAATTATAATAATTAATATGGATAATAAAGAAATAGAAATAATTAAAATAGAGCTATCTTTTAGATTGGATAATAGGATACATAATAAATGCATTAGAATTAATATTATTATTCAAATGGAAATTAATACGATTAATCAGGTGAAGGATTTATTCTTGATCCAAAGAATTTTCCAACACCTGATGAAAAATGAGATTAATAAAATTTAAAAAACAATATTATTTATATATTTCAAAATTTTCTATGGCTAAAATTAATTGATTTCTAAAAAGAAGTTGGATATTGTTTTCTATTACTGCCACTAAACTATAAACTTTATAAATAATCTTACTTTATTTCCAGAAAGTTCAGATATATACTTTGAATTTGATTAATTAAGTGGACTTTGATATATTTAACTAATATAATAATAATAATAGAATACTTTTAATATCTATTTGAATAATAACCAGAATAATTAATATTGCCTGAATTATTTAATTATGTTAATATGATTTTTTATTTAATTTCTTCTCTTTTAATTTCTTCCTCTATCTTTAATTATTATCTTATCAAATCATTTCTTTGTTATGGAGGAGATGGATTGAATTTTCTAAGGTAACTAATTCTTGAGAAGTTTAATAACTCTCGATTGTATTCATTATTTAATAGTGATCCTATATGTGATGTATTCTTTTATCCTAAAACAACTTCTAATTTGTTTATTTTATTCTTTAATTATTGAATTTATAAATCTATATCATTATAAGAGTCATGATTTAGATATTTGTAATCCTTAGATTATTCTTCTATTTCTTATGATGATAATGGTTCTTATTGATTATTTTACTAAGTATTATTAACATCTTAATCTTAATCTTCATCTTTTTATTAAATTTATTCTTAATTTTCTTCTTATAATTCTTATTCTAAATCTTCTTTTTATTATTCTTAATCAACATTTTCTTCTCCTTATTACTCTTAATCATCCTAATTTTCAGTATAAATTTGATCTAATAAATTTTATAATAATTATTATTATCCTTAAATAATAGTAACAAAACTCTATAGAATTTCTTCACTAATATCTTCCCCTTATTATTATAACCAATTCTTCAATGAATCTACTGTAATTTAATTATCATTATCATAAATATCTAATTAATTCAAATCAATTTTTTCTTGTATTTACTAATATTATCTAAGAAATAATAATATAATTTACAAATAATTTTATTTTATCTAAATAAAAAATTATGATAATTATGTTTCTATTTCTTTTGGTAATTACATATCTACAGGAAGATCAAAACTCTTATGATTTAAAGCTTAATCTTTAATCTAATCATTTAACTTAGGCAATATTGCACTCTTGAAGCTAATTATTTACATGAAAATAATACTCTTAATAAGTTACTAAACCATCAGAATCTTCATCTAAAACTCTGAAAATATAATCAAGTTGATCTTAAGTGACTTAAATTTCATTATCATATAAAAATTCCAAAATGTTCTCAGGTCTTAATCCTCCAGTTCTTGGTTAATCTAATCTTTTGTATGCTAATTTATTATTTTTATTTTTATACTTGTAAAAGGTTCAAAATTATTCTAACTTGCTAAAAGTATTCTTATTTCCTCTAGCTTTGCTTCTGCCTCAACTGCACATTAAATAAAGAAATAGAAATTCATTAAATTATAAAAATAAGATTAAATAAATTTTATTTAATTCTTAAAACAAAATAAGTACAATAAAACATCATTCTAAAGTATATAGTCTATTTTTCTTTGAATTATGACTTTTCCTTTAACTTAATGGAGATTTTAAAGTTTGCTTAATGTTAAACCTGTACTATTTTGGTGGTTCATAATAATAGTCTACACTACTATTTCTATACCTATTAGAGTATAAATATATATCATCTAAAATTTAAGGTTTTTTTTTGTGCTTTGGTTTTATTATATCAGAAATATCAAATAATTCAGTTTTTTTAATTGTATTTTAGTAATACTACCTGTTTTTAACACTTACTTCAAAATCACTACAATTTTAATAATCCAAAGAATGTAAAATGAGTTTCTATCTTTTTTACAGTATGCATTTCTAAGATGGTTAAGTTGCAGTATCTTGATCTGTTGTAGTTAAATTTTTTAATTAACTTGTTAATTTATTTGATTATTATTAAGTTTCTATTGATTCATTTTAGTTCAAACTAGAATATTTAGCTTTGCTTGAATGCATACCATTTCTTTCTTCATGATCTATAATTTTTTAGGATTATTTCTATAGAATATTGATTTATTATTTTAATTCAGTCTGTTAGTTTTGTAGTTCTAATATTTATGATTTCAGTTATGCTATTAATTATTATTATTCTGTAATCTATTTTTCATATAAATTTAATTATGAATGTTATCTTCTAATTGTATCCTGCTATTAAATATTTATACTCTCTTGTCTTTTTAATTTATTTTATAATTGATCACTTAAATCATATAATTCCAATAATTCTTTTTTCTATTGTCTAATTGTATATTATTGTGGATCATAATATTCTTATGTGATTTCTTCTTCATATTATTTATTCCTAAACTATAGATTATCTAAAGTCAGTTAGTTCACTATGTCCTACAGTTATTACATATTTGATGTTTATTCAGCAATTCTTTGATAAAGTTTAAAATTGATAGCTTAATTTCTTTCTATAAGTTATTGATAGTATTTCTCAATTTCGATAATTATTTTTTATATAGTTTCTTGAATTACTCTTTTATATTTTGTATGAACATTTTAGATCTCTATCACATTAGACTGTCTTATAAGTTTGAGAGGAGAGTTTATAATGCTTGAGGAAGTCAATGTTTAAGATGTAAATTCTCCCAGAATAGGATCGAGTTAATCATTAATAATATCTGTAAATTATTAATTCATTATAAAATTCATTGCTATTATTATCTCTATTATTCGCGAAGTTTTTCAATTTACTTTCTCTAAAATTCAAGGTCTTACCTCTCTTACATTTTTTAAGGTTAATAATATAATACAATCAAATATCTAAAAAAGAATTAATAAAAAATAATGGATATACCTTCCAGCAACATTAAAACCAGACAAATTATCAAAAGCATTTTTTGCATCATAAATATCTTCATAAACAACAAAAGCTGTTCCTTTCTTATCTCCATGAGTACCCCTAAAATAATCTAATCAAAATTATTTACTTTCTAATTTATCTTATTGCTCCAAATTTCCCAAAGATATCATACATTTCTTCGGATGTAATTTTATATGGTAAATTTCTTACATAAAGTATTCTATTTACTTCGGCTGGCAATCTAATTACTTATCTAGACATAAAATTTATGATAAATTAAATAATATATATATTTAACTTGGAAGTGTTTTTTTTTGATTTTTGATTTTTAATTAAGTTGGTCCAAATATTGTCACATTAATTTGTCTTTAATATTACTTTTATGATAATATTAAACATATATCCTTTGTTAATTTTCTATAATTTTTAAATTCATAATAAAATTAATATAATCCATGTTTATAATATGTTAATCAAATTGAAAATAAAATTTGAATTTAACAATTATTTATTTATTCATATTTCATACTTAATTTTTATTAAATATATAATATAAATTATAATGATTAACATGAAATTAAAAAATCCAAAATCCTTATCCTCACTAGTAAATTTGTATTTAAAAAAAATCAATAATCCCATGGAGCTTAAAGAATTAATTAATAAATTATTAAGTGATGCTACGTTTTTACCTATTTATGGACTAACCGATTAATAAAAACTAGAACATAGAACCATTTTTACTAATATTACACTTGGGAATAATTAGAACTTAGGGTAACTTATGAAATTATATTAGAACAATAATAGGAATGGCAGTTTTAGGAGTGATTGGCTTTTTGGCACTTGGATTTACCTTTTTAGGAGCAATAGGTGGAGGAGCTATAGGTATAATTTTGGGAAGGTATTTGGGAAGAAAGATCTCAAAAAAAATAGCTACAAAAGGGATAAATTTAACTGAATTTGATATCTTTGTTATTAGAGTAAAATGCTTACTAAGATGGGTAAATTTCAGTTTGATGATTTAGGGTAAATTGATTATGGTTAAATATATAAATGATATCAACTTACAGAGATTTTGTGTTTAAAGAATTTTAACTGAGATCAAACCTCTTTTGCATTATAAGTATTTTGATAAAAAATTTCAAAAAGAATCTTAGACTTTATTAATAAAAATAAGAGAGTAATTGTCTAAAGAATAATCAATTTATGCTTTATGTCTCAGTTATAAATTGACTAAAGAATATATTTAAATAATTGATTAAAAAATAATATATTCAAAATTTAGTAATTATGAAGTAAATATTTAGTTTAATATATAGATATCATATGTTTTAAATGAAACAGTTTCAGATGTTTTAATACCATTTTTAACATTATTTTAAGATGTAAGAGATTGTTAAAAAAATGATGTAATCTAATTATTAATTAAAAAAATCAAAAAATTATAAATTAACAAAATAGTATTAAAGTGTTAATAAGGTTATTTTGATTAATAATTATCAATTGAATTTATTAAAATGTTTGCTGCTAAACTCAATTATAAAGTTAAAATTGAAGATTTAGAAAAATTTTTATAAATACAAAATTATAGATAATAATTATAAAATAGAGAATAAATATCAAAAAGTCATTAAAGAAGAAAAAGTTAAGGAGATATGATATCAATGAATGAAGATATAGATTAAGAATTTTAAGCTTAAGTGCCGTTAATTATGAAAAATTAAGTTAGAGCAAGGGCAAAATCATATGATGATAAAAATGACCAATAAATTATCTCAAAATAATAATGTCAATTAATTAATCAATAAAATTAATAATAATAACCATAATAACCTCTTTAATAATAATAAAATAATTTTGAAAAAATAGAAAAAAGAGGATCTTAATGTATTCAAGAAAATTTGATACAATAGAGTCAGTTATAACAAATTCTATGTCTATAATTGGAACATTCCAAACAAAATTAATAAATAAATAGAGGATCATTTTAAGCAGAAGAAAATTAAATTAATTCTGATAGAACATATTAATTATCAGCTGAACTGGAAGAAAAGTTTAAATTATTAGTTGGTCTAATAGAAGAACCTATTGAAGGATGGGAAATTATATTAAAAAAAGAAAATTTAATCATTTACAAAACTTTCAAACCTGGAAATCCTGCAGTATTTGTTAAAGGCCATAGTGATTTATAAGGAATTTCAATTGATATTTTATTGAAAGCTATACATAATGAAAAATATAGATAAAAATGGGATAAAATTTTATTGAGTTTTTAAGTTTTGGAGAGGGAATCTGCTATTGTAGATATTATATATTACTATGTTAAAAGTCCACCATGTGTAGATAATAGAGAGTTTTGTTAGAAAAGAATACTGAAATATGATTTTCCAAAGCCAGGAAAAACTTGTCTTCTATATTTTAGTGTAGATCATAATAAGGCTCCTAAATTCAAAGGACATATAAGAGCTGAAACTTTAATTTCAGGTTATATTTTAGAATCTATACCAGGAGGAAGTAGATTATATTTTTGTTCAAATAATGATGTTAAAGGGGATATTCCAAAAGTAAAATAAAAATATTCTATGAATAGAGCTTAGTTAATTATGTAGCTTCCAGGGCTCCTATTAGTTGGATAAATTCATTAAGAAAAGGATGTGAAGATCATGATAAGATAATGTAATAAATTTAATAATGAATGATTGAGAGTAATTTATTGTTTTATATATCATTCAACTATACTTTATAATAAAAAATAGATCAATAATAAGATAATGGGACCTCCAATAAAAAATTATTTGGCTGTTATTGAACTTTCTTCTTCCACAATAATATTAGCACTTAAATTATTACAATTATCATTAATCTAATTGTTTTAATAATTATCAGTCAATTTTAACTTATCGAAGTGCTTTTTAAAGATCTTAGTAAATTATTCATTTTATAAATTAAATTTTTTGGAATTTAAAGCTTATTTCTATTTTTCTAAATGACTACTTATAATTCCTCCAGTTGTATTTTCATTGGTATACATAAATGAAATAATTGAGATCATCATAGATTCAATAGTTTATGCAGAACTCCAACTTTCTGGATGAAAATTGGTAAATGATCTTATAATTAATATAAACAATTTACAAACATACAGGTTTTCCAACTTCAAATCTTCCTGATGGAGTAATAAATTTTAATGTTGGAGGTTTTAATGGATAATCTGGAGGCATCTATAAGATTCCATGATAATATCCTCCTGCAAAGGAATCAGTCAAATTATAAATGACAAAATGCCATTCAAAAATATTTGTAGGATTTGGTTCACATATGAATTAATTATTGTTCAACTTTTACAATTTGTCATATTCTCTTAGTAATCTTTGAATTGATAATTGTTGAGCCATAAAAAATAATAAATTAAATTATTTTATCTAAGCAATACTATGAAAATTAATAGTATCAGTCAAAAATAAAAAAAAATGGAATAATATATATAATAATCTTTGATTATACTATAAATAATGATAAAATTAATAATAATTTGCTTATTCGTTTTAATACAAATTAAATGTTAAGATGGTGATGGAATGGATGAAGCAAAAAAGTTATATTAAGAATTACATGGTGAGATAGAATTAGAAGAAAATGCAACTGAAGATAATTAAGAATAAGAAGATAAAGAATGTGAAGCAACTAAACAAGATGAATAAATCTATATGGCTAAATAATTATCAAAAGTAGTTTTAGAAGAATAAATAGAAAAAATTACTAAAAGACTTTCAGATATTAATGTTTAAATAGAATCTTTGAAATATAATATGCCAACTAATGAAAAATCTGATGAATGTTTAGAATTTAAAGATTGTGCAGCTTGTACAAAAAATGCAAAATGTGGTTGGTGTAGTATGGAAGAAAAATGTGTAGCAGGTGATAATATAGCACCATTCTATACAATGTGCAATTTTTATAATTATTTATATTGTGCTGGAGAATGTGCTAGATATGTTGATTGTGATGTATTTATATTTTTAAGGAAAGTCATGTGTAAAAGATACTGCTTGTGGATGGTGTGAAGATTAACCACATATAATAATTAGTTGTGTTTAACTTGATGGAGATGGTATATAATGTCCATAGAATTATTTAATTGGTGATGGAGCTGCTAAATGTCCAAAACGAGAATTAATTGTTTTAAAAACTGTAAATACTAAAAAAAGAAAAGAGACTAAAGCAGAAGAACCAAATAATAAAAATTCAGAAAGAGGTTGGGAAGATAATTATGGTAAATTTATTATTAACTGTTTTATAGTTTTTGTTAGATAAGGAAGATATAAAGAAAGAATGAATGCTTTAAGAGAAAATGCTAGTCCATCAGGAGCAGCTGTTGGAACTAATGAATTAGATCGATTATATGATGAAAGAGCAACATTAGAGAAGAAACTTAATTCTTATTAGAAATAGTATAAAAAATTAGTAGGAGAAGGAGGAGATGAAGGATAAGATGAAAATGCAGATGAATGATTTTAATATAGAAATTCATTTAATATATATAAATAATTACTTTATAAAGTAAAATATGGGTACTTGTGTTTCAAATTAAGATGATGTTAGAAATGCTAATTAAATAGCTTTATCATTGTAAATAATAGTAAAGTAACATTAGAGAAATAAAACATTTCACATGGAGTCGAGATTCTCATGGTTTGTTTGATTATGAAAATAAAAATGTGATAAAAGGGTAATTAAAAACTAATTCGTCAAAAAGTATTTATTATTATAAATAATAGTGATATTTATAAGATAAAAAGAAGCCATTAGAGTTATTTAAACAAAGGATGAGTTGTTAGTAATATATAAAATTTAATGAATTACTTTTAGTAATATCAAAATTAATCAGATGTACAGGAACTTATTAGAATAAATCGTTAGATAACTAAATATTTTATTGAATCTATATATTAATAATAAATATCAGAAGAAACTGAAGGATTATCAGATTGTAGTCCTTGGGTTGTGGTTAAATCATTAAAGAATCAAAAAAATGATTAATCAGTTAATTTATTACTCTATATTTGATAGGGCTATTCATTGAAATAAAATGATTATATAAAGTTAGGTAGAGTTCGATTTCGAATTCGAGAGATTAGTTGTTAAAATAATAATACTAATAATTAGGAAGTGTCTATAGAACCTGAATTATAAAAATTTGTATCTGATAAAAGTTTAAATATTATGAACATTCATACATAAGAAGATGAATAGATTTAAGGAGAAGAACCATAATGTAGAATATGTTATAATGATGCTTAAACAGATTAAAATAATCCTTTAATAGATTGTTGTAAATGTTAAGGATCAGTTAAATTTATTCATTTAATATGTTTGTAAACTTGGTTGCTTAATAAATTATAACCAAAAACTACAAAATTCTCAGTTTCTTTTTAATGGAAATAATTTGAATGTGAAGTTTGCAAAGCTCCTATTCCTAGTAAATATTAAAATTTATGATAAGATAGAGTCAAATATTAAAATAGAATTTATGAAACTATTGTACTTCCTAAACCAGATCCTCCATATTTAACATTGGAAATTTTGAGTAGAGATAGAAATTAAAGCAAAGGAACACATATAATTAGTTTTTCATAAAAACAATTTATAAAATTAGGAAGAGGTCATGATTCTGATGTTCGTATTACTGATATATCAGTTTCAAGATTACATGCTATAATTAAATATTCTAATTGTAAAATTCTATATTTATTTAATCTAGCATAATTTATTATTGAAGATCAATAATCTAAATTTGGAACATTAGTATTAATGAAAAATCCAACCTAAGTATCAGTTGATCTCAATAAAAACCTTGCTATATAAATAGGTAGAAGTGTTCTCAATTTCTAAGTATCAAAAGATTGGAATGTTTAAACTTGTTGTATGTAAGGAAAAATCATTTATATTTTTTAATTAGGGGTTCTGTATCAGATGAATAAATGCAATAATAAGAAGACAATAATAATTTAATAGGAAGTGCAATAGGAGATGATGATTAAGTTTAAGTGGAATAAGCATTCATTGATAATAATGGAGAATTCGATTGAAAAATTATATTCTTATTTTTTATTTGTATGTGATAATAATATAATATATAACTCATCTTCTCTATTAAGGTTACTTTTAAGGATAAGACTTACCACGTGATTTTTAATTTTAAGTTTTTCTTTATTATTTTTATTCATTTTGCTTTTATTATTTTTACTATTATTGTTATTCATCTATTTTTTAATTGTAAAATTACATATCTCAGCTTCTTCTTAAGCTTTTTTCTCAGCATCAGGATTCTTAAATATCAATATTACTATTCATACCAATCTAAAATACTTAATCGAATTTCCTTTTATGAGCAATTCTTTTATTCCATGAAATTAATTTCCATCCTGATAATATAATAAATGAACCATTTACTTTTGATGTATGTTTAACATTAGTTAATTTAACATTCATAAATTTATCTAATTATTCTAATTTACCATCATATGTATCTCCTGCTTTAACTTCAATTACCTATTCTTATTATTCTTTAAAATATACCGCATCTGATCCTTTGGCTGTTAATAATAGACTTAAAGGGAACTAGAATAATCATGAGAAGTTTTTACAATATTTATCATTAAATAAATGTGTATGAAAATATATTAAATAATACATTAAGTCATAACTTTGTTTCAATTTCTCTCTTAAATATTTAAAATCTAAATTTCTTTAATATATTCAGAATTTATAAATAAAGATTTTTGATAAGAGTATCTAAAAGTTATTCTCTTTTTTGTAAAAAATTCATAAGAAAAAGTACTTATTTAAATATTATGAAATTTATTACTTTTACAACACTTCAAATTTATATTATCATCATTAAAAACTGACTGAGAATTAAATGTATATATATATAAATACAATTAAGCAATTTAAGTTATTCAAATTTAAAGTAATGTAAAAGATACAATAATTTAGAATAATAAGTAATATGAAAATTTAGTTACAAACAATTATTTGAGATTAATTATAGATAAAAATTAAAATTCATATAAGATTAGTATAAAATATAGAATGATACAATTAGAATCTAAATTATTTAATGAATAAGAATATTAATAAGATAATTGTCACATATTTATATAAATAAGATATATCTTAAATTGACTCCTTTTTTTTTGATAAAAAAGTATTAATCAATATATTTAAAATATAAACATTATTTTATTAATCTAAAGGATAACTCTAACATTAATAAAAAATATAGAGAATAATAAAAAATAAGTAATGATTGTTGTTATATTTTATTGTATAATTAAAAATATTCATAAAATTTTATTTCTAATGTCTTCAAGTTTTTTTATTATATCAGCAGGAGTCCTATCAAATTCTTCAGCAACAGCTCTTTATTTATTATATTACATATTTCCAAATTAATCACATAAATCTCCATCTATGATAGACTATAGAAATAATATAAGATATATTTACTTTGCAAGGCCCATAGGCAGATCTAAATTACATATGATCTCTTCCAGAAAGAGGCTGATGTTCAACTCTAAGATACATTTCAAGATGGAGGAAAAAATCAATATCCTCTTTATTATCAAATGGATAAAGTGCAGCAATTGATCCCATGGATGTTCCATAGACAACAACTTCTGAACTGGTAGACACTAAGGCAATTTTTTAGAGACTAGTGATGACTTCACCTACATAAAAATTGCATATTTAATCCATTTTAAATGGAGCTCCATTCATACAACCTTGATCCATCTTCATTTTATATTCATATGGATGTTCTTCTTATTCTTCATCTATGTCTAATGGTACTCTACTAACAAATATATTTTCAAATTTATCGCCAGCAATAACAGTATGATAATCTAGAACAGTACTTGCTGTTACATATCTTGGTAGAATATCATCTGCCAATTCCATAAATGTTTAATCTCTTATATTATATCTAAGGAGATGTATAGAATCAGCTACTTCTGCTACATAAATTCTATCTTCTTTAACCATAATTGAAGTAATAAAAGAATTCAAATTTTTGATTTCTGCTTTCTTTAAAATTCTTTGATTTCCCATTTCATATACTCTTAAATTACATCCAGCTCCAACTAATAATCTTCCTCTCCAAGCTGCTAATGCATATGGAATTTCATCTATAGGAGTTGAATGTTTCAATTTCAAAGTTTTATTATCATAAATAAATGTATGTATAAATCCTTAACTGAATTTTCTTGATGGTTCATTTACAAGATCTTTTACTGTTCCTACACAAACATATTACTCTGGATAGCCAGCAAATTAAATATAACAAATTGAACATGCATGTTAATTCTCATAGAATTAATGAACATTAAGTGTTTCTAATTTAGTGGCATCTACTATTCGAATCAAAGATGCCCATTTATATTGTTCAGCTTAAATTTAATTCCATTATTCTGGTAATTCTTCAGTCTAATAAACTTCCTCAACCTTTTATTAAATATTATTATATGATCTATTATCTGATTCAATAATAAATATTGCCTTGCTAGGTTCATGAAAAATCATTTTTCTAGGTGAATATGTCAAATCTAATGACTACTAATTAAATATTTCACCAAATCTCTCTGGCATTATGATTCGTAAAGTACTTTAATTAGTACCAACAATACCTTAAAATTCCTTAGCAAGAAAAGCAGAAGCATAATCCAAATAATCATAAGATAATGGTTACATGAATATACGACCACTATTATTATAACATAACCATGATCGAGATGATAATGCTAACATAGCCTATTATTAATTAGCTGTAATCCTTAGACATTTTACAGCTTTTGTTCCTAAATATCTTGTTCTTGTATCAGATAAACCTCCTGATAATTAATCAACTGAAGTTCTCATTAAGAGACCATTATTCAAACCTATAAATAAAAATAACTATTTTGTAAAACTTTATTAACCTTCTTATTCAGAGGCCATCTCCATCATGCATAAGCTTTCAGCCTCACTAGGCAATGCTTACATGGCTCCTCTTTCAAAACAAGATTCAGGTTCTAAACTCAATAATCTAATTGTTTAATCACTCAAAGCCACACATAAAAATTTGCATCTTTATCTTCCCTCTTCAATAGGACCTAATTCTAAAGCTTTTATTTCATTGTCCATTTAATCTTTTGTTATTTCAATCAAATTTCCTGAAACTGTTGTAGTATCCAATTCAAAATAATAAACATCACCACCTGCTAAAGCAAATGCTACTTATTTTTCATTTGAAACTCCTTTAATGACTTTACCATCAATTATATAATCAGTAGGTGGTTTATTTTTTCTAATGTGTCTATATCCATTTGTTAAAATTTGAATTTAGGAATCATCAATTAAAGTTCCAACATGAATTGTTTATTTAGTTCCTTCTAATCCTGTATCATGAACCTACTCTACTTTCTCACCAATTTTTAATACTAAGGTTTTATTAATGTATGAAATCACTATGTATTTATGAACTGGATCTTCATATCTCTCTTTTAAAGTCCATATACCTAATGGTTTTGCTTATAAATTAGTATTAGCTAATTATGTTATTTCTAAACCATGTCTCAAAACTCTCAAAGTAGATCTATTACCAGCAGCACAACATATATATATTTATGGATTGCCTTCCTTTGCTAAATCTGCCACTTTTAAATCACTAATACAACTAAAATTATTAAGTTCCTATAAGAGTGATAAATGCTTAAGTTTTTAAGGCTTAAAGAATATTTATTCTTCTAGAGCCATACTAGAATCAGTACAAATAATATTTGTATTTATTTCCTCTCTCTAATATTTATAGAAACAATGATTTCCCTTTTCACAAGCTGCAAATAGATGTTTACTTCTCATCAAACACAAACTATTAGCCACAGGAATAGTATCAAAATAGATCATTCTTATTGAATGAACTTCATCTTTAGTAAATTGTAATGATAATTCAAATAAATCACCATATTCTGATTATAATAAATATAAAAAGGATGACTAATATATATATTTAATGATAATTACTTTTTATTTATAAAATCCAAATGAACTTATCATTGCTCCTCTATCAGCAGGCATTCCCTAATTTTTTGGATATGGAACTTTCATTTCCTAATTCTTTGGACCTCGATAATGCAAAAAATCTTCACATAATACTATAACACCTCCTGGTCCATCTGGTGCATTAGGAACCATTAATAAAGAATGAGATGAAATATGAATAGGATCTGATCTTTATCTTCTAACAGTATTCAATCCAAAATCCATTTCATATATAGTTAAGAATTTGGTTTAAATACCTGTGCAAACTGCACTGTCCTTGTCTTACCAATCACCATAATCTGATTCTATTGCTGCAAATTAAGCATTATCATAACCAGCATCTAACCCTACAATATCAAACACAATAGTATGAGATTTTGGCGCCTCCAAAGGGGAAGAAATTGTAATTTTTTCATTTTCTCTAGTTAATATATATACAAATTTATGTTTTTCTACTGCACTAATCATAAAGGCTCTTCCTTTAGGATCACATGCCAGGTATTAGCCAGGAACAATCCTTCTACATCCAGTTTTCCCATAAGTTTCTTAATGCACTTTTACAAACATGTTTTTTAAACCATCAAAACCTAACACTACTACTCGACCTGAATCACTACCAATAACCAAATTATCTCTATTATTCTACAATTTTATTAAAATATTTACTCCAGGAAATCTAAATGAATGGATTGAACGTATTATACCAAATACTTCTTATGATGCTATAGTCTCTAATTTACCACTAAACATTATATAACAATATTTATACTTGCTCTCATTTATCTTAAGAAGCTCAATATGCTTCACTTTTGATACAACAATCTCTTAGGCTTTTGGTCCTGAGAAATTTCCATATATAGCCTTTTGTATTCCTGTGCTTTTTTGTAAAGTTAGACTGTAGAGTTGCATATCCAATATTTAAATAAAAACAAAAAAGAATATATTAAATAAAATCAATAATTAATTTGTAAATTAGGCATTCTTTTCTTATTGTTTTTCTACACTATGTACACCTCAACATTTTCATCATTATATACTCTATTTTCAGTCAACTTATAAATCTACTCTTCTAAATTATTGATTTTAACTTCCATATCACTCTCATTATCTAACTTATTTTAATTTGATAACAATTCTATTTTAAGTAATATATTATACCTAAACATTATTCAATTTGCATATTGATATTAATTAATTTCTCAAAAGGATCTATTTCTCTATTTCTGTTTGTTTTTTCTATATTTTATTTTTCAGTAAATTATTTTTCATCTTTTTTAACTACATCTTAACATTTACTAAATGTATGAATTTCCTTAAGGGTATTTTCATCAATTTATTATAGCACATTACCTGTAGATGCTTTATTATTTCTTCTTTTTTTTGATCTCAATTTAGACATCAATCTATCCAAATTGAATTCTTCATCCAATAATTTATCAATCATTGATTAACATTTTTTTAATAATGTTTCAATACTTGCTTTTGGCTATTTTAATGATATTCTCATTTCTTAGATGAATAATTATGCATCAATTCTCTCAATATCACAGTGAATTTATTATGATATTGTTTAATGCATTTCTTCATTCTTTCTAAATTAATTCTCTATTGTTTCTATTAATGAATCTATCTATTAATTTTTTATTTTTACTGATATCGATTAATTGTTTTTAATGTGAATGCATTATTCAAGTCTTATTTTAACGATATTTAATTTAAATATATACTATTTTAGAATATATTAATCAATATTAAATTTCTGATTTTTATGTTAAAAATATCTATATGAATTATTTAAGAGTAAAATTTTACTGATTTCTTGAAAAATAATATTAATATTTTAATTACCTAATAGAAAATAAAATGAATAGTGATAATACCAAAATAACAACAAACCAGTCCACTTACTCAATTTTAAATAAACTTGGTGAAGGTTCTTTTGGAGTAGTATTTAAATGTAAAAATGAATAAACAAATGAAATTGTGGCAATCAAAATATAAAAAAGCATAAATAACAATGAATTAGAAATGTTAAACAAAATGAAAGGTTAAACCTTTAAAAATTTAATTAAAACTTACGAATTATACTAAGAATATGATATGTATTATATAGTAATGGAGTATTGCAAAGAATCTTTATATGATAGAATTTGTTAAAAAGGTAAAGTTAAACCAGATGATGTAAGGTTTATAATGAAAGCAATAGGAAATGGGATAAAAGAAATTCATGATTTAGGCTATGCCCATAGAGACATTAAGCCTGAAAATATATTGATATTTTAAATAGAAGATGCTAATAATATTTAAGAAATATATAAAATTTGTGATTTTGGTACAATCAAAAATATTGATCTCCTTAAAACTTAAACTGTTGGTACTGCTTATTATCAAGCTCCAGAATAATTAAATTATTCAAATCACTACTCTTAAAAAGTTGATATATGGGCTTTTGGAGCTGTGATTTATGAATTATTGACTTAAACTCCATTATTTAATGGTATTTCTATTTTTAATTTAGGATTTACTGAGGATGAAATTAAATAAAAGATTCTGAACATAACTTAGTCACAAATTGACTAAACCATTAATAATCAAGTAAATTTAGATAGGAAATACAAAACTCTTCTCTTAAATATGCTTCAAATAGATCCAAATAAACGACATGATATTAACAAATTTGTTGAAGATATGAGAGGATATTCACAAAATGTCACCAGAAATCAAATTTAAAGAATTATTCTATCTAATCAAAATTAAGTAAATAATTTTATATCTGATCTTCCAATCCCTAATAACTACTCAAAATTTAAAAATCCATAAAGGTCCACCTGCACTTATAATTTACCTAAACCAGCAATACTTCAAAAAACAAATGAATAACAATAAAATTTATAGTAAGTGCAAAATTTCAATAACCAAATTCCATTTGCAAGATAAAGGGAAATAAATAATTAATCAACTAGTTCCAGAAATAGTTATAGTCTTAATTCAAGAAATAATTAATTCTAAGCCCAACCTGTAAATAATGTACAAGAAGTAAAAGGAAAATCTTAAGAAATCAATTAATTCGAATTTAATAAAAGTATGGAAATATAATAAAATTAAAATATCTGTGTTCCATAATAATTATATCCTCTCAAATAACAAGTTCCTTCAGTTCCAAGATAATTCTCACCATTTATAAATTTACAATAATCCTAAAACAAATAATCACCTTTTAATTAGAATTAATTTCAATAATAAAATTAGAAACTGTAAAATAATTATTTTTTTGAATAAAAATCTCAAAATTCTTAATAAAATCCTTAATCTAAATAAATATAAATTCAAAATGGGAATAATTAGTGTCAAAATTAGATATAAAAAATTAAACAAAATGCATTTTAAGGTAAAGCTCAATAATAAAACTATTGTTTAAATTAAAACTTTTAAAAATAAACTTGATGGTCTTGTTTCAGTAGTTAGAAAAATGATTTATAAATATAATTTATTAATATTTTTTTATTTCAATATATTATCATATAAGAGAGGATATTAAAAGATCAAAATTTGATTAAAAAAATAATCAAATAAAATATATAATTAATTATATTAGATAATCAAATAGTTGCTAAATATAAATAATTAAATTCATTATTTTATCTTACTCTATTTAATTATAATTTTTAAAGAAATTATTTTCATTTATTCTCAATTAATTATATTTCAAATTTTTTAATTACTCTATAAAACTATATGATAAGGCCAAATTTTTGCCTTTTTTGTTTTGAAAAATTGAAAGGCATTTATTAAAGATAATATTTTATTTTTCATAATATAAGCAATTACAATTAAGGATGATGTTAGGAAACTCATAAACAATATAGATTCTTTAGTTACAATCAATAAAAAAAGAATTGTTTTTTGAGTTAATGACGAAGATTATGCAGTTTTAATGATGTTGTCAAAACAGAGAGTGATTTTATTCATTTTTCATGTTTTAATATTTTTGTGTTATCTTAAATAATGGGATTTTAATATTTCAATGAATAATAATTTTAGTAATAAATTAAATTTCTATTATGGAAAGATGAAGAAAATTCAATTTGTTAAATACTTATATTTTCTGTGAATATAGAAATTATTATTATTAATTTATATATATGAGTTTAACAAAAGAAATAAAAGTAGTACTATTAGGGGATTCAGGAGTTGGAAAAAGTAGCCTTCTGTATAGGTTTGTTGAGAATGATTTTTAAGAGAAGGGTTAACCTACTTTAGGAGCAGCATTTTAAAGCAAGACAATATTAATAGATGGAAAAGCATTGAAATTTTAAATTTGGGATACTGCAGGGTAAGAGAAATATAAAGCAATATTACCCTTATATTATAGAGGTATATATTTAGTAATATTTGAGATGCAAAAGTAGCACTTTTAGTTTATGATGTAAATGATAAATAAAGTTTTGAAGGTGTGAAAGAATGGTTTAAGTAATTGTAAGAGTAAGGACCTTTAGATTAAAGTAATTATAATTTAATTGTGAAGTTAGAGTGATAATAGGCAATAAATGTGATTTAGAATAGAATGTTTCAGATGAAAATGGTAAGGAATTAGCTAAATAATATAATGCCATATATTTTAAAACTAGTTGTAAAGACAATATTGGAGTTCAAGTATTTAATCAATTTTATTAGGAAACTTTTGTATAAGTAGGAGAAAAAGTTTTTAAAGAACAGCTTGTTGAGGAAAGCAGAAAATCAAATACTGAAAATGCAAATTCTACTTTGAAGATTGGATCATAGAATCAAAACAATAAGCAATAATAAAATAAGCGTTTCTGTTGTTGAATATTATACATATAGTCCAATATTATATAGTGATTTATTAAATTTAATTATTTATTTTTTATAATTGAAAATTAGAAAGATAAAAAATATATGAAGCTGTTATGTAATATTAGGTATATTGTTATATACTCATTAGCTTAAATCGGTATCACCAGCAGCAACTCTCATGGCGATGTATTCTTTCAAGTCTCTCATGTTGGTGTTCAAATGACCAATCAAGTCAGAAACAGTTTATCTGTCTCCATCTCTGGCTGATCTTCTTTATTAGTATTCATAAGCAGCTTATTAGCATTCAGCTCTTCTGTCATCTCTTTATTAGGTCTTGGCTTCATGTCTAGCAGAGTTGTCATCTTATGCACTGTGAGTAGCAGCAAGTTAGTCAGCCAATGATTAGATTTCAGCTTCTAAGTTAGCAATAGCTGAGTTGAGTTTGTTCATGTCTCTGTTTAAGAGTGAGCTGTAAGCATCGAAGGCTTATCTTCTTGAATCTTCAGTCTTTCTGGCCAAATCGAAAGCTTATTATAATTAGTTTTATAAGTCATCGATCAATTAGATGATTCTTCCTGTTAATTCTTAGTTGGCATATTATTAAGCTTTGACAGCCAATTAAGCCATAAGTTTGATGGCTTTTCCGAAGGTTCTGATGTGTTTCATTTATCCGGCTTTGTGAGCAGCAGCATTCAAATGTGAAGCGACTTAAGCAAAGACTTATGGGGTATAGTGAACAGCTTCGCTAGATCCCTTTTATAAGAAAGCTGGAGCTTATAAGTTATCTGTGAAGAGTCTTCTTGCTTCAGCGAGGACGCTTGAGACGAATGTGAATTCTTCTCTTTAATCTTCAAAATCTTAGTTTTCTTCTTATCTCTTGGCTGTGGCTTCATCAATAACTTATTAAAGGAGGGCCTTTTCAGCTAATTTGGCAACTCTTTATCCGACCTTTTAGTCATGGACTGGTTGGAGTTCGTCAAGTTTAGCTTATAATTCTGTGTCTCTTTATTCAAGGTTAGCGAGTTCTTAGTTGAGTCCAGCAAGATCAGCATCACAAACACCTTAGAATGCCTTGTTTTCAGCATCATCTTCTCTTTAATCGTTTTAGTATCTTTCTTCCAAATCATAAAGGGTTTAGAAGATTCTTTCAAGTGGTTCACCTGTTTGCATTTGGATAGCAATTGTGTTCAACAATGTCTTTCCAAGCTTGCTCTTTTCAAGTTTTTCAAAGGCAGCTAAGTTTGTAGCGAAGGCTGTGGCAACCAAAACCAAAATGACGATTGATTTCATTTTAATAATGAAAATGAATTTGCAATTGTCCTCCTTTTATAACAAGGAATTATTTAAAAACGGATTTTTTTATCATCAAAATAATTATATTTCACTTTTATAACGAATCTAATATCTCTAAATAATCTTTGTACATATATCTATATTACACTAAACATCAATTAGGATAGTTTTTTTAAACTTAAGTATGATAATCATAATTTTATACAGTTGATTTAGAAAAAATATTCTAAATATAGATTTAGTTTCATTTAATGATTACTTATGAATATTAATATCATATTAACTATTCAATCTAATTATTTTTATTCAAACAATGATATGACTTTATATAAAATGCTAGATATAGTTTCAATTTAATTTACATAGATTATTTATATATAACGTTATAGAGTGAAATCTCATAATTTAATTTAAATATAGTATTATTAAGATGATAAGGTTTAGAATATATGTAAATTATAATTGAATGAGATTATTTATAATTTTTATTCCTTTATTAAATTATTTATTATTTTAGTATTATAATAAGTAATAAACATCAAATATAATCTTAACAGAGAGCAATTTAGATAAATTAATTAAATATATTATGATTTTATTAGTCTATTTTACTAATTATGAATTAATACTAAATATTATGGAATATAAAAATATAAACAATACTATATATTTTATTCAATTATATTTAATAATAATCAACTAATGATATTATCTAATGAATTCGAAATCTCTAATCTAATCTAATCTAATCTAATCATATATAGATATATAATTAGAGTATCAAAGTTAAGATAGTTGATTTTAATAGTAAAATTGTTCCACTTATTTTATTTTTCTTTGTATAAAAATAATTTTATAGATAATTATCTAAAAATCATAATGAAATTTCTTATCAAATACAATCCGTTATTCAAATAAAAGCGAAAAAGCTTTGATTTAAAATGCATTTGAGTCTTTCTTTAAGGCAATAGGAATTCGATATAAGATAATAATATATTTTGAAGTGACACTTAGAATGAGGAAGAGATATATTGTCATTGAAATAATAAGTATAGTTATGAGTCGTTATTTTCATATGAAATATTGTATAGTGTTTACACAAATATAATATTATCATTTTTACTCAATCATCATATTCAAAACTATTTTTTCTTGGCTCTTTATTTTCATTCTCTAAGTCGAAGAATTAATTTGTATCCATTAAATTCTATTCATCCGACTATTTTTTATGTTCTTTTATGATTCTTCGGATTACTCCCATTTTACAATTCATAAATTAATTAATATCAACTACTCTATATGTTAAATTGTTTACTTATTTTCTCTGCTTTTTTTAAGCAATAATAATAATCTTCTAGAGTTTTTCTTGATACACCTACAATATCAGCAGCTTGGTCGAGAGTATATTTGATCATTTTTCCATCTTAAAAGTGTCTTTATTCAAAAATAGATCTATTGATACAATAAAACGAATACCTCCATTAATCAACCAAAAATTTGGCTTCATATACAAACCTTTCTTTTATTCTCTTTTACAATTAGTGCTATTATTAATTTTCAATATTCATTTATTTAGATAATTAATAAAATAAATGATAAAAGAAAATGATAGATATAACGAAGATAGCAAATAATCTATTTAAAATTATAAAGATTCCACCGAATATGAAATGATTATAATAGAGTAATAAAATTAGATTGAAATACTTAATGATAAGTTATTTGAAAATAGTCTTGCAAATTTAGAACTAAAATAGAAAATTAACAAACTTGAAATGCTAGAGCAAGAACAAGAAGGCAAAATCAAATAATTAAATACTAAAATCTAAAATGATTGAACTATTTAGAGAATTAATAAATGAAGCTTAAAATAATAAAAGAAATATATATTTAAAAGAAATAAATAGAATTAAAAAATCGACATATCAAATACTTCAAAAATTTGTAAAACATCAAATCTATGATGAAAATGATGAAAACCATAATAATTATGAGTCAAATATTGAAAATATTATTGAAGAGTTTATTCTTTCATAAAAATGCTAAATTAATTAAATAAGTAAATAAATTGAGTAAATTTTAAAACAATAAAATATTGTGATTTAAAACAATGAGTATAATACATTGGAATAATATTTAAAAGATGTGGTGATCTAAATAAAACATAAATATGAATGTGATTTAGAGTAAATTTTAATTGTAAATTAGTATAAATAAATCTAGTTACTATCAAACTAATATATATAAAGAAGAATTAAAACGTTTATAATTAGCATTCAATTTATTTATAAATGATTCTGTTTTAATGATAAACAATTAATTAAATTAAAAGCATTCATTTTGTAAATTACAAAAATCAATAAGTATATTTTATAGAATATTGAGGATAATAAAAATTATTATACAGAAATTAAAACTATGTTGAATAGTATCACTAAAAATCAGGATTAATTTGAAATAAATTTGTAATAGTTATCAGAAGTTTTTAAAAAAATAATCTAATTGGTTGTTTTAATGATAATATTTTTATATTTATAATAATGAATGAAAGAGATATCCTTATTGATGTATTTTTTATAATTTATTTTTTAAGGTGAATGCTCCATCTCATAACCCTTTAATCCATAAAATTGCCAAAAATACTGAATATACAGTAAAAAAAGCCATGATAAGTGCAAATGCAGTAGTTGAAGGAGGTAATAAGAATCCTTCTTTGCCTGATGAAATTCTTACTATTTAAGAAAATTAAATGAGATTTTTAATAATGCTGGCAACTCTATAGTTTTTTACTTTATTANTTTTCAATATTCATTTATTTAGATAATTAATAAAATAAATGATAAAAGAAAATGATAGATATAACGAAGATAGCAAATAATCTATTTAAAATTATAAAGATTCCACCGAATATGAAATGATTATAATAGAGTAATAAAATTAGATTGAAATACTTAATGATAAGTTATTTGAAAATAGTCTTGCAAATTTAGAACTAAAATAGAAAATTAACAAACTTGAAATGCTAGAGCAAGAACAAGAAGGCAAAATCAAATAATTAAATACTAAAATCTAAAATGATTGAACTATTTAGAGAATTAATAAATGAAGCTTAAAATAATAAAAGAAATATATATTTAAAAGAAATAAATAGAATTAAAAAATCGACATATCAAATACTTCAAAAATTTGTAAAACATCAAATCTATGATGAAAATGATGAAAACCATAATAATTATGAGTCAAATATTGAAAATATTATTGAAGAGTTTATTCTTTCATAAAAATGCTAAATTAATTAAATAAGTAAATAAATTGAGTAAATTTTAAAACAATAAAATATTGTGATTTAAAACAATGAGTATAATACATTGGAATAATATTTAAAAGATGTGGTGATCTAAATAAAACATAAATATGAATGTGATTTAGAGTAAATTTTAATTGTAAATTAGTATAAATAAATCTAGTTACTATCAAACTAATATATATAAAGAAGAATTAAAACGTTTATAATTAGCATTCAATTTATTTATAAATGATTCTGTTTTAATGATAAACAATTAATTAAATTAAAAGCATTCATTTTGTAAATTACAAAAATCAATAAGTATATTTTATAGAATATTGAGGATAATAAAAATTATTATACAGAAATTAAAACTATGTTGAATAGTATCACTAAAAATCAGGATTAATTTGAAATAAATTTGTAATAGTTATCAGAAGTTTTTAAAAAAATAATCTAATTGGTTGTTTTAATGATAATATTTTTATATTTATAATAATGAATGAAAGAGATATCCTTATTGATGTATTTTTTATAATTTATTTTTTAAGGTGAATGCTCCATCTCATAACCCTTTAATCCATAAAATTGCCAAAAATACTGAATATACAGTAAAAAAAGCCATGATAAGTGCAAATGCAGTAGTTGAAGGAGGTAATAAGAATCCTTCTTTGCCTGATGAAATTCTTACTATTTAAGAAAATTAAATGAGATTTTTAATAATGCTGGCAACTCTATAGTTTTTTACTTTATTAGTTATAGGAATATTTTTGGTCATAGAATTGTTTACTATTTATGAGGAAATATCGATTATTGTTTTATTAGTATTATTAGTAATTTATGTAATAACTTTGGTGGTTGGATAATTCGAATAGGATATTACATAAACATTTCCTAAAAATATTATATTGTTTGTATGAGATAGTTATTAATATTATTGTATAGATGATTAATTCATTATCTAGAATATTTTGGATAGCATATTTAGTAGTTTTGATTGATTTCATAAGATTTGAATTGATTTAATTATTAATATTCATAAATTTACTTTTGATGATAATCTTTTTTCATGTTGATAGGAAATCAAACATTAAAAACTGTTTTTTAATTAAAAATTAATTATTAAGGTAATTTCATATATATAATTATATTAGGATAAGTATTGTAATTATAATAGAATTTGGAGGAGTATATTCAGTCTTATTATTTGATAATTTTGAAACTGGAATTCTTTGGTAATTTATTAAATAATTAGGTTATTGATAATCATTTGTATTTATTTATGGATGCAATTGGAAATTTAATTAATTGAATTTCGAAAATAATTATATAAAAATGATAATATTTGGTATTTTGCAGCTATAATTTTTGATGGAGATTTAATATTTCCTTGTTTTTTTGTAAATAAATAATTGCTAAATGAAGAATTTGATAGTATTTTAATATGATATATATTTTATTTATTGAAAATATCTAGGTTTCTGTGAAAATATAAAATAAAAGTAATATTTTATTAATAAATTTAATTATGGGAGAGATAAGAGAATAATTAAATAATCTATCATAAAGGGATATTGCTGAAAGATTATAATTTCTTACAGATCATTAAAGATCAGACTTTAAAAAAATGATGGGGAAAGTGTTATTATTCCAATTCCAATAAGATGAATATGATAAAAAACAATGGAACAAACTTTAATATTAAATATTGTTATCAGTACCATTGGTTTTAAGTGCAAGATTAGTTAGTGAATATCTTAATGCTAATGTTGAATTTTCAAAGCTCAAACCAACATTATGGATCAAATTCTTAAGAGCCATGGCTTATAAAAAAGGCATAGGATTGGGTACAGCTCTTTTAGTCATTCCAATTCATAAAACTATTGAATATAGTCGTAAATTAGGCTACAAACATTATATTCTTTCTTAAATTAAAGAAGAATGACAGTTAATTATTATTTATGTTTTTAAATTGTTATCAATCCCCAATTTTTGAAGTCTATAATTCAAAAGATGCTAAGAATTCTAATGGAAATAAAGAAAAACTTAAACATTACTCTAAATTGATAGATCTTTAATCTTCTGTTTATGAATATAACTCAGTCTTAAAAAGTAAAGATTAAATTCATTACAGCATACCTATTAATGACAAAATAAGTTAAATTGCCGCATGGAAAGGATTCTGAATTATCTTTAGTTCATCCTATTATAGGAATTCAAGGATAATTTAAAGATTCTATACATCTTGAATTATTTGTAGTTGATACTAAATCTACAAGAAGAAGAATAATTTTGAATTCTTTAAAAAAAAGTGAATGTAAACCATTTTTTATCTCTTATCCCTTATAATCATAGTCAATCTATAATAATTGGGTGACCATATTAATTAATATGCCTTCATTTATATCCTAATTCAAAGGATCTAGTTATAGAAGTTTGGAATCAATATTAATTTAGAGTTCTTGTTATATAAGAAGAATTTTTACTATGCAAAATTATAATGAATAATTATTGTCATAGTTTTAATTCCCAATTGAATCTAATCCTAAAAGTTATTTGATTTCATTTTAAAATGAATAAGAATTATTTGTAGATAATAATCAAGAATAATAATTGAATGCTAATGCACTTAAATAAGCTAAACTTAAATAGATATAATATGATATTCCTAAAGTATAAAAGTTAACTTTAAACCCATAAAAAATTCAAGAACATTAATATAAGAATAGCTCAACTGAATGTGAAACAAAAATAAAGAGTAAATTATAGAAATAAGAAAAATAAAATAAAGAAAATGAATTTTTAGATATATCTTTAAATGTTGATAAAAAATAAAAGATTTTGGAGAATGATGAAATTGATTTAAAAAATATTGATGAATTAATTAAAATTATAGAATAAGATAACAATTAATAAAAAACAAAAGAAATTGTAAAAAATAAAGAATAAAATGAAGAAGGAGATTTACTTAATATTATTAATGCAATTAATGCTATTGAAAACTAAGGAAGTTCTAAATAGGAAATTACAATAAAAAATCCAATCGGATGTACTACGATTACAAAATAAGGAAATACCACATTAATATTAGAGAATAGGAAGGAATAAGAAAACTTTGTAAAAATAATATATGACCCAATATTAAACTGTTATTTTGATCCAACCACAAACAAATGTTATGTATGATTTTAAGTATTTTTTAATTTACATATATTTAATAAATGATTTATTTTTAATATTTAAGAAATTTAAGATGAAATCAATAAAGAAAAAGAAAGTATCATAATTTTTTTGTTTATAAATTAAAAATCATATTAACCACTTAATGTTTTGAACTTTTTGATAAAGAATTCTTAATCTTGAAGAGATAGCATATAGAAGTATATTATGATAATAAGATAAATAAAAGAAAAATAAAAACTCATCAATTATGTCTTCTACTTAATTTATTTTTTAATGTTTCATCTGCATCTGATATTTATAACATTGTTATTAATAATCTGGTGTGATCTTCAAACTCTGTGTCCTCTTTTTGATTAATAACTTTAGGTTTTATAGTGAGAATATTTTTATCTAATTGACTCAAACTAATTTTTTATTTGATTAGATTACTTTCGCTTTCTAACTTTTTTATTGAAGAGATTATCACTCATTTATTATAAATGAGAGTATATTCTATTTCTTTCTACTATTTCTTATTTGCTAATTTACATCGAAGTCTATTATAAGAGAGTCTATATTATAATAAATATATTTTTTACATTTTAATATTATTTTAATTAGTTTTTTTCATCAACTTATCTATATTTCTCTGTAATTTCTAACATTCTATATTCATTCTATCTTTTTTGTCTTTCTAAAATATCTTATTTGTCTTATTCTTTCAATTTTCTTAATTCTTATTTTAATAAAATTTTATTATTTTATTCTTCCTAAATTGATTAATTGAATTACTTTTTTTATTTTATTAAATTATTCTATCTTCTAAAACTTCTCATTTAATTATTTTAATTTCTCACTAAGAATTTAATAAATAAATATTTACTCTCTGTCTTTAAAAATATCTCCTTAATTAGATTTAATTTTCTTTTATTTTTATTTAATTTCTAATTTTTTTTCTTATTCTACATTCTAAATTGATTTTTAATTAATTTAAAAATCTTTTTCCTTTTATACCATTTTTTCTAAAAGTTAATTAATATGATCTTGTGATATCTTGTCTTTAAGTTACTTTTGTTATTTCATAATTTATTGTTCTTTTAGATTTTATTCTTTTATTTTTTCTATTTTGTTTTAAATTAATTCTTTTTATAATTTCTCACTGTTCTCTAATTTCTATTATATTTTAGCCATTTATATTTGGCAATCTAAATCAATTTATTTTTCAAATTCTTCTTTTCTCAATAAAACTTATTCCCTTTTTTTCTTTTCTTTTTAATCATCCCCTTTCATTAACATTTTACTTCTGATATCATAAGTACTTAATATTAATATACTTTTACGATAATTATGATTATATATTTTTTTATGTTTCATTATCTCTAGGTTAAGATTTACTTTCCTTTTCCTAAGTATCAATTCTTTTATTTTCAACTTTCTTAGATGAACCATATTTCTCTTTCATTTCTTATTATTTTTTCATCATAATTTAAACTATTCTTTAATCTCTTTCCTGAATTTTTTCTATTAATTCAACTCTCTTTTTGTCTTCTTCTAATTTAATTTATGCTTCTCTCTTAAATAATTATTTTAAATACTATTTTCACAATTTTATGTTTATTATATCTTTATAATTCTTTATTAAGACCACCTTCTAATTCTGCAACATCTTGACATTCCCCTAAAGCCTATGGAATCTATCCCTCAATTAAATCCTATTATTGTAAATATTATAAAGTCTTATTGTAAGCATAATCCATTTGTTTTTTTAGTCTATTGAAATATATAAACTATAAAAACATACTCTAATTAATCTATAGTAGAACCTTACTTAAGAGAAACTGATCTTTCGAGAGACTCAATTGAAGCGCATTATAATTAACGTTATCTATTTTTTTGTATGATTTCTTTTCTTTTCTAAAATATTTCATTCAATAATTCTAAAATATTATTGAACTTTACAATTAGTTTTATTAATGTAATGTTCATATCGTAGTTGAATAATTTCATCATTATAACAATCATGAGTACGAAAATGGTTAAGATCTCTATAAAAATTATAAGGCATCTTATTACTTTATTTGGAAAATGCTCATATCAATTCCTAACCTCTAACATGCTAAAACTGTTCTTGGAGAATTTGGTTTTAGAATCATTCCATTAAATACAACTTGATTAGGAGATTAAGTGATATTTGATGAATTAAGATCCAATGAACTAGCAACATCTCTCTGAGATTTCCCTTACATATATTATAAAATATTTTATTTCTTAATTAAGAAATAAATTGATTATTACAAATAGTTTCTCAAATTATGATTAATCATTATAGATTCCAATAAATCATATTAATTGACTAATTGAAAAAGAAATAAATCGAACAAAAAAAAGAAATTGTTACTTATATAATTTATAATTTTTCTCTTTATTAAAATATATTATAAATATTGATTAAGTTAAAAAATTTTACTCAAGAATTTGAATTTAGAGAATTTAGGGTATTTTATAACTATTAATTAGGTTTCTTAGTAGACTTTTTAGTATCCTATCTTAATTTAGGCATTTTTAAATTAGAGTTCTTTTCATTTGATGATATGCTGAAATCACTTAAAATAATTTCCTAAATATCATTTTCTTAAGGAACATTTTTCATTAAAAACTCTGTTAGTTTCTTTAGTAAACATTGTTTAAGGAGTTCTAAATTAATTTATTTTTTAGATGAAGGTGTCTCCTGTTCTTAATCAAATTCTTTCACCATTTTTTTCACATGCGGATTTTATAAATGTTCTATAGGTTCCCATGTGTTTTATGAATGTGGATAGCCCTTCCATTTAATTTAATATAGATAGGATTTAGTTAGTTCATCATATCTCTTATCTACAATAGATTCAACCTCATATTCTTTCTTGTATGTTTTTCTCTTCATTTGGCAATTAATAATTAATTAGTATTAAGATTTAATTAATTATTCAAATTACTCTTGTGTAGTAGGGTGTTTGGGAGTTTAAAAATGAAAATATCTTAAAAATTCTATATATAACATATAATTACAAGATAATTAAGTGGAATTAAGAGAAAATGATTAGGAAATATAATAAAAGAAGATAAAATTAGTAATTAATACATGACTTAAGTTTATATACATAATGATTATTGTAATGAAATAGTGATTTATTTGAATCGATAGTATTTTGATAAAATAATAATAATAATAATGATGTCATTATTAATCGCAGGATTTGTCATAGGAACAGTTTATGCTGTTAACCCTATTACTGATAAAGTTGTATTTCCAGGATGGGGAGATTATAATTTTAGTTCTTATTCAGGATATCTACCAGTTGGAACAGGATTAAGGTATGATGAATAATAATGTAGATAATTGCACTATGTTTTTCTTGAAAGTCAAAGTAATCCCTCAAGTGATCCTGTTGTATTATGGTTGAATGGTGGTCCTGGATGTTCTTCATTGTTAGGATTAAATGAAGAAATAGGCCCATTTGTAATGGTTGATGAGGATAGGAAATTCAAGAAGAATCCTTATCCATGGAATGCTAGAGCTAATATGTTATTCATAGAATCACCAGCAGGAGTTGGATTCTCAATTAATAAGGATACTTCATATGAATATAATGATGAGAATTCTGGTCAAGACAACTACTAAGCTATATTGGCTTGGTTTTAAGCATTCTCATAATTTTAAAGAAATAGATTCTTCATTGCAGGAGAATCTTATGCAGGTATACTAAATATAATAATCTATAGGAATGTATATTCCATATACAGCTAAAGCTATTGTGAATGGAAATTAATAAGCCTCATTAAAAATACCTTTAGAAGGTATCTTGATTGGAAATGGTTTGTTGGTATCTGACCCATAGAAAAGATGGTCAGCATTACAAGAGTATTTCCTTAGAAGAAATTTCATGCCTCCCACTGCTACAAATACAATAAGATAAATATGTAGTGTGAAACCAGATTCAATTAAGTGTTTATTAGCTTAAACTCAATTTGAAGAAATCTGCTTGGGATCCAACATTAATATTTATAATGTTTATGGATATTGCAAAGATGATACAACACCTGACTTTTTAAAATAAAAAACTAAATCAGGAAAATAGGTCAGATATCCTTATGTATCATGGTATGAAGGAAACAATTTCTAAAAGGTAGGTAATAGTGGTGCTCCTTGTTCTGATTTTGGACCAATTACAGAATACTATAATAATGCTGAAGTTTAAGAAGCATTGCACATCTTAGAAAGACCTTAATTTTGGTCTGCTTGCAATATGGAAATCAATGAAGCTTACTCAATTAATAAAAATGGAAGTTATTAAATATTACCTTTCTTAAGCGATTCAGGAGTCAGAATTTTAATATACTCTGGTGATTAGGATGCTATTGTTAGTGTTGTAGATACTGAATAATCTATTAATATGATACCAGGTATAAAAGAATTAGATTCTTGGTCTCCATGGGGCAATAAAGATTTAGATTTGGCAGGTTGGATCACTTAATATAATTACTTAAAGTTTGTTGTTGTAAGAGGAGCTGGACATGTAACTTATTAATATTTATTTTAATTAGATGGTCCCAGAAGATTAAAGACAAAATGGCTTTGAAATGTTTGATAATTTCATTAACAATAATGAACTTCCAAAATACCATTGAATGGAGTAGTAATATTATATTAAAATTATCAAATCCACCATTTATATTATAGAATGTTTCTCTTCTATATTCTTTTACAATACTTAACTCATATATAATATATAAGAAATAAATAATAAATTATGAACACTTGCTCAACCACTGATTTTGATAAAACAGCATAGTTTTTCTTTCCAGTTTAATAAAATACTCCTTATTCTTCTTAGAAATAATAACAAAAATCTCTCTAAATTATTTGTATCGATCCCTATAAAAAAGGATTTAATAGTAATATCAAAATAAAAAGAACAAATAGTTAAATAGAACTCCCTAAATTGTAATTATACACAGAAGTTGAATCTCCTGATAATCATAAAAAATAAAGAGTCAATTTTATGAAAGATTAATTGTATACTCCAAATGCAAGTAGAGCAGAAAGATTTCCTTATACTAACATAAATAAATCAAATGAATCTAGTCCTTAAAAAATGTCTAGTTAAATAAGTTTCAATAAATAGAAGCAAAGTTAAAAATCATTTTTAAAGAGTAGACCTCAATAAAAAATAGTAACAAGAATATTTGGGGAATTATGATATTATTTATTTATTAATATTGATTAAATTAATAATCACTACTAATCATCTTTCTTAGCATCTCTAAAAATCAAATCAAATTTATTTTTATCTTAAATTTTATTAGGTAGAATAACTTGCCTATCTTTATATAATTTTATATATCTTTCTCCTATTTACTCATTATATATGTTTAATAATTTCAATATATTCTAAATATCATCATCTTCTTGTTGATTTCTATCGTAAAAGTGTCATTTGAAATGACAATAGTAAAACTAAAGTAATTAGATAAAAATAAACTCAATATTAAGAAAATTCTTAAGGTTGCATCAAATCTACAAACTAGAATTTAGAGTTAGAAAAATCACCATAAACACATTGCAATTCATAAATAGAAACAAACTATTATTGAATGTCATATTGGATTTATCATGATTTCTTCTATAAATTTTATTAGTCATTACTTATTCATCATCATATTATGGTTAAGAACTTCCAAATACTTACAAAATAAGTCGTCTTAAACCTATATTCATTATTTAACTATTTGATTTCTTTATTTTTTCAATTAAGTTTTAATTCTTCTAATTTTTTCTCAATAATATTCCTAAATGTCACTTATTTATCTCTTTTTTTAATTTATTTTGTTGGTAAAAATATAAGAGTAATATTTTCCTTATCCAATAATCCTATGATAAGCCATCATTATTTTGAATCAACAATATTTTTGAAACTTGCCTTGAATTCACCTTCAAATGCTCCATGATTATCTTTTAATTCTTTTTTTATATATAGTCTATATGTAATAGAAATTATACTTTTTTGTTATTTCCTTTTTCTCAAACAATTTTTCAATGAGTTTGTCATACAGGAAGTGATTTTGAATCTTCTCCAATTTTTATTAAGACATTTTTAATAATATGTATTTGTTGTATTATACATAATATATGAACAAATCCAATAGTAATTTCTTAATTGCTCGAGCCTGTAGGTATTCTCTATAAAATATAATAAATAATAAAATTAAATGTTGCAAGATAATGTGATTCATAACTTCAATTTATCTTTTGGACCTAAATAATAAACATCAAATGCTAAAGTATGTTATAAAGAAACTCCTGAATCTAACATATCACTATAATCAGAAGAATTGTTATCTCCCTTTAGAGATAACTCTCCTTAAAATTGGTAAAGAAAGAAGATTACATACTAAAATTCTTTCAATACATTAGATAAATAACATATTTTATAATTGCAATAAACATTAAGACCAAAAGCTCAAACTTCTTAAATTGTTAAATTTTTAAAAGTGACAAAAACTATGGGAATTGTGTAAAGATTTAAGTCCAATCTATTCTTAAATGCTTATATACTTCCAAAGAGATTATAGGAATAATTTAAAAAACAAGAAAAGTATACAAACACTGTTGTTTAGAATGATTCAAAAAGTATAATCGTTTTTCAATTTTATAGAAAGAAACCTACAAAGTAAATAAATCCCTCTTATTTCACCATCAAGTCCAATATCATAAATCTTTGACATGCTTAGCATCATTGTTCAATTAATTGCTTTATGGATTATATCCATTATGGCTGTATTTACTAATGTAGATGATAATCAAGCTCAAATTATTCTATTTATAATAGTTTTTCTTGTTTTTGAACTTATTTTCTTACTCAATAGAGCAATCATAATTTAAGGTCTAATAATAGAAGATCGATCAATTATATTTTAAAATTTTGTTAAACAATCATCTTTTTTATATTCATTAGAAATCATAATATGTGTTTACATATAATTTAATAAGAACTTTTTATAATAATAAGGGGCTTTCTTATTAGTTATATTATTGGCTGTAATAATAGGAAGGATATTATAATAATATGATAATTTAATAGATACATTATATTAATTATCAATACCAAGTGATTTATTAGATCTAATTACTTTAATTATTTCAATATATTATTTTGCTCATTTTATAGCATGTTGTTGGTTATATTGTGGATTACTTTAAGAAGATAATGGATCTTGGATAACTTATTATGAATTATCAAATCAAAATATATGGATTAAATATAGTACATCATTTTATTGGGCAACTATGACAATGGTTACTGTTGGATATGGTGATATAACACCAAAAAATTAGACAGAAATGATTTTTTGTGATATTGCTATGTTTTTATCAAGTTGTGTTTTTGCATATTCTATGAATTCAATTGGTATTATACTCAAAAATATTAATGATAAAAAGGTTAATTATAAGTATATTATTATTATAATATAATTAGAAAGAGAGCCATCATTCTTAATTAGTATATGAAAAAGAATGATATATCGAATCATATCTAAGACAAAGTTAGAAATTATTTAAAATATCAAATTGAGAATGAATATAATGAAATTTAAAAAGATGCTATTAAAATATTAAAATAATTACCAAAAGGAATTGAATAAGAAATATCTTAAAATATTAACAATAGAATATTGTAAAAAATTAAAGTTTTTGATTAATTTACTAAATGGACTAAATCAGAATTGATTGATAAAATTGAATTAGTTAGTTATACTCCTGGAGAATATATTTATCATTAAGATACTAATCAAAATATTGAAATGTAATAATTTATATATTATTATTATTAATAGATATTATGTTTATTAAGGTTCTGTAGATATTGTAGAAGAATAAAGTTAATAGAATATTTAATAGTTGAAATAAGGAGAAGTGTTTGGTGAGTTTCAATTTTTTACTGGTTTCAATCCAAAAACATCAGCTATAAGTAATGGTTTTTCAATTATTGCTAAGATTAAGAGAGAAACATTTATTAAGATATTGTAAGATGTAAAAAAAGATTAGGAAAAATTTCATTAAATCAAAGATAAAATATTATTATACAATGATTATAGTGATCTTATGATCAGTTGTAAATTTTGTAAAAAGATTTCACATATTTTTTATTTATGTCCTATGTTAACATATCAACCAGATATGGAATCTAGATTAAAAAAAGAAGAATTGTATCCCGAATAATAAGATAGATAACCATTCAAAAGAGGAATTCTTAGAAAAAAGAATTCATTGTTATTGCAAAAGGAGACTTTTGATAATATTAAGGAATATTAAGAAATTAATGGAATAGATTAAATAGAAGATAATTTATAAAGTGAAATTTAAACTAATTCACTTAATGAAGAATAATTCTATCCTATTAATGAAAATTAATAAAGTATGAAAAATATAAATTTGATACCCAAAAATTCATAAATGATGACAAGAACTTCAAGATTATCAATTAATCAAAATCATTTTGGATTTTGTAGGTAATCTATTGCTTAAACTTCAAAGGACAAATACAATATAAAAATAAATTAAAATCAATTAACAATATCTAATCATAATAGTCCACCAAAGAATATAAATGAATCAAAAAATATAATGAAATGGAATATGTTAGATAGTTTCATAGATTAATTATAATTTCATTATTTGGATATAGATTCTATTTAAGAATATGAAATATATATGAAACATAATAATTTTAAATAAGTGATTAAAGAATTAAATTAAAAACCTAAATATATTCGAAAGTTATTAAAATTATAAAAATATACCTTTAATTATTATGTGAAAGTGATGGCTATTAAAATTAGAGAATATTTAGATGATGATGAAATAATAGAAAATGTATTTAGTAAATCTTTAAGAAAGAATTAATGATTTTTTATTATTGTATTCCAATTAAATTAAGTATTGATCTTTAATTTATAATTTTAAATAGAAAATTTAAGATAATTATTATATAAAAATATATATACTACAATTTAGTATTAATATATTCATTTTTATAATTCCATAAATCAAAAACAGAATGATAAATGAATATAAAGAATTTTATGTATTTGAAATTTAATATTAATAAATTATTATTATATTCTAATTTCTTGATTTATTATCGTTAATAAAGTATTATATATATATATATTTTTAATAAGCAATTTAAATTTGAATAAAAATTAGAAATGTATTCGAATTCAGCTATTTTTATGATGGTAGAGAATATCCTAATATTTGTATGTTATATGATGATTAAGAAAAAAATGCCTATAAAATAAACACCAATCAATTATAGTTAAAGTACAATATGTTGTGATTGATTAGACAAAAAACAATTTTGGGAATAAGTCTTAAAAGATTAATAGATTACAGATTTGCCATAGTTTAATGAATAGGATAATGAATAATAATCAATTTCCACACCAAGAAATGAACACATCATTTAATAATTTTGGTTTCTTTAAAAGTTCTTTCTTTAGTATACTCTTTTAAATTATACTCATTTATTTCATTTTGTGACTTTTTTCAAAAAAGAATGGCAATTATTTCCTTGTAGAAACTAATAATTTCATTGGAATTTATTATTGTTACCACTTATATTTTATTAATTATCAGCTTATGTTTCATTTAAGATATAAAATATGGGATTATTTATTATAGGATTAGTTATTTTTAGTAGTTTAAATTTAATGATTAGTATATTTTATAGACCTAAATAAAATCTTGATTAACATATGCATGAAACCTGTCTAAAACTTGAAAAAATAAGAGAATTATTTAAATAAAATAAATAAACTAATTAAGAAGTAAATGAAGAAATAAATAAATAAAGTGAAGAATAATAATAAGAATTTATAGGTAATATAATTAAAACTACTTAAAATTATTATCCTAATCTCATATCATATAATAATTTATTATTACATAATATTTAACCAAAATGGTGTTTAACATTTTTTGGTCTAAGTTTTTTATTGTCATTTTAAATTTATGATATTTATTGGGAATTTACATTTAGTTGGTTATATGGATTATTATTAGAATAATTGATAAGATTTTCATTCTGTTTTATTTATTCTAAAAAATTAACTTAAAAATGGATTTTATAAGGACCTGATTAAGTTTATACAGAAATGTAAATTTTAGCAGAATTTTATAAACCTTTAATGTTGATATCTAAAAGTCCATAGAAATATATTATGAATGATACTCATGTTAATATTAGTGGAATGAGTAAAGATCAATCAAATTTAAATATTCTTAATCATAATTCTACTCATGATTTAATTTAAAATAAACATTAAATTCTTAGAATAACATCTGCTAATCTTGGAACTATAGAAGATACTAAATTAGATATAACTGAAAATGTAAAAGAATTACCAATTTTAGATTCAGATTAAGCACTTGATACAGAATAAAATAACAATAAATAAAATTTAAATTAATAAACTGAAATGGATACATAACCAGAAGATATTTAATTTAAAAAAAAGAAGGTTTAAAGAGTTAAATTAGAAGCATTATATCATTCTAAAGTAACAAACAGATCTCCTAAACCAAATTTACCTAAACCTCAATTTTATTCAAGTTAGAAAAATAAATAAAATTAAGAAGAATAAAATAAATTATAAGAATAAGAGATCTTTATATAGAATCAAGATTTTGATGAAAATCAAAAAGAAAATATTAATTATGAATTTATTTAATTTAAAGAAGATATTAATAGTCCACCTCCTTAATTTAATCCTATTGATTTCTTAAAAAATATAAGTCCAATTGGATCATAATTATCATAAAGAAATGAAATTCCACATTAATGGGAAGAACCTGATGAAGAAGAAGCATGCAATTTTAAATCTTCATTTAATTAAGATTTATAAGAAGCAGAATTTGATAGAGGAATTACTCCTAAAATTTTACCATTATAACCTAATAGTAATATTAATAATAGATCTCCTGTTAATTAATCATTAGGTAGTGGTGTAGGAAGTAAATTTGGAACTGGAAGCAAAGTAGGAACTGTAGCAAGAAGAAACAATAGTTAAAAGACATCTAAAGAGGAAGAAGAAAAATCATATAAAGAATCTAAAAGAATTAGAGTAAATACAAGAAATGGTAAAGAATCTCCAGATAGAAAGAATAAAAAAAATGGAAAACTTAGAGGAGAATCAATGAAAGTTAGAGGAAATAGAAAAGAAGATATACCAACATTAAATTTTGATAGTGCTAGATTTTAGTCTCCTTATTTAGACTTTCTTCCTGGAATGAAAGATTCTTCATAATAATAAAAAACATAACGTAAACAAAATATAAGTGCCAATAAATAGAAAATTTAATAAATTATTAAATAATATGAAAGTATTTAAACATCCAATGAACATAGAAATGTTGAGTGAAATAATTGAATATTAAATTTTATTATCATAATTTTATTACAATTTTTAATATGGAATTTAAGAAAGAATAACCTAAAGCAACATCAAAAAGATTTAAAAAGATAACTTAAAAACTTGGAATCTAATCTCTAAATAAAGAAGAAAGATTTGATGAAGGAATGAAAGACTTTTAAAATTTAGATACATTTTTCACAGTCACTGATTTACTGAAAGACATGAATAAAGAATAACCAACACCAGAGAGATAGGCATTATTTGAAAGTTAATAAACATTAATTAAAACAAAACTAAAACTTAAAAAATGGAAATCAGAATACCCAGCATATTTATAGTTTGAAGAGAAACCTCCATAAATATTATATAAAAATAAGATCGCACTATTATAAAAAGCACATTCTCATCTAAATCTTTAAAAATATGAACCTTAACTCTATAAAGAAGTTGAGAATTTATCATCATTATTAAAAGATAAATTTAAAAATGTTGATTTGAAAGAATATCCATAACTTTAATTATTTTAAGAAATAAGTCAATATGAAGAATTAAGAGTAAAAACAGAATTTAATGAAACTCTCAGAGATAGTTATCTTAAAGATAGACTTTCATTAAAATAAGAATAACCTGAATAAAAACCAATTGTTTCATATGATACATACTATAAGAATTATCATAATTAAGCTGAATAATTAAGAAATCGTCTAAGATAATAATAAATGAATTTCTTTAATTAAAAATGGGGAAATTCTGTTGTAAAAATGAAAATGAAAGAAGCATAAGATAAAAGAGGATTGTTAGAGAAAGCAAAATAAATAAGAAGACCAGCAGTCACTAAAAAAGTAGTATTACCTTATCTTGCTCCTGTGATTAAAAATATTATAACTGATATATGTTTGGAAGAAGCTGATATGATGGAATAAAAAAGAGATTTTAAAAAAGATATTAAGGAATTAGCAAAGATTGGTTCTGATTTTTATGATCCTAAACCTGAACCATAAATTATGGGATTAAGAATTGTGAATTCTTGAAAGACGATAATCTTTTTTATAATCTATTAAATATTACAATTTTATAATTAATTTAAAAAAATAACAATTATATATTTTAATATGTTTTAACTCATTTCTTTAATCTTGCTATTCTACTAATTATCTTATTGATAACAAGATCAGATTATTCGACTTAAATCCAATGACCAGTTTTAGCTGCAATAAATTCTGAATCAGCATTTTAAGATAAAGTCAATTGCCATCTAGCACTATGAAATTGAAAAGGTTTCTTCTCTCCATATATAAATACTACTGGAACAGAAGGCTTATATCTATATAAGAATTTCTTAGACTTGTTAAGAATAGAATCAAATAGTAAATTCTTTTAGAAATAGAAATATGGATAATTGATTTTTGCTGTATAATTTTGTGGAATTGGAATTCTTAAAATAAATTTCATATATAATCTAGCTAATAAAGTTCCAAAAAATTCTCCTATAATAGGTATCAATGTTAATAAGAATGCTATGGCAAATGTTATTTAGTAAGATTCTATAAGCAATCCTGATTTAAGAGACAAATCTACTTATGCTCCTACATCCAGAGCTATAATATCATCAACTGTTTATGGATATTTCTAATCATAAAGATAACCATAAAATGCTCCCCAATCATGAGTGATCAACAATTTTTTTAGATTCTATCCATTATCTACATGTTCTATAGTTGATCTAATTCTCTTAACTACTTCTGGAAAATCTAATCCAAATTTTAGATTTTAGGATTGATGATAATTTGGATATGAGATATTAAGAATTTGAACATCAGACTTCTAAATTCCTGTGATAGTTTCTAATTTAGTATTTAATATATACAATCCCATAATCGCATAGTATCTGGAAATCCATGTAAGAAAATCAGTAGAATGTTTGAGTTTTTATTTCCTGTGTGCTCATAAGGTAACAACATGCGTATTATTTTATTAATATTAATTAATATTATATTAAGAATGATCACTAAAAATAAATAATTAAATATCATAAAATTAATCAAACTGATAAAAATTTTTCCATTGATTTCAAGAATTCCATATATGATCTTTACTCTTTGTCTATAGAATAGGCTTCAATCAATGCATTCAATGATTAATTAATACCAAAACTTTCTAGGTATGTATAAAATGATTGTTTTAATTGCTATAAAATTTAAGATTATTTTAACTTCATCTAATTTATTAATTTCTGGTCCTGGATATTCTGTTAAAAATTTCTGATATTTGGATCTTGTTTTGTACTCTTGGATATCATAGACTGGTTGTACGTAATTTATGAAAGTAGTCTGGTTACCTGTAGTTCATTCCTTTCAAGTTATACTTGTATTGCATTCAAATGCTATAGCTTCTCCTTTTTCAGATTCAACTAGGACTATATAATCAACAGAAAGTGTTCCTAATTCATATACTTCTTTTCTCTCTTGAATTTTTGATTGTATTTAATCTTGGTATTTTGGATTTTAGGAGATTGATTAATCTTCCTTTGGTACTTTTCTAATTATAAAAGGATTTTTAATATTATTACATTTTGCCTTCCAAAGGAGGAGGTGTACCTCTGAATTCAATTGATATTTTTGCAGATGGAAATTCTTTTTTAAGAGTAACTTTATTAGTTTTAGGATCATCTATCAATTAAAATCCTAGATGTTTAATTTATTTCATTAATGTAGGTTCTTGTTCGTATTGATGATATTCATATTTATACTCTTTAGATACTGTTTTAAAGAGAGCTCCTCTTGCATTTGAAATATTTGAAAATCTATAGAAGGACATGAATCTTAACATTATTATAATATTTTAATTATTAACAATATGATAGATCGAAGGAGTATGAGTCCTATGGCTACAAGTTCAAGAATGGGAACTGCAAGAGCTATCTTTGATACAGGCACAGAATAAGAACCTACTAAACGATTGACAAGATCAATAAGAAATACTAGCACAGATCCATAATAAACAGACTAAAAATAATATCAAAATTAACTTACCTTAGGTATTTAAGGTTCTTATGAAATGAATTGTAAGTTATTTATTAATTTATACAGCTTCAAATTCACGTTAATTTACTTAAGAGAATTTTGAGTATCGGAAACCAGAAACGGACAATATCAATTTTAGAACAGTTTAGACTTATAAACCTTAAGAAGTAAGTGCATAGCCAACTACTTAATTTAATTACTAAAGTTTTGAATACAAAAAACCAGATGCTGGTCGAACAGGATCATACATTTAGTCAGGTACTTGAACTATTTATTATAGCTTACAATACAACATGTATTTAATATATTTATTACTCAAGTTCAAGAACCAATAGGCAATTCACTTAACTTTCAGAACAAATCACTGTATGAACCACCAAAATAAGATAATACTTTTACAAAATAGGAAATGAATTCATTCGATAAATATAAAACTACATTTGAGTAACCTAAAACTTATGATAAGTTTGAATAATACAATTTTGAACCTAAGAAGTATGATTTTAATATACCTGAATAACCAAAGGAATTACAATAATCATATAAATCCATTCCATAAGTACAACCAAATTAATCAGTTGTGTAATTCTATTTGTTTAACTTAGACAAACTTAATACACTCCATACAATCCTGATAGAATTACTTTAGATACACAACTAAATAGAACTACTTTAAACTATCCAGTTCAAAATTAATAATTAAGTGTTGGACCTAGAAAAACAGAAGAACCAATGAGGCCTTCTGAAATTTAAATTAAAACTTAAAAACCATAAGACCCTATTAAATTATAAAATCCTCCTTCAATTCATGCAGAATCAATTAAAAATGAATAAATATATAGGCCAACAACTCCAGTATATACATAATAATAATACCAATTATCAAGTTAGAAATAACCTGAATCATATTACAAGTAAGAAACAACTGATATTTTAAATAAGCCAAGTTATAGATGTATAAATTATTATTTAAAATTAGTTGAATTACCTAAGAAATTTGTTGAGGAAATAGTAATTATTGAAAATGAAGCTAATGAGCATGAATTTAATGCAGGCTGTCAGATATTTTGATATATTTGAATATTTGAATCAATAATATATATATTAAACAATTTATATTTATATATAAGGTGAATTAATAATATATAATAGAATTTGAATATATAAAATTCATTTATCCTTCAGATCTTTAAGATTTTTTTAAGATGAAAATTAATTTACAGTTATTATTATGTACTAATGATTTAACAAAAAAATGTAATGAAAATTTGATAATACAATAAAATATCCTTTTTTTGTTATCTAATTATTGAAAATATATTAATGCTTTTATAATAGATTCAATTTGAAGAGAAATAAGAAATTGAAGTATTGTCTATAAACAGTTAATATCGAAAAACTTGAATTTTTTAATATTTATAATTATATGTAATAATGTTATATAGAAGATGAATTTGATGTCGAAGATGTAAGTCCTTGGCAAGAAATTAATTTATCTCCTCAATAAACTCTTTTTAAATCCAATCAATAGTATAGAAGTTCAACAATTTATTCAGGCAAGGATGAAAAGTAAAAAGTAACAAATGCTAAAACCAGTTATTCTAATTTAACTAAATAAACAGCTGCAACAACAATAACAGATTTTCCTATAAGATGTTTAAGAAACAGAGTTAAAAGCATAAATTAAACATAGAAATAGTTTTTAATAGCAACTCCTGTAAAATAATATTGTGACTTTAAACTGTCAAAAGAATTTTTGATGAATAGGAATACTGCTGATTTTCCTAAATAAACCTTGCCAAGAAATTTCTTATCATTTTAAAGATTCAAGAAATCTTTTAGTAGAAAATAAACTATTCATTCTCAAGAAATCAATCCACAATTATTATAGCTTTAAATGTAAATGAAAAAAGTAGAAGAATAAATTTAATAATAAAAGAAATCATGTTGGGAAATAGGTGCACGTAGACTTTCTAATCCAAAATTTTAAACTTTTCTAAGCACTTAAGTTTGATATATAAATCTGTATTTGGACTTTAATTTTTATAATTAAAATGATCTAAATTAAACCATCTGAATATACTCGTCCTTCTATCTCTAGATCTTTAATTATACATCAATAATAAAAAAACTCTGGAAGTCTATCTATTCCAATTAGAGATAGCCAAAGAAAAGGATCAGAATTAAGAATTAGATAGGATTAGAGTCCAAAAGAAAGAATCTAATATCAATTTAATCAATTGAAAGTAAAGTTAAATGATGCTCTATCAAGAACAACATCTCCATAACCTTCAATTAGGAGTAATTAAGCATAGTCAAATAAAGAAATAGGAATATCTGAGTTAAAAAAGAGAAAAGAATCTCCTTTCAAATTAGAAGTCTCAATTTCAAATGATAGTTCAATAGAATCTTCATTTGATGAAGAAATAAATCAATAATTCCAATAAGCAAAAGAAACTCTTGCAAAACTTACAAATATGAATACAAATTAAGCATCTCCATTCAAACGCACTTAATCACCTATAAATAATAGGCTTAGTTTACCATTAATAACTCATCCAAGAAAATAAAGTGCTACTGATAATGAAGATGAAAAAATTAATCTTTAATTCTTGAAATCTTTAGAATAGAATTAAGACAATAAGGATATAGATGAATTTTATGATAATGGAGAATTAAATATTAATTTTTAGAGTAGAGATTTATTGTAGTTTATAAGATATGAATAAGAAGTTTTAGAATTAATTCATAGAACTGCTAAATATTCTGACATTAAATAAATGAAATAAGAAATGATTGACTAATTGAATAAATTTGAATATCTTAAAGAAACAGAAAAAAAGAATTAAGAAGACCAAAAGAATTAACTATTAAAAAAATTAGCATCAAAACATTAATTATTAAATAAAGATGATGCCAATAAAACAAATATGAGTAATAGAATTGCATATTAATTCATTGATAAAGGAATAAAAAAATTAGAATATTAATATTCAGATGACTGAATTTTGAAACTATATCTGTTTATAAAATATTTATATAATTAATATGGGAACTTGTGTTTAAAATGGACAATAACATTAATTTGAATTCAATACTATTGATTAGATTAGACTTTATGAAAATAGACATGTTTATATGGATCCAGAATAAGAATTAGAATGGAAAAGATAAAATAATGGAGAGGTAAATATATAAATTATGCAGGAAAGTATGCTAAAAAGATAATTAGAGGCTGAAGAACAATAAAAACAATAACTATTAGAAAATCAGAAAATACATCAATAAATGGTAGATATTTTATATTATCATTCTTAGTTAAACTTATATGATTCTTAAAATGAATCATCTAACTTACATCTTGATTTAGAGTTAAGATCATTAAACCTACAACCTTCTGATAAAATATAATAAAGAAGTCCTCCTCTTTTTGATGCTGAAAATAAATAAGATAGATCTTTTACTTAAGGGTTATCATCAAAAGATAAAAACAAAAATCAAATTCAATAGCCAGAAACAAAAAAACAATTGATAGATTACTTATCTAAAGGGGAAAAAGATGTATTAATGTAACCTCTTCCTTCACTTACAAATTTGTAAGGAAATATCGAATTAGTATATGATGCATTTGATAGTGCAGAAATCACTCCATTAGCAACTCCAAAATAAGAAGCTGAAAGTGAATGCGAAGAATTAGAAGAAGAACCCTTATAATTAGAATAAGAAATAGTTTAAGTTGAAAAATAAGAAAATCCAGAACCTGTTTAACAATCTCCTCAGATAGAATAACCAAAATCATAGATAGTTCTTGATAATCCACTCTTTTAATAACATTAAGAAGATACAATCTCTTTAGAAGATGATAATCCTGAAGAAGTTCAACCAAATCCTCCTCCTTAAGAAAGATAAATTATTCTTTAATCTTCAAGAGGAGAGTAAATGATTATGTCATTTGCACCAAATTAATAATAATAATTCATCAAATCTTAATAATAAAATATACCAGAAAATGAAGTAGAAGTGCTTAATCATAAACCAAGTCTAGAAAAGGCAGTACCATCAAATACTGATATCCTAAAAATTGAAAATGAACATGTAGTTGCATTATCTGCTTAATTGGAGCCAATTAATATTAATGTTGATATGAACAATTGTGAAATGTTAGGACCATATATCATTCTTGATACTGGAGATGTTTATGTAGGTACATGGTAAATGGGTAAAAGACATGGATTTGGAAAATAAATATTTTCTAATGGAGCCTTTTATGAAGGATAATGGCTTAATGATTTTCTGTAAGGATATGGTAGATACATATTTTAAAATGGTGATTACTATGCAGGGGAATTTGTTCATGGAGAAAGAGAAGGAGTTGGAGTATTGGTTTATTAGGATGGTTCATCGTATGAAGGCAAATGGCTAAAAAATTAAAAGGTAAATTTAATTATTATATGAATAGAGTGGTGAAGGGAGAGAATAGACTGGAGACGGTAATGTATATGTAGGAACATTCAAAGCTGGAAAAAAAGAAGGTAAGGGTAGATTAGAATATGTGGATGGTAGTATTTTTGAAGGAATGTTTAAAGAAGGGTAGATTTGTGGAAAAGGTACATAAACTTGGCCAGATGGAAGAAGATATGAAGGAGAATGGAAGGACGGAAAAATGCATGGCTAAGGAGAATTTATTTGGGGGGAAGGAAAATCTTATAAGGGAGAGTATGTCAATAATGTTAGGTAAGGGTATGGAGAATACAGTTGGCCAGATGGTAGAACTTACAAAGGTGGATGGAAGAATGGAATTATGCATGGAAAAGGTTTAATGATTTGGCCTGATCAAAGATTACAGAAAGGGATTTGGATTAATGGATAGAAGTAATTCACTAAAGAAGAATTGGCTTAATTATCAAAAGCCAAAAAATTAAATACTGCTGATACTTCTGTTAATAAAACAAAAGATTCTGGTGCTGAAACTAAAGAAAAAAAACCAAAGAAATCCAAATCTAAATCTAAATCCAAAGAGAAGAAGAGCAAATCAAAATCTAAAAAATGATTATTATTTAATTTAACTAAATTTAAAGTATTTATTTTTAAATGGAAAACTAGTTGCCAATAAAAAAGAAAACATATCATTCAGAGTCATAGCAAGATGATAAGAACAAATCTGGAAGCTAAAAGATCTAAACTGATAAGCTATTTGCAAGCTTATAGAAAATAACCTTGCTGGATATTTTAGATGAGTTTGCCAAAGAATCAGAGAATAAGAGTATAACTGAAATATTAAAGGCCATTCTTAACAATGTAGAGAATAAACAAAAGGAACCTGAGAGTAAAGTTGACTGGAATACAGGAAAGTATGATAAACCAAACAATAATTATTACTAAAAATTTGAGTCAAATAATAATTTTTAAAATAATAAATTTAAAAAGAGAAATACAGAAGGGGGTTGGAATGACAATCAAAAAAATGATTATGGCAATAAAGAAAATGGAAGAGGAGGTTTCGATAAAAATGGAGGCAATGATAGGACTAAACCTTGGGAAAATAAAGATGGTAGAAAAGGAAACTTTTAGAGAGGAGATAATTGGAAATATAATTAGGAGGGCAGGAAGAATGGAGGAGGTAATGGAGACTGGAATAATAAACAAGGAAATGGAAATAATAATAATGATTGGAAATCAGGAGGAAATAATAATAATGACTGGAAATCAAGTGGAAATAATAATAATGATTGGAAATCAGGTGGAAATAATAATAATGAATGGAAAACAAGTGGAAATAATAATGATTGGAAATCAGGAGCAAATAATAATGAATGGAAATCAGGAGCAAATAATAATGATTGGAAATCAAGTAGTAACAATAATGAATGGAAGGTTGAAGCTACAACTGAATAGGCTCAACCAATTTCTTGGGGATCACCTAAGTGAAAAATTATTAAAAATATTTACAAACCATTTTTTAAGTTTGTTTTCTATAAAAAAATTATTTAATAAATAAATAAAATATAAATGAGACTAATTGTTTCAGTTTAAATTGATAATTTTTATATGTCATAATCACTTTTTGCCAAAGGATGTTTAGTTAGCCATTTCTAAGACTTACTATTTAAAGATATGAATGACCTCATCAATAATAGCATTTTCCTCTAAAATAATAAAATTATGAATTACCATTTCTTCTATTAAGTTCAGTTTCATAAAGATCTCTCAATTCTTATAAAGTTGCAGTTGCAGCATTAATGGCATTCTATGAATCTTTTAAGACTGAATTGGCCTTGGCTTAGACAGCAAGAGCAGCTTATTCTTACTAAAAAAATAAAGGAAAAATATTACCACTACTAACTTATCTTAGAGTTAAGTTTTTCTTTGAATTTCATCTTAAAGGTGAGCTTTTTCAGCTTCTGAGTCAGCCAACCAATCAGCTAATTGATAATATCCAGCTATTTCATTTTATTCTAAGGCAGCAAGTGCTGATTTTAATTGATCTTCTAAGTCACTCAAAGCGTTATAAACTAATTATCCAACGTTAACTCCTGGTTATCTATCTCCACCTGTAGAAGCATCAGATTCTCCTAATGCATGTAATTCAGCATTTCCAGAAGCTTATTCAGCAGCCAATTAAGCAAATTTGGACATGGCATCTTGATTGAATAATTGACTGTATTATTTCAATTTATCAGCTACATTTTCAACCTTCAATTCAACCATTGATGATGGAGCTCCTGTTAAATAACCGCTAGATATTAATAGTTAAATCATACCTTAAATCATTCTTCAATATTTTGATGACTCCTATAGCATCATTATGTTATTTAATAGCTCTTACAAACAATCCATTTGAGAAACATCTCAATTCTTCAAGTTCAACTTCTCTTCTATCAATATCAGCTAATCTTTATGTTGCCCATGCAATGTAGTCTGTTGCTTCCTGAAATTTATTAAATCAAAGTACTCTATATTCAACACCAATTTATTCTCTTCTAGCCTTAGCACTTGCCCAAGCTTTTTGATTTAATTCATTAACTTTAGAAAGAGCAGCAATTCTTCCTTATCCGATTTCTTCATCAGAAATGTTCTTTTCGTCTGCAACACCTTAAGCTTCAATATTGCTGGTTTTCAAATCGTTCAATAAATCATAGACAGCTTAAACAGCATCATTAGATTGTGATCCTGTCTTTTAATTTATTCATAATTCATACCTATAAGAGGAGAGCGAAATCAATATCCAAGGCTTATACACTTACTAAGGCAATCAAAGCAATGGTAATGAACTTATTCATGTCAATAAAATTAATAATATTTCCATAAAAACGGGTAAAGGGCTTAATAATAAATTAATATAAATAAAAATCTCTATGACAGATGATGATCATTATCCTCTTTTAGCTACAACTAAACCATATGTAATAGCAATGATTACAATTCAATTTATCTTGATCCTAATCGTTGTTTTATTGAATTTGACTCATTGAAACCTCTATATTTGTATCAATATTTAAATACAATATTCATTATTACTTAGAAAAATAATAAAATATCACCATTTTCTGTGATTTAAACAATCTTATTATGAAATATATATGGATACCTACTATAAAAAACTTTGATAACAATATCATAGATGATAGTTGGTTTAAAATTTTTTAAATTATGCCATTACATATATATAAATGTGACAAGTATTCATTATTTATTACTCTACATCTAGAAAGAACCTCAAAAATAACTTATTTAATATTGAATTAGATAGAAAAGCCTTACGATTGTTAATTAAAAATAATAAAATTAATCAGAGTTAATATCAATTTTCAATTAATTCTAAAGAAAAATAATTATTATATTGATTATTATATCTTTTTTGTATATCAATATATTTATGATGTTATTAAATTTAAATTATTTATATCTATATAATTTTTATCTTTTGTTAGTATTTCTATTTTTTAATTTTTTAACTAATAAATCTTCAATTATAAAGGTTAATCATTCAAGTTAATTAAATTATTATATTGTAAACATATCTTTAATATTTTATTCATTAAATTGTCATACTTATAATAATAAATATAACATAGAAATAATTAGGAAATGATATAATTTATTAATAATTTGTAAAAATATATATAAATTTCAATCGATTTTTCCCCCATTAGGTTTTCTCTTTTTTTTGTTTGGATTGATTAAGTCAGCATTTGAAGGAAATTATACGTATTGATTACCATAAAAGGGTATTCCATAAGGACCTTTTCTTGGTAACAATACTTCTGGAGTAGTCAAAATCTCTTAGCCAATAGCAAGTAAGTTTTTCTTAGGTGGAGGAGGAGGCTTTTGAAGAGGTGGTTATTCAACATCTATCATTTATTCATTTTTTTTCTTTCTAGTTGTATTAACTTCAATTTCTTTTGTAAATTATAATTAAGTTGCTTTTAAAACATCTACTAAATCACAAACAAATTAAAATTATATTTTTCTTGTATCTTCATCATTTGTTATTGGGAGTCCTTAATCTAAAGGTATTTATCCTTTTAATTAAACATGTCTTTGAAGAGAGAAGTATAGAACTATATCTAATTGACTTTCAAATTGAACAAAATCATAAGAATTTTCACTAATTGCAAATCTGATTAATTCACAAAAAGATGAGTAGGTTCCTTTGATATCTGTTTTTAAAATCATTTCATCTAATGCTGCTCTATCTATTTTTTACATCCATAACATATTTCCATTATATACTCTAATTATTACACACAAATCTTTTTTGGATGTTTCTTATTTCTTAAATAGCATTAAATATTTTGTTTCATCATTTTCTTTATTTTAAGAATGCAAACCATCTAATTTTTGACATGCCTCTCTATAATCTTCTTTTTTTCTAAAAGCATCCATAGGATCTACTTTTTTAGATTATTCCTCTTACATTAATTATCTTAAAAGTTTTTATATTCAAAATATCACTATCAAAAAGTAAAAATGATTAACTATTCAAAATATTAGATAACAATTTTATAAAAACTAATTAAATATTTTCAACCAATTTCTCAAATCTCTTTCAACATCACAAAACTTAATAGAATTCTAATTAAAATACATTAAATTAAAAAATATGATCAAAAACTAATTTTATAATCCTAGAAGTACTAACATAATTTCTGATTCTTGAATTGATTATTATAAAATTATTAAAAATCTACTGTTTATTATACTTTATATTATTTATCATTTAATGTTTAATGAATATTATTGTTTCTTAATTAAAAGAGATAATACATATAATAAGTTAATTGTATTAGATTTATTATATTTAGATAATTTTGAAAAACGATGAATAATTTAAAATTATTAAATATAATAAAAAATATTTTTTAACTGTTAATGAAATTTTCTTAAACAACTGTAAATGTATTCATAAACATTAGCTATAAAACTCACCATCCCAATTTACTATTCCAATTAGCAGTAGTGATTCCTAAAATTGGAATGATGTTAAAAAGGGAATAAGAGATAAGGTTTATTCAAAAGTCTAAGGATTTGAGAATTAAAAGTTTATATAAAAAAGCGAATTACTTTATAATTTTAAGAATCAAGAAGAAAAGAATTCTAATTAACCTTTATCACATAGATAATCTGCTACACATTTAAAAAATCTAATGGATAATAAATTTCCAAAATAAGAATCTCCAATTAAAATGGGTTTGACTCGTGCAATTTACTCTCCGAGTCAGAAATAATATCATCCATTAGATGATATTTAAATAAAGAATAATTATTAAAGTGCATTTGGTTCTGCAATAAATAAGGATAAGGTTAAAGTTTAATCATCAAAAAAAGAATAATATTCTTCATCTAAACCTATAACAGATATACTTGATATGAAAAGAAATAAAGCAGTAACAGAAAGAGCAACACTTGCAGAAATTATAAGAATTTCAAACCATCTTCAAGATGTTTAATAAGCAGAAGCCACTTAATTAAGTAGTGCATATTTATAAGAACTTATAACTTTATAATAGAATATAGGGAAAGTACTTAAAAATACATCTAATAAGGTTTACAAATGAATTTAACAATCTAAAATTATATATTATATATATATAATAAATAAATGTTATTTTAATATATTTGAACTATAAATTTTTATATCATTCATTTATCATTAAGTATTTATAAAATATAATTAAATTTGATTAATCCTAATGAATTGTGAAATGATTACTTACAAAATAGACTTATTTATTTAATATATATTTAATGAGATTAATTATATAAAATGATATAAATGATGCTTAATATATGATTTATAATGATCATGCACTTTTGGTTTTATAATAATTTCCTTCATTGACATCTCCATCATATTCATCATAATATGTTAGACCTATTTTAAGATTAATTATTACCAGATTACAATACAGTTGCTGCATATGTTGGGACTCCAAGTAAAACTGGGAAATACATGAATTGAACTGGAATCAAAATAAGCATTCCTGCTCCAAAAAATGAATTCTTTACATTCCAAAAGATTCTTCTAATCATATAAAATTAAATATTTTAATTAATATATTATTATTTTAATCAATACTACTTTGGATTGTTTCTCATTAAATATTATCTATAAAAACATAGTTCATTTGATATACCCTAAATAAATGCAAGGATTAAAGCGTTCTCTTTCTTCAGGATCAATCTTTTCAGGATTCTATATCATAGTCTCTAATTCTTTTGATAATTCTTCTATTCCATCCATTAATAAAGGCAATAATGTTTATTGAATCTCTTTATATTTCTAAATTTAAAATCTAATATTTTACATCATCTCCTCCAGGTACTTTACTTAGTTCTCTTTTGATTACTTCTAATGGTACTGTATAATTTGGATCTTAAAGTAACTGTTTAACATTCTTTGACATTATTAAAAATAAATATATATATATTTAAAAGAAATAATGATTATATCATGAAAACTTTACTTTTTTAATTGGCAAATCTAATAACCATCCCTTTACTCTATATCTTTATGTTTGCTTATTTTATTAATCAATGTAATAATTAACTAAATCTGAGAGTTAATCCAAATCATATGATAGATATTGTTTCATTAATTCATAATGTACTCTTCTATTTATAGGTATTTTATGTAAAATATTTTGATTTTTCTCTTTTTCAATGTTTTAATATATCTTTCTTATGTCTGTAATTATTTTTGTTTTTTCTCTCAAACCTTCAATTGTTTTGATTGGCATATATTTAATATGATTATGTTAAAATAATTCACCTACTGTTAATTTATTTTCAGCTGTAAAATATTTATCAACAATTTCAGCAAATTTTTATTAATTTGAATAGTAATTTATACATTTAGATAATGATGATATTTTTAACATTTAACCAAGACAAAACCATATATCTAATTCTTATATTTATTATTATTTAATTTTTGTTATGTCTTATGAACATTAAAACAATTAATTCTTCATTTTATTATTTGCATAATTTGATTAATGATCAGTAATCTAATAATTAATCAAAAAATCATAAAATTCAGGTTCTAAAAATACCTTATTTTTTGATTCAATTTATATACACAATTCAATTATTGGTTTATTCATAAATTTTGATACATCTTCAAGATCTATTTCAAAATGTTTTATAGTACTTACATCTTTTCTCAAAGATATAATTCTTCTACTATGTAATTTTATGTATTTTATTAATTAATTGATTTATTCAGAATTTGTATCTGCCATTGTGTCTATGGATACCGAACATTTCAATGGTATTATTGTATCAATTTAAATTAATTAATGTTTTTCTAACATATTCATTAATTTCATTGGATTATCAATCATAAAAGATTATTTAATCTGATTTAAATTAACTTTATTTTAATTTGTACATAATTAATTATAAATTGCTTCCAATAATTCTAAACTTGTTTATTAAAAAAATAATGATTTCCTTTTTAATAAATATTATTCTTTTGACAAATAAACTATACTTATGCAATCTTTATTTAAAAATGCACAATCATTCAAATAAGCTTACAAACTGTTAACTTAATCTATGTGAACTAATACTTCATATTATGTTTTCAATTCTGCAGAAGATGAAATAGCTTCATATTTACAAGTAATTTAATTATTAATACAAAAATCTTCAAAATTAGTGATGTTTTTATTATTTTAAAATTTCAAAGCAACACTTTATAAATTTTATTCTTCTAATCTTGTAAGCATTCTTGAAAAACTTTCTGAATCCATAAAAATAACTTTATTTAATTAATAATTTGGTTTATACTCACTTTAAATATGGCCAATATCTAAAGTTGGTCCTATATATGATGTCTATATAGAGAGATAATTCCTTAATTCTTGAATGTTTGTGGCAGGTAAGACTCCTCTATTACAAACTATATGTTATTTAATATTATCAGAAAGTAAATATCGACATTATTCTACATCATCAAAATAGAATGCCTATTTCACATTTAGACTTCTTAAAATTTACATTATTGTATCTGAATCTCGACGATATAATTATAAATATGTAATATTCACTAAACCTTATTTTATCTATCTCAATTCGAATATATCATTGATTTATAACATGTTTGGTAATTTCTATGATGAAACTACTAAACTTATAGAGTTAGGGTATCTCATTTAAACTACATTTAAAAAATCGTATAATTTTTCTATTGGATATGTACAAATCATTTTAATTTCTTTAAATAAATAGATGAGTCTAATTACATCTTAAGAAACAATAGAAAATTTTGAAAAAGTGAGATTAAATCTTAAGCAAATTTCTTAGATCAATTCAACCGCTTAATCAACTTCAATTTAAGAAATTTATTAATCAACCAATTATTCATCAATAATAAACTTAGAAGCAGACAGATTTTTATGATTAGTGAATAAAGTTCTTTATACATTAGGTGTTATTGGAGTTTGTAAAATATAGTTTTCTTTTATTTTTCTTTCAGGTTTTGCTGGAGTGATACAAAACTTTTATTAATTGAAACTATTATCAGAAACTAGGATATTTTCATTTTCGTTCATGTTGTCCTTTGAATTTTGAATTATAATTTTATATTTAACAATTAATTATTAATATTTGAGTTGAATTATATATAAAAATAACATATTAATTTAAATATAGTTTTATGTTTAAATTTTATAATAACAATATTTATGATATATATTCACACATTTTAATTCTCTTCAATTAAATCTTCATCAAATTCTCTATATCCCAATCCCCTTTCAACCATTTTTTATCCATATGTTCTAGCTGATTATTATTATTCCTTTGTATGATCCTTTTTTTTAGAGAAATGATGTTTATTCTTATATATAAAATAGATAATGGCAACAAATATACAAATTAACATAAAATCCCAAATCTAGATTATGAAATGACATTTACATTTCTGAATTTCCAAAACTTAAATCCAGGACATAATAATTTAACTGGATTATATTCAACTCCACCTTAACATTTATTACCTGCCACTCTACGATAACCTCTAGTAACTTCATAATAATCTTCGCAATTTTCAGGAGCCTCAAAATTTTATTCATAAAGTTCATATGGAATACATTTACCATTTATATCTTAATTTTCTCTATGGAAATTAAGATCACATTCCCAATCTTCTTCAGTGCATTAACAATATTAAATTGAATGTTATCTTTATAAATCTTCACCATTAAAACATTTAGCATCTCTCTTTTTTCTCACATATTCTACTTTCATTCCCATTAAACAATCTGGATTAATCTTACCTGTAGGTGACCATAATTCATAATCACTATTCTCACTTGATGGCTAATCTTCTCCAATACATTCTCTTCCATGAATTTAAGAAAAATCAATTTTAACAATATTACCTTATTCAATATTTTCATCATTTATGTACATATCAGATGTACCATAAATAATAAATCTAGTACCAATATTAGAAGGTTCAGTTATAATATTAGTAATCTCAATAGCTTATTCACTAAATTAGAATACTTCCCATGTTAATCCTTCATTCCATGAATATTTCAATACTTTTGTAGCTTATTGATCACTTGCTAATACTATAACACCTCCATGATCCCCTATTTCATAAATATGAGATCCCTTTGCTATTTCAAACCATGTTAAACCTCCATCTCTTGACATATATGTATTAACTTAATCAGGTCTATAACTTAAATATTTTCCAATATTCCCTGTACCTAAAATTAATCCAATCGAATTCTTTGTAGAATAAAATGGACCAAATTACATTTTTGTAGAAACTGAATGCAAATGTAAAGAACATGTTTTAGAATCACATTATAATTTTTTACCTTCAGAATCAACAACAGGTGGTGTCAATGGTTACCATCTACTTCCCTTATCAAAAGTAATTTTAGTTTATTTAAATTTACTTAAATCACTCTCTTTTATTCTTGGAGAATCTTCATCAATTTCAGATTAATATAATTCTGCTTATTCTGATGCATAAACATTTGCTATATATATTCCCTCCAAACCCAATACTCTCTCGAAATCACATTATCCTTCTTCAGTTCTCACTGTATAATTTAATGAAATTCTATATCTTGAAGCAGTTGAATCTGATATATAAGTTGTACCCATTATCGAACTGGGTTTTAGATGATTAATATTAATAAAGGCTCCATATTAAGAATCAACTATTGTGTAACTATGATCTTTAAGTATGTCTGGCATTTATACATATCTGAAGTTGTATTCATATTCATCAGATTCTGATACTAATAATTTTACTTCTTAATTTGAAGAATTCATGACTTAAGCTACAAATATATGATTAGGAGTTAATTGAAATTTATTTCCTTAATTAACTAACATCGTTTTTGTTTTCATAAAATCATCACTATAAAATAAATGTGTCTTCATATTCCAACCTGACAATTATTAATGACCTTTTCCATTTGGTTCATAAGTAATCAAAATTCTTTGCTCTGGGATTACATCATTATTAGGACTTTTAAATCCCCATGAATATTAATTTACATATTTAGCAATAACCTCCCAATTCAAACCCATATCTTAACTAATCATCAGATCCTTAGTTACAAAGCAATCTTTTTATTTCATCTGACATTTTGACCATGAAGATGCTAATATCCAATCTTTACGCTTAGGATGAAATTGAAATTCCCTCATTTATCTGCCTGTATAAATTGCATTTATTGTTTATCCACAATCAGGAGATATCCAATTAACAAATTCTGTTCCTAGGAATATAATTAATTGTGGGTCTATTGGACTTTTTTATATTTTATTTACTACTCCTACTTTTTCATTTTCATCTTATAATACAAGTAATCCTTTTCTATGAAATACTTCTGCCAATTTCTACCAATCATCACCATTATTTTAACTTAAATAGATTGTTCCTTTTGAACTCATAACTAAGATCTAAAAAAATGTTAGAGATTGATTTAATACATTATCATTAGACTAATTATGAGCACCACACCAGACAATATCTATTATAGCACTATCCATATTTGAAATACTAACATCTATTGCATTAACAATACAAAACAATAGAAAACTAATCATATGACAAGTTATCTTATATTATATAATTCATTCATTTATTTTTCATATTTAAAGAATAAAGCTTTGCAGTAAATTAAGTAAGTTAATCAATCTATTTTTGTATATAACTTTATTCTCTTTCTATCGTTTGACTAAAAGAAATGGTAAATAGAACAACATACATATATTCCTCAGCCTCTTGCACACTTCTTTATTTCAATAAGTCTATGCGTTCTAAATTTTACAATTGATTCTTTAATTGTTATGTTAATTTCTTATGTTCCTAATCCTTAGTTGGTTTTGTTAATTTAACTAAGAATTATTCCATTTTTTCAGTGTCTCTTGAAGATTAATCCAAATCAGGAATAATTACACCTGGTTTATTAAGTAATGTATTCCATTCAATACCTATTAAATAAAAATAGAATTAAAAACCTTTAAAGAATTTATGTTATTTAATTTCATCAATAGAAATATGGCCAATTCTCTTTTAGTAATCTGATTCTAATAGACGTGTAAGAAGATCATAGGAATCATAAGAAATACATTCTACTCCATCATCTCCTAATTTAGGCCATTCAATTCTTAAATTGAGAATATTCTCAAATATCTTCTCAACTGTGTCATCATTAAAAGGTGCAATACCACATAACATTTCATACATAATAACACCTAAACTCCAATAATCTGCTGAATAATTAGTTACTGATACACCTTGAATAATTTCAGGTGCAATATAATCAGGAGTACCAATAATTCTAAATTAGAAAATATATACAAATACTTTTTATTTCCACTATTTTTAGATTCAATAAATATTGATTCAGCCTTTTTGATATGTTCATAAAATTCTGATGAATCATTAAATTATTACTAGATACAATCTGGTAATTATTAACCCTCTCTTTTCATTTTTAATCTACTATTCAAACCCTTTTCAGATAATCCAAAATCAGCCAATTTTGCATGTCCTTAAGAATCTAATAGAATGTTTTCTGGTTTTAAATCTCTATGTACAATATTTTGATTCCTCAAATATTCCAAAGCCAATACTATTTCAGCCATATAATGTCTGACATAAAATTCATCTAAAGCTGTGTATGCTTTCAAAATACTAGCCAAATCACCACCAACCATATATTCTTGGACAAAACATAAATAATGTTCATGTACAAATGAAAAATATGCCTTTACAACAAAGTGACTATTAAGGATTTCAAATATATTTCTTTCTGCTTTTAATTATTCTAAAAAGGCCTCTAAATTCTAAGATTAAATGATATTATTTATACTCTTTAAGCACAATCTATAATCTTTAATGCATACATATCTCCTGATCCTTTCTTTTTCACTTAAAATACCCACCCATAAGCTCCCTTTCCTAATGGTTTAATGAATTCAAAATCCTTAATTCCTACATTCTTCTACTCTATTGATACAGAAGAATTGGTCTTGATCATGTCTGAATCAGAATGATATCCTTTGTCAGTGTGTACAGGATCAATCTATTCCTAGATCAGTTGAGGACTATTATTGGAAGCATTACTACTGAATTTGCTTTTCTTTGTTACTTAAACTTATTATTAAGAAGAGGATGTTGGAGTACTTGCTTATTGAATATCTTGAGAGTGGAAATTAGAAACTCGTTTCTTTTTCTATTTGATTTAGAGTTATCTTCTGAGTTAATTGGATGGATTAGATAAACTAGATTCTTCTGATGAAGTATTATTATTAAGTTCTTCTTTTATTGATGGAGCTTTATTATCTCCAGCATCAGAATCAAAAGATAATGGTTATTTAACACTATCAGAATCTGTGTGATCATTAATAAAACTTGCTGTATATGGTTTATTAGAAATTCTAGGACTGTCACAACCTTCATTAATCTTAAAAATGGATGTATTCATTTTAAATTCCCTTCTTCTAGGAATGATTGGTTAATTAGACCTTTCTCCTTCTTCTTATTCAATTATAGGATCAGCTACTCTATTTCTTGGAGATTGAGAGACTTAAGAAAACTTAGATTAGCGAAAGGAGAGAGAATTTTGTTTTGCGAAGGATTTTTTCATAGCTTAAATTTTGGACAGTTATAGGGTCATATCATATTATTAATGATGACCTTCTTATTTTTTGAAATATTCCATTCTATCAAGAATACTCTTATGAACACGTGTAATAATAGTCTTAGCTTCATTACTTTCAATGTAATTGCCTGCATTGGATAGATCATTAAGTATTACCAAATTTTCTATTTAGTCAGATAATTCTTACACTTAGGATCATCATTAGATTGATTCACAATTTTATCAGCATAATTAATAATCATAGTCATAGCATTATTTATATTAATTAATTCTTATTCATTTTCTTGTTCATCACTATTGAAAGTCTGTGTTCTTCTAAATTTATTATTATTTTTTTAAACTTTTTTATTTTTACTAACTATTATCAAATCTTACTTGATTAATGCTTGTTTTACTTAAGCATTTCTTTTTTCTTAATATGCTGCTTCACAAAGATTGGCCATTTCTAAATTTAATTCTAATATTCGTTTCTTTGCTTCAGCAATTTTCTGACATTCTTCACAATGTATTTTCATTTCAAATGCTTGTACCTTTTTTTCACATATTCTACAAATCAATAATTCAAGTGATTTTTTATCCCACTTTTTCATATCCATCTTCATTATTCTAAAAATACTAAACATTTTTACTGCTAAATATTCTTCATTTTAATTGATGCCCACTTATATTGGAATGATGTATTATTCTTGCTAATCCAATCAGCTTCTAAATAATGTAATGCTATTCTCAATTTATTTGACAATATTCTAATCGATCTAGTAACAAGATATCATTAAATTGTTACTTTGTTGACATCTTCTTTGTAAAAGACTTCTTCATTTTTACCACTTCTAAACGTTGAACATCTTCTATTATATTCTAAACCTTAAGATCCATTTCCCCATAATGATCGTAATTTTATTGGCTAAAGTATTCTTAACAAGATTTTAAGGTTAATACTACTTTTTGTATTGAATCTCTCTATTGAATTGTATTTCCCAAATAATACATACTGTTGTTATTTAATGATATTGTGTTAAGATATCTATTATTTCCTTCACACTTTAGGAATCAGGGTTTAATTATTATATTCTATGCTCAATTTGATCCATTAAAATATATAATAAATAATCACTATTGTTAAGCTTTCTTCATTCGCACTTAAATTCTATTCTACATTTACTCTTCCTCTTCTTAACATTTCTATTACATCTATCGTATTAATAATTGCTTCTAATATTTGTAATCTACCTAAAATTAATTATATATCATTCACCAGTCTCCAATTTATCTAATGTCATTTGAGCTTAAGATCTATATTTCTAAAGACGATCATTTAAACTACATTTATCATCTCCACGTACATTCATCTTATTATAACTCTCCTTCAAAATATTATGATCATTAAATTTTTTAACTAAACAAAATGGACTCCCATAACTATTCGAAAAACAATTCTTTTGTTTGCATTTCTAAATAAAATCTACTTAATCAATTTATTATATTGCACCTTTTGATTCCTCATACTTATGAATTCTTTCACTTGCCATTCAATTTTAACTACTTTTTAATTATAAATTAAACTTAATCTTTATTTATTATTAATCTTTCACATAGTTTTTTTACACTAATTTAAATGAAGGCATCAACAACTCTAGTGCCATTAACTGAAAACAGAATACCATTAGATTACAAAATGATTCAAAAAAACGAAGCCTATTTAGAAAGCTTTGGAGAAGGCTATCCTAACATAAAAAATACAAATGATTATTTTCTTTATCTTCTCAGAATCTATGGTGATTTCTAAAATATTGAACTCAAAAGATTTACCATATGCCATGAAGATAAACCTTGTGGTTAAATTGGATTACATTCTTTCTGTATTGAAAATTTCACATGTTAAGCTGAAGTATAGTATATTTATTAAATAAAGATTTTCTATTGGATAGATGAATAATTTTAAGGAAAAGGGATTGTTACAAGAGCTTGCTAACAACTCTAAAAACATGCCTTTGAAGTTCTTGGATTAGATCTTCTGATTATACATTGTCTAGTAGAAAATATAAAAAGTGCTAATGTAGCTTTACGATGCGGATTCAATTATGAAGGTATCTCTAATTTAGATAATACTTAATATAAGAAGTTTATCAAAACTGTAGAATAATATTAAAAAGAAATTATAAATTGATTATCATTTAAATACTTACAATTCTTCTTTCATTTGTTCAAATTACTCCAAAAATTTGATATTATCTTCAAATAAATTTTAATCTTAATCCATTTATATTGGATTAATATTTTTAATATTTATCATTGCTTTGATATCAATTGATGGTATAAGAGTGTTCTTACATTGTACAAATAATAATTTTTAATAATAATTCAATTATTATTTCAATTATCTGTTTATTGTATATAGGATTAAATATAATAAAGAAGAATATTTGTTTCTTCTGGAAGAACTTATCCTTCTTTTGGAAATTGTAATCTCCTTTACACATCTTTGATATATAATTCATCAAGATAATATTCATTTAATAGATTCCTTACTTTAATTACAAGAACTTAATTAATATAAGGCTATAAGATTGATTATTTGAATAATTCAGCTTTGACATCTTTAATTCTAGCATGCAGAGGCAATCCCACAAATTCCCCAACTAAATAAGGAAATAATCCATTCTTAACTGAATTTATAAATTATTCACTTTCAAACTTTTATTAGTCAAAAACTTTTTGTAAGCTGGACTTTTTAATAATTTCATCATAACTCCTATTACAACATTGGAATAAAAAATATTATCAAATAATTTAGTAATAAAAGGAATGGGTTTTTATAATAGATAACGATATTCTTCAAATTAATTGAGAGCTCTTTCTACAAAATTAAAATTGTAATTAGCATTTAACAAGACTTAAGAGATTGAATACTTAATATAAAATATTTCCAAATATGTTATTTGTTATGTTGTAAAAAATGCTATAATTTGTTCAAAATTTAGTGAAAATTCATAATAAACTCCTTTAAAAAGTTCAAGCATTATTACTTTCAATTATATAACACTAGAATTTTGAAAGAATAATCTCATTATATCTTACATTAAGAGATATTCTATTACTTTTTCTGAAAATTCATCTACTTACATTTTATCAATCCTCACTATAATGTTTCCTCTTTCTTTTTCACATTTTTTAGTAAAAGAGATATCATCAAAAGAAATCTTTTTAGGTTTTGCTTTTTTAACAAAATATTTACTTAAATTAATTTCATTTGATGGCTATTACAATTAAGGCAAATGAGTTATATTTTATTATTATCCTGATGAATATTTGTGTAATTATACTAAATCTTTAATAGTGATATTTTAGCTCTAATTTTCAATCCTCTAATTTTTATATAAACCAATAAAAAATCTTTATTATTGTGATGTTTCAAGATTGGCTTATGATTAATGTTATTGTTTTTTTGGTACTGAGTATGAATTTTGATTCACAATTTATTATTAGATGTTACCATTTATTTTTTCAATAGATTCTTACTTAAAATGCAAATATTGATCTTTTAATAAGGAAGATTAACGTCTTCTCATTCGATAAGTAGATTATTCATGATCAGATTATAATAAAGGAAGAAGAGGATTCAGATAAATCTTACGTACTGCTGCACATAACTTATCATTAGATTGATGTTTTAATTTAGATCTTTCATTCAAATATCTTGAGCATTTCTCTACTACTCTTTTATACTCTTGATTTGTGGTTCCATTATCATGAGATTATAACATATTAATAATATCATAATTTGCATCTTCTCACTTATTTATTTATGATTTGTGCCAATTTCACCAATTCAGACACATAATTCTTAGACAACTATTATACTTCACTCTATGTACTCCCTTCAATTCTATTTCTTATATCAGAGAGTTCTTTTAATGGTAATTTATCAATTAGACTTGTTTTCAGCGGTTAAGCAATTACAGGCTTTTCTATAAAACTTGAAGTGTATCTCCCTATTGATTGCTATTTAGTATCCAATTTAGTTTGAGAGGCAAATCTATTTGAAATGTGTAAAGTCATTCCAACTGATCTTTAGGATAATCTACTCTATGGTGGTTCTGCAAATTGTTCAATTTTACATTAAATACTAGATCTTAAAGATCCATCATGTTTCAATATATTATATGAATTATCTTTATATGAGGACATCTTTTTAAAAATGTCTTCAAATGATGGAATACTAAACTTAATCTTTTCTTATACCTTCCTCTCATTTCTTAAACTTAAGAGGATTTAACAGTTTTTGAAACAGTGCCCTTTACATAAGACTATTATTCTTGATTGCCTAATTGCTACATCTTTGAATAAACACTCTCTCGAAATTTTCCTAGATTAAACTCTGATTCATCATTTTTAGTCAATGAAGAATATCTTAACTAATTGTCTGATTAACGATGGGAGTTTCTCTTTAACATCTTAACGATTTTTATAATAAATTATATTATTAATATACATATATATGTTAGTAAAATAGAAAAAATAAAGATTTTACTTTTTAAGTAATACATAACTAAATAAATCATATATTTTAAATTATTTTTCTATTACTTTCCCATTATTTTTTAACCATTTATCTGATCTCTTTCTAATTCAAGAATTCGTACTCTAATTTTAGTTTCCAATATGTTTCTTCATAAAATTTGCTATATGGAGATCTATCTCTTTTCAAAGGAGTGTTATCACCTATTAATGGACCTGTAATTTCTTAATCATCTCCTACATCAATTTATTTCTAAATTTTAGTTGCTGATGGTTTTGAGTGAGATTTAAAAAACTAAGTGATTTTAGTTTATGAAGATTCAATTCTATTGATTTTCCTTTACATAAATTCCATTACTATCATTTTGTCTTTAAAAGATGGTAAATCAAGCCATAAAGTCATAGCCTTTTCCCTCAAATTTTTTTATGGGGTTCCATATTTAGTTTCATAGCTAGATTTATTAGATTGACTTACTATTTAGTAGCCATTTTTAAAAATTTCTCCAATCCCTTATCATCCTATACTTCTTCTAAACACATTTAAAAATAAAAAATTGCGGAAAAATTAATATTATATAATTTCATTTTAATAATTTATTTAAATTTTATCCAAGTTACGTAGTTTTTCTTTTAAATTAAAAATAAATACCTTAATTAATATTCCCAAAAAGTAATCTTTCCTGTCTATTCAATATCATATACTTAAAAATAACTATTTTGATAATATTAAATTATTTACTTTCTTGTTAATTATCTATCTCTTGTTTATTAAAGCATTTAGTGTTCTGTAAAATATCCTTAGTTATTTGAATCTAATTTCATGAAATTTGTTCTATCCTCTTTTTAACAAACAAAATCTAAAAATTATCCCATTTCATTAACATCAATAAAACCATCATTTTTTTTATCTATAAAAATAAACATTTCTTGTAAATCTGGTATTTCAGCATCGATTTCATTATAAAATGCTTCCATTTTATATTAAAAGAAAGTCTTGCTTATTTTATCTAAGGAAGCTTCAGTAAAAATAAATCCAAATATTTATTCTGCACTAAATTTTTACATAGCATAATATTTAGGTTAACAAATGAAACTCTGACAAGTAATTGCAAAATTAAAATCTTTACTATCTGGATCTGTGTCTTAAGATATTGCTCTATGTTTTTTAAGAAAATCAGGTGCAGTGAACAAATCAGCATATTTTCTTACAATTTCTTCTTCAGTCCACTTTTTTTAATTTTATGATTTCTTTATGGTTTCATCAAATTTTTAAACTTCTTGAAAGAATCCTCCTCCACTATTAGTGTGAAATTTTTTATTTTAAGATAATCTATCTTATTATTATTTATGTGGAGTAGTCCTAATTTCTTAATTTTAATATACATTATCAAATGTTATTATTTATCAGATGGATGAATACATTATAATTATTTGCTCAATGATCTTGGATTGTTATTTCTAATACTATTTTATCTAGACTATTATTTGCTTTTTGCTTAAGGAGATGTATTTCTCAAATTTTCTTTTGATTATTACTATTATTTCTTTTAGAGAATACGATTCTATTTATTTTGTTATAAAAATTTGCGTAAATTCATATACAATCTTCTTTAATCTCTATAGATTAAAAATTTATACCATTATTCTTTTTATATTAAAATATGATTGATATAATATCTGGATTGTTTTAATATGCACATTATCTAAGATAGAGTCGATCATCTTTGGGAATTTCTTAAGATAGAAAGACACATTGTACATATGCATTTTTCAATTAAATTAAAGTACTCATTAGTTTGACTATTGGGTCTATTCATTTAGCTGTTATAATTAATTTATAATAGTAAATCAATTATTAAATTTCTAATTAAAGGAATCATTATAATATTTAACAAATTTTCCATCATTCGACTACGCTCTCTATCTGAAACTATCTTATTGTGATTTAATGAATTTTGATTCTTCATGACGACTTTTCAAAGGACGAGAGAAATCTATCTTAATCTTCTTTATAAATTATTATATTGTTAATTAAGGTGTTTATTATTAAGATTGATTGAGATGTTAATTATTCTCTTTATTTCTTTTATTAGCTAGAATTCTACTCCAATTATTATCGCTAATCTTATTTTAAATATAGTTTAACTAACTAAATATGAGTAATAATTTACTTAAATCTTTTATTGTCTTTAGAATCTTATTTAAGTAATTTAGAAATTTCTTTAAATGATTAATTATTACTACTATTATTATATTAATTTAATTTATTAAGAGTTTCCTTCATTGATTTTAATGGTTATTTTTGTTATGGTTTAATTCTGCATTCCTCAAAAGTATCAAATTTTTCAGATCCCTGACTTTAAAAGGTATTCTCTCTTGCACTATATTATAAACTACTTCTCTTAGTCTCTTCAATAACCTTTAATTCTTAAGGAATAGTTAATTATTTAGGTGAATTATAAGATTTCAATTCTTAAATTGTATCTTATAAATTATTATCTTAATTAAATATTGAACAATCAAAATTACTAGGTAATATTAATACAGCATGTTTGACACCATTAAATGATTGATTTTTTCTCATAATAGGTGGAAGAATCACCAAACTTTTAGCACCTTCTTTACCAAAACCATCTACACAATAATATTCATTCTTTTGATATGATACTATTTCATAGATCACTCTACTAAAACCTATATTAATCTCTTAATCACTAAGAATTATATATGATAATAATAGCCAATATTATTTCATCCATTCAATCAAATCATCATTGTCTTCCTCTATAAATTCATCTATATTTTTGATATTCAATTTCAAATGTGATTTTAATTTGTTTATTGTTGTATCATTGAATCCCAAAACACTTTAGAAATTATCTTGATATAATTTTTATAAAAGACTGAATAATCCTTAACAATTTATTCCTAATATTGAAGCAACTTGTGAAGTCTTATTATTTAGTTCTTCTCTAATTACTTATTCTAAAAAGAGACAACTCTATTAAACAACTTAAACTAGCACTTTTGGTTAATCAAAAAGAAAACCAAATGCTGATGGAAGTGTTTCTTTGACCATATTTTCATATTTTAATTTAAATTCACTAGGTAACATAAATTTAGAAGATGTATTGGTAACATTGACAGAACAATGAACTAAACTCTCTTATAATTACTTTATCTATTATTAAAGCCTTAAATTTTCAATTCTAAATTTATTCATATCTGATTCTAATATTTCTAACATTGCCATTGTTTCATCTGTTTGTATTTACAAAGATGAATTTTTCTTTGGTTTTTTGCGAAATGAATTAGCAAGTGACTCCATCTCATCTAAACTTATCATTATTCAAAATATATTGCTGTTATATAAATATTAAATTTATGTAAATATTTTTAAATAATGTAAATTGAGAGATTTCACTAATTATACCAAAATTCTTATTAAAAAATATATATTACTAACTCTATATATTGATAATATAAACAAAATATTATGATATTCATCTTAGTTAACAAAATCAAAATAGATTATATCTAAAAAATATTTCAAAATTAGAAAATTTATAAATTTAATAGAAATAAATCAAATGGAATTTATTTCATTCTAATAGATTTATATATTATATATCCTTAATTCTTAAAATTGATATTTATACAAAGATTTCGTAGAATTAAAATAATAAATAAATTTATTATGATAAGAAAAGAATAATTAAATTGACTTTTTTAATTAAATAATACAAATAAAAATCTTCAATAAAAGATATTATGTATATATTAAATATTGTTTCAATCTATTAAATTTCTATTATATAATAATATTTATTCACTCAATAATTAATATTATTTTCATCTAAAATGAAGTTAATATAAATTCTTTTATCTAGTTTCTATTAAATTAAATGATAAAAATAGTCAAAATATTGACAAAAGAAATAAATAAAATTTACATGTATAAATATTAATAATTTGATAATTAAATGTATTATGATGAAGACTTAGGTCCTTGGGGCAGTGATGATTATAGACCTCGTTCACGATATCATAGTTAAATGACAGTACCATTACATAAAGAAAAGACAGAAATAAAAGAAACTCATCAAACAATACATTAGATATTAACAGCAAAGAAAAGTGAATTACCTAAGTTAAAATTGAATAGTTTATCACCAAGACAAGTAGTGAAATAACAATATATCAACAAATTCATAAAAATTAAGGAATCTCCAAATGAGAAACATTTTTTGCCATAACTCTCATTAATCAAAATGAAACCCCATCATACAAAACCTAAGGTTCGAAACACTGATATACATGTAATATTTGAAATCGAAAAAATTATTCGTCGAAACCATGGTTACATCCCAACTCATAAGTACACTACTTCTACTATAATTTGATCATATATAATCATTTTTTCCTTACAAAGCCTCTAATTTAGCTCTAAAGCGTGGTAGTTTTTGGATCAAATAATTATTTTTTTCTATGATCATACGGTCTAATGGCTAATCATTCATTGTGCCACTTCTTTTGTGTTACATATGTTTATAAAATTGCTTAACTTGTAATGCAATTTACTCTTCTCTTTCATCTCGTTTTTGAAGATATTGAATTTATTATTATTTATTGTCTTGCATCTTTAAAGTTTTTTTGAATGGATCAAAGTTGTATTGTTAAATCAATTAATCAAAAAACTTCTGATCTCCTGACTAACAATAATGAATTAATCATATTTACTTTTCCAGCTTTTTAAATTAAAAGAAAATCTAAAAAGCTATTCTTATTTAGACGACTCAATTCACCTTTAATAGTTGGATTTATCAATGGTATAAAATCCTTGATTTTGAATGGTTCTATTTATTTTGTTTCTACTTAAGTTGATTTAATATTATAATCTGGGATATGTTTACCACTCCCAGCTAAAGTAAAGTCTATTTTCTTAAGAGTCATTTCACTATCACAATGAGAAAGCAAACGATGAGTCATTTTCTTAGCAGTAGGTTTAAATGAATCACCATAACGAGTTGGATCAGATTTAGAAATTTAGCTCACTGATTACATATATAATAAAATAAGAAAATGGAATATTAATATTCAGGAAGTTGTCATTGCTAAAAAGTGCAATTTCAATTTTCAGGACCTCTTGAGATGGAAGTAATCAGATGTCATTGTTCAATTTGCAAAATGAAGTAAAATCATCATGTTTTGATTCTTGATTCCAAATTTAAGTTGCTTACAAGTATGGAAGAACTTAGTTTATATACATTCAATACCAAACAAGTATCAGTTACTCAATTCTATAATATAAGGCAAAACATTACTTTTGTAAAACTTGTGGAGTGCAATCCTTTTTTTATCCAAGATTTAATCCTAATATGATTGCAGTTACTATTTATTGTGTGTAATTACCACCTAATGTTAAATTGACATATGTGACATAAGGACTTGAATAATCAATTAAAGAAACAATTAAACAATGAAATTAATTTATTTTCTTATATGAATCAATAATGTCCTCATTGTAGAAGAAGAATTCCAGTTCCTTCATCTGTTACCAAATTTAGAGGCTAAAAGAAATAAAATGTAACATAAACACTCAAAAATATATCCTTATATGATTTACTTGAAGAATTTGCAAAAATACGAAATGAATAGCACTTCGACCTGATATAATTTTTATAAGAAAAAATAAAAAATCCAGAAATAACTAATAATAATTATCCTGTTACTTAAAGAAAGAAGTGGGATTTACCCAAGAAGTAATGAATTTTTTTTCTTTCCATTTTATTATCTGTTAATTTATAAACTTATATTAATCAATGTGATCTCTTTCTTAAATTTGCTTTTACTTATACAAATCCACTATAAGTAGAGTCTAAAAGTGGATCATCCTTTGTATATTTCAAATCTTCTACTTTAAACTCTTTAAATTTATAATAATTTAATATACCTTTTTAAGATTATTTTAATTATTATTATTTCTTATTCTTTTAGTTTCCATAAAGTAATTCTTAAACTTCTTTATCTACTTCTTCTTTTCTTGAGATTCTTTCTGTGGATTTCTATTATATATTTGGCGTTGAAATATTCTCTTAGAAATTATTAATTTAATAATCATTTTTTTAAATATTTAAATCGCTTCTCTAAATATTTAAACTACTACTTTTTTTTACTTAATCAGAATTTGAATTAATATCTTAAATACTAGGTTATTCAATTGAATGTTAAAGCATACTTGGAATAATATCTTATTTATTCTTTTCCCAATCCATATAAACTCTCTCAAATTCATAAGGTGATAATTCTTTTAAATCATACATTAATAAAAGTACCTTGAGGAGAATCATTTGGTAATGTAAAGTGACCTTTCTTTATTTCTAATTCCCTCTTTATATTCTCTAAAATTTCTTATTTTCTAATATTATGTTACTCTTAATAATTATTTAGTTCATCATTATTATTTTTTTGAGATTTCTCAGTAACTTTTTTCAAATATTCTTCATATTAAGGACTATCCTTTTTATTATCTCTTTCTGGGCGAGTCTAAAATTTCTCACTTTCTTTTTTAAGATCATCAACATTAATAACTTATTTCTTACCATTATTATCAACAACTTCTACTCCTCCTTTTAATCCTAATGCTTTTTTTAAGTCTTCAATTCCTTATTCAATCTTTGGTTCTACTTTATTAAAAGTATCTCTCTTAACATCAACTATAGGTAATTTTTAATAATGTTTTCTATCTTCTTCTTTTAATGTCTCACCTACAACATCATTCAATAAATTATTAAAATTATTTATGGCTTTCTAAGCAGGTCGTTCTGGATCTTTATTCACATTATCTTCAATCACAAGACTTGAAGATTTTCTTCGATTATGGGATTCTTAGATTTCTTACTTTATTTCCTATTTTAATTCTTCTTTAAGTTCTTATTTTAATTATTCCTTTAAATCTTTCTTTAATTCTTCTTAGCTGACTTAATGTTCAATTTTTAGAGATTAATCTTCATGCTATATTTCAATAGATCTGTCAGCCTATTTTAAATTACCTTATTAAGGATTATGAGAAATAGTAATAGAATGTTAAATTTTTTATTTATGTTTCTTATTAGATATAGAACCTGATTATAATTATTATTAAGGTTGTTCTTATTATTATTAAGGTTATTATTTCTATGATGATTCTTAAACTTAATTTTGTGTTGTTTATTATTTTTCAAAATTGTCTCCAAAATCATAATCTTATTCATTTAATTAAGGTTAATCATTTTATAAATTTCCTACATCTACTATAATATCTATTTCATTTTCATCCTTAGGAGTTTCTGAATATATGTCTTGTTCTTTTTAGTTATCAGATAATTACTCTTATTACTAAGATTCATCTTAAAATTATGGCATAAATTAATCTGCCTTCATAACAATAAAATCTTATTCTTATTAATCATTCTAATATTACTCTTATATCTCTTAATTTTATTATTATTATTATTCAGAAATATCATAATCAGATTCTAAAGTGCTTTCAACTTAATCCTAAGTATATTATTCTGGTTATTCATTATTGGATTCATCATAATATTATGGTGCCTATTCATAAGATTAGCCAAGAGATGAATTATCCTTAACAAGATTATCAATAGTTAAATATTAATCTTGAGGTTCAGCATCATCATAACTTTCTACTTATTAAGTTTGATCTTCTAATTATTCTTATTCATTTTAAAATGATTAATCTTCAACATCTTATTCTGGAATATCAAATGTTTATTCAACTTCTTATGTTTATTATTATTCTTAATTTGTTTGTTACTCAATTTAAGTATTTTGATCATCTTCAAATCCTTAATAATATTCTTTTTAATCTTCTTGAATTTAAGGTTCATCTTCAAGTGGTAATTCATTACTTTATACATCATAAGGGACTTCATATATCTAACTATTGTCATTAACAATAATAAAATCACTAGATTATTGATTTTCAATATTTTCTTATTTAATATTACCAATAGTATTAGCTAAGACTTCAAGTTCTTTTTGGAATTCATCAAAAGATATAATTTCATCTTCAATCTAATTTTCTACATTTGAAGTAGATGTATCTTCAACAGAAACAGCAACATCAGATGATAATAATTAATATTATTATTAATCATCTATAGATTCTAATGTAGTATCAACAAGTTCATCATCTTTAGCTTCAACAACTTAATAATTAGTTTCTTCATCTGTATTAATATCATCATTTAATTTTACATCCTCAATTTAAACTGTTTATTATTCCTATTTTTATTCATCATCATAGATAAAATTAACATTTTCAATATTTTAATCTACTGCTTCCAAATAATCACCAAGTTATTTGACTTCTTATTTAGATTCTGGTTCATTTTCATTTTATTCATAATCCTCATCTTTCAAAACAATAACTTATTCATTATTTTCTGGTACATCTAATCTATCAATAATTAAAGAATATTATTTATCATCTTCAACTACAGAATCTAAAGAATTATCTTAAACAGAATCCAAATTAAAATCTCTAACTACATTACTTAATTTATCCTTTAAATTTTGTTTCTCTCTTAAGAAATCAGACTTCTTAGATTTTCTAATAAATGCTTCTCCTTCATCTTTTGTCAACCCAATTTCTATAGCACCTTCTTCTTTTTTTGTTTCTTATTCTTATACATAATCCTCTTATGGTTCTACATCAACTTAAGATTATTCAATTTATTAGACTTCATCAACTTAATGTTAAACTTAATCAGGAATGAGTTCAACTTGACCAGATTCAAATATTTCCATTTCTTAATGATCTTCATCTAATTTAATAGAAGCATCAACAATTTAGATATCTTCTTCTCCAATTTATGATGTGCTTTCAACTTATTTATCAACTTATTGTTCTTATGTTTATAATTCTTTATCAACTTCTTCTTATAATTAGTTTTGAGTGATCATTAATTTATCATCATCTTTGATCTCTTATGTTATTAATTATTATTCAGGATTTACTCCACTATCATTTAAATATATGATTGGTGGTTGTTATTCTTCTTTAGGTTATTCAATTTATATTTCTTTTTAATCCTCATAAGCAGAATTAACATCCAAACTTATTTAATCTTCTACAACTTTAGGTACTTGTATTTCATCTTCAAGTTAACTTACTTCCTTATCTAATTTTTCTTATTATTATTCACTTCTATTTTTATTTTTTAATTGTTAAGCTTCTTCTTTTAATTCCTATGCAACCTTAATCATATCATCGATGTCTGATTCTTATTTCTGTAAATCATCATCATTTTTAATTTAAGTTACTCTTTACTATGGTTCTGAGAAAGCATCTGGATCAACAGAAACATCATCAGATTATCCTATGATTTATTTATTCTCTTGAATAGCTTCTTAAACTTAATCATTATTATCTTCTTATATCTTTTATTCTGTATTATTCTCTTAAACTTATTATTCTGTACTTATATCATCCAAATTTGATTCAGAAATCTTCACATTTTCTATTTTGACTTCATCTGCATGAATAACAACATCTTCAGTAATAGTAGTCTATTCAATTGGTTTCACATCAGATTAGACAGATAATTAATCATTTTTAATTTCTTTGGCTTATTATTATTGTGGAATATCATTAACATTAATTGAAGATATATCAGTATTATCTAATTTAATATCTTCAATTTAAATCTCTTATTTTGATTCCTCCTTTAAAGTATCTTAATTATCAAAGATTACATCTTCTTATTAGAGTACTTAATCATTATTATTTGTTGTAACATCAGATTGTAAATTTTAAACATTGCCATCTTAATTTGATTGATCTATTTATACTTTATCAGTTTATTGAATAATAGTAGTATTTTATTATTCTTATGAGTTTATTATTGTATCTTTTTCAGGTTGTAGAATTTGAACATCTTCTTCATTAGTCAAATTAATTTATTATGAATCTTAATTATTTATAGTATTTTCAGGTTCTAATTTTACATCTTCAAGCTTTTATTATTATTATGATTATTCAACTTATTATTATTAATCATCAAATGTAATAGTCTCAGATTATTCATTTTCTTATGTAGATTCAAGATCTAATTTAATATCTTCTGATTAATTGGATACAGCTACAGTTGTTTACTGTTAAGTAACCATTGATTCATCATCTAATTTAATATTTTCTATTTGATTATTATTAGATTAAGGATTATCATTAAGATTGTCTAGATGGATGTCTTCAACAATTAATTTTTAATCAGATATTGATTGTTAGTCTTTATTATCTAATTTAAATATTTCTAAAGATTCTTCTTATTTAAATTATGATTATTGATTAGGTTAATCTTCACTCACAATTTCCAAAGATCTATGAGTTGGATATACTTCAATTGAGGAATCCTTAACTAATTCAATAGATTGATGATGCCAAATTTCAAAAGAGTTATGCTAATCTAGATGTGTGATTTCAAGGGATTGTTGTGCTTATACTAAGCTCCTAAGCTGAATTAATATTTAATAAGTTACATGGCATTCTATTTTTTAAATGGATGAAATTCAGCAGTTTCTTATTCTTGATAGTTTTAATAACCAATCAAATCTATAGGTTGTTCATCATTTGTGATAATTATACACATATTTAATTATCCATCATTATTAACAATTAGATTTCCATCAAGTAAATCTTTTCCAATTATATCAATAATTACCAATATTGAAATTGTTTGCATGTGTATTGGTAGCTAGAACACCAATAAATGTTGGTTTCTATATAATTAAAGGAATTTAAATCTCATTTCCAACAGCAATACGATTAAAACATTCAATTTGATAATTCTCATCATTTTCAATTGCTAAATAGGCATATTCTGCTTCAATCTCTTCAGATGCCATCATTTGTAATGTGAATCCTTAATTGAAATAGATAATTAAATACCTTCTTGATTAACCTCATGAATTTCTGCAAATATGTCTCCATGACCATTAAGAAGTGCTATAGCAACTTATGGTATGTGTTAGAATGGTTTTGAGAATAGAATTTCCTTAGATTTATCATATGAATTACTTTTGATTGAATTTGTCCTCTTCCATCATTTTAAATCAGAATAGTTCCATAATTCAGACTATGGACAATCACTAATAAGGTGATGAATAGATAGCATTGTTTGACCATTTTTTTATTATAATAAAAACGGATTGTAATTAATTCACTCTCAATATACTTATTAATTTATTTAACTGAATGGCAGAATAAGGTAGATATAGTAAATTAAGTGAAGAAGAAGCTGCAGCTCAATTTGAATTAAGGTACACATCCTTATTTACTTAAGAAAATAATAGTTATTGGGCAATTTGTAAGAACAATACCAAAATGCAAATGGTTAAAAGAATAAAAAGTAATCCAAATCTTAATAACAATAAATAAATCAATAAGAATTCATTGTTTTTAATCCTACTAAAAAACAATAATCTTAACCATCTAAAAAGCCATCTAAAAAATTATAGTTTGTTAAAGAAGAATTACCAATGCGAAATCCAACTCCACCTCCAGAATAAGAAATTGATTATGAAGTCTAATAACCTGTGGAACCTATTCCTATTGAATAATCTCCTTTAATTGATAAAACACAAAAGCCTAGTATTAAAAAAATGTTGCTTAGAGATATAGGTAATTTGGATTTAGAAATTTAAAGATTAACTAGAGAAACTAAAGATTTTAAAAATGAGAAATTATTAAATAAATCTTAATTATCTTAACAACCAAGAAATCTTAAAGAATCTATTACTAAAATAAATTCAAGACCTAGTTCATCATAATAATAATAATCAAAAGCATATTTTGAATTAAGATAAAGACCATCAAGTAAAGAATCTCGAATTTCTGATGCCTCTTACACTAAAAAAGCTGAATGTTTCAAAGGTGTTATAAGAAGTTCAAGTTTAAAGAAATTACCACAACCACCTAAAACATAATATAATTTTTTATAGTTAAGAAGTGCATCTGAAAAGAAAATAAATTAATCAATTAATAAGACAAATACAATAGAATCTGAAAATAAAGATGTTTCCAATAAAATTGTATAAAGTGAAAGAAAGATACCAAAACCTATTATCTAAATTAATAGAAGTTAATCTAAATAAGATACTCCTACTACTTATGAAAAAAAATAAAGTACACCTGTTAAATCTATTTTGAAAGTACAATTTAATTCAATCCCTGTAGAATGCAATTCAACTAAAAATAATAGTAGTTCCTATGTAAATTTATTTATTAAATTAGTTTCATTAGCATAAAGAATCATACAATAGTTAGATAAGTTTTTCTAAAAATAAATGTGTTGAAGCTTAGATTGAAGAAGCAGTTTAATTATACAATAATCTTAAATCTTTAATGCAAAATAAAACTACTGTTTTATAAATTAGAAAGGATGGTAATCTAATACCTAGAAAAACTGCAGACTTTTTTGTATTAATTAATATTTATCTAGTACCATAAAGAAATGTAGAAACCCACTTTATACTGAAACTTAAAATTTTGATAATGTTAATTATATATTCATTATTTCTATCCAATTACTTCAAGAACACGAATTAATACTTCTTTTGATAGTTTTCTCAAATCTGATAATGATACTCCTTTTAAGTTTTCAGATATATAGGTACAACATTCATAAAGTAAATATGTTGCATTCAATTATTCAGCTAATTCAGCTAAATCATATACATTATCTTTATTTATAAATTCTGCCATTCCTTCTTATATCAAATATAAAAATGTTTAGTTATTCAACATAAAATAATTTGATGCTTTATATGCATTTATTAAATGATCAAAATTACCTTCATTTTATCTTTACAATGCTTAATATCCACAATATAAATAATTGATAATATTTTATAAAATCTATGGATCAAAATCAACTTAAATTTGTTAAATTACTCCATTCTCAAAATTTATCATTTCTCTAAAATATTCTGATCTTGCAACTAATATAAATGAATGTACATTTATTTATTTATCCTATGCAGTAATTACTGTATCAGTTTCAGAATGATATTATAATTTTCTCATATCTTAATAAAATTTCATTATTATTTAATTTGTAATATTATTAAATATAATTCTTTGTTGTTAAAATAAATTGACAAATTATTTTTATTTTCTATAATCCAATATTTACAATACACTTTTCAATAGAAAATTTATCTATCCACTAGAATTACCTTTATTTTAAATCTGTTACAATTCTTTTTCAATAAAATCATAATCACTTTGACCTCTACAATCAATCAGAAAATATTAAATAATAGCTGTTGCAAATAAATCATCTTAAATGAAAGCACTAAATTATAAAGCCTCTCTAATTTCAACTTTACTAAGTAAATCTAAAGCTAATTCAGCTTTATATATATATTTTATTAAAATTTAAATTAGAATATCTGAAAATTATAGATTTTGAAATTATAATAATATTGGACATCTAACTTATATAAAACTTTTATGTAATACATATTATGTACTACTTTTAGTATAAATTGTCAAATCACTACAATTTTAATTCATTTCTAATAAAGAATACTTTAAATATAATATAATTATTACTATCTCTTATCTTAATGTACAATATTGCTATTCCTCTTATCTTAAATTGTGATTCCATACATATAAATCATTTAATCTTTAATTTTATTAAGTTCTACCTCCATATATAAATAATTAATTTGATGTCTAAGCAAAACTAAAAAATTCACGTGTTGGTATATTCCCTCTAAACTTTTTACTCTTCCATTTATTTTATATCACATCTAATTATAATGCATCATCACATAATCCATCATCCATACCACTATAAATATAAACCATGTTTTCAATTACAAAACAAGCATGTCCAAATCTACCTTTAAATAAATTTTTTTTTGATTTGTTTTTTAGAGCCTCTAATTCTAAGTATTACCATTACATATTAGTAAAATCAGTTTTTACTATTTATCCATAACGATTTTAATTTGTAGTACCACCAATTATATACAATTCATTTCCTATTATAGCAGTTGTATGTCTGTATCTAGCTTATGGTTAAATTTATGCCCTAAGCTTGGTAATCAATTTGATAATACATCAAGTTTCTTCCAAATTTTATCAATCAAAGAAAACACCCATAAATCATTTAAAAATTCAGGATTCATTCTATTTTATGCTTTTACATAATGAACACCACCAAATATATATATCTAACTAAACAATAGAATATTATAATTACTAATTTGATATTATCATAGAATGACCATATCTTTCAAAAGGTCCTGGTGTTTAAGTCATTAAAATACTCCAATTATTTTTTTGAATATCATATTCATAGAGATCACTAAATGAATAAAAATTATAAATATACTTCTTACTTGTTTTCTCAACTATCAATAAGGTACCACCAAATAAATAAATCTTTTTAATATCATCAACACCACACATTCCTGCTGAACTTCTTCCATTTGGTTATGAATCACTCTTTAATTTACTCCAAGTTTTATCTTCTAGATTAAATCTATGAAATTCATTCAATATTTCAGTATTTGATTATCCACCAAATACATAAAAGTTATTTGCCACTACACAACAACAATGTCCACTTTTTGGAGTTGGCATACCATTTTATTAAACACATTCCCATATATTATCTTAAAACATAAAATATATTAAAATTTCAAATTTTTAATGATTTCATTGCTTCTTACAATTAACATTCTTTCTCTTTTCCTTTTGTAACTAAATGTTATCTAACTTTTTCATATTCATTGATATCTTTCTCATGAAATATGATATTTTCATTAACTTCATTCACAATATCTGCCTTTGGTTTCAAAATAAAACTATAAACTAAATATAAAATTTATTACCATTTTCCAACAGGAAGATATGTTTTCTATTAATCAATACTACTTAATTCTTTTAAAGTTATATTGCATTTTTAAATGTTCCTTTTAAGTGAATTTATTGATGCTTCATATTATCTAACTTTGCCTAATGTGCTAATTACATCTTTTTCTAAATCCATAGCTTATTAAATTTGATTTTCTTTCTCTTTACTAATTTACTACATATTAAATTAAATTTATTTTATTCATTTTTAATAATTTCTTGATATACATATTCATATTCTCATTTTATTATATATAATAAATTAGAAACACTTTAAAATTATATTATAATATTGAAGATAATCAGAATAACTTTAAAATATATATATATTCTTATATGAATTATATTAGCTATTAAAATATAATGTATAATTTTTTATAAATAATCCTCTAATGGTTATAATTATATCAATATCTTATGTGTTATAAATTATCTATTTAAAACATTATTGAGTACAATAATCAATATGCATTCAAAATTGTACCTATTATTTAAATAAGAAATCGGGAAATCTACATAATTTAATAAATAATTACAAATTAATGATGAAATGTGTGATGCTCGCTACATTACTGCTATCAGTCTCATGTATAGACTTTGTGGCTGATGAATTTAAATGGCCAGATTGGCCAGTATATAGATTCAAGACTTGGTCAGGATTGATTGAGCTAGATGACGATGGAGTTAAAAGGTTTATATAGATTCTACATTAGAAATTTGCATTATGTATTTGTAGAGAGCCAAACAGAAGATGCAGAAGTAGCAACTTAACCAGTTATACTTTGGCTAAATGGTGGTCCAGGATGTTCATCATTGTTGGGTTTGATGTAAGAAATCGGTCCATTTATTATTGATAATGGAGAAACTGAATACTAATAAAATCCATGGTCTTGGAATATGAATGCTCATTTATTAATATTGGAATCTCCATTTGGAGTTGGATTTTCTTAACCAGCCCCAGATAAAAACTATAAATTTACAGATGAGAAGACTGGAAGATTTAACTATGAGGCTATCAGATAATGGTTTGATACATTCACATATTATAGAGGTAGAGATTTCTATATTGCTGGAGAATCATATGCAGGTATCAAAGTTATTAAATATTAGGAATGTATATACCATATACAGCAAAAGCATTATTAGAAGGAGAGAAAACAGTAGATTAAAAGGAAAAAATATAATTTAAGGGAGTATTAATTGGAAATGGTGTATTGATCAATAATGAGAAATTTAGAAGTTAAACTTCACTAAAGTTCTTAGCTAGAAGATCATTTATTGATTATACTAATTAGTTTATTTTGAATCACAATTGTGCTTTATAGCCAAATTCAGCAAGTTGTAGATAAGCAAAGAAATCTTTGGATGATGCTATTGCATTAATTAATCCTTATGGAGTTTATTCATATTGTTGGGGTGACAGTACATGGAAATAATACAAAGTTGAAAGATAATCCAAACATAGATTTTCATATACTCCTTGGTTAAAATTAAGTGAAGATGATGATGATAGTAGTGCTCCTTGTATTGATTTTGGACCTTTAGCTAATAAATTAAACACTGATGAATATAAATAGGCACTTCATGTAGATATGGATACTGTTTGGACAGGATGTAGTGATCCAGTTTATCTTTAATATACTAAATCAGAGGGAAGTTATTTAATTTTACCTGAATTATTTTAAGCAGGAATTAAAATACTCTTATATTCTGGTGATCAAGATTTAGCTGTTAGTATGGTTGAGACATATGAAAGTATCAAATAGATACCAGGAGTTAAAGAAATCAAAGGTTGGACTCCTTATTTGAATACTCATCCAGGAAAATTAAAAGATTAATTAGCAGGATGGATTGTCGAATACAATTATTTCAGATTCCAAGTTATCAGAGGTGCTGGACATGTAATTCAATATATATATATATAAATTATAGATGGTCCCATAAGATTAAAGAGAGAATTCATGGTTTATGCTCGATAATTTTATATAAGGAGTTTGACAAATATAATATATATATATATAAATGTTATTCATTTAATTATTTATTATTTGACTATTAATATTAATCATAAATATGTAATAAATTCCTATGACTTTATTGAAATAATTCATTTAAACTTTACCTTAAAGTGATTTGTCATTTGCTTATGGATCAGCTGTTTAACCATAATTCAATTATGATTATACAAAAAATAAACCTATGATAGATTTAATTATTGCAGTAGATAATGTAGAAGAGTGGCATCAACAGAATATTCAAATCAATTCAGCAGTATATATATTACTACCATAGCATTATAGTGGTTTAAGTTATTATTTAGGAAGTCGATTCATATAGAGAATGAATGTTGAAATATTTCCTATCCATTTCAGTCCATTTGTTTAATATTAAGATTTGAAATTAAAATATGGTGTTGTGTCAACTAAAGAATTAATCAAAGATCTAGAAAGTTGGAAATGGTTGTCTATTGCTGGTAGAATGTAGAAACCAATAGTAACTATTTAAGAATTTGAAAATTTGCGATATTAAAGAGCATGCATTTCTAATTTATAAAGTGCAATAGCTATAGCTATTTTAATGGATTTCAAATAATCTATGTCATTATAAGAGTTACTTTATAGTGTTATAAGTTTATCTTATTATGGTGATATTAGATTTACTTTGGGAGGTGAAAACCAAAATAAAGTTTTCAATATTCTCAAAGGAAATTATAAAAATATAACTGATCTTTACCTTTCTAATCTAGGTGATCTAAATAATGTGATTAAAATTTAAAAAGATGGTGAGATATTAATTGATAATAGTGTGAAATCATTGTAATATATTTTTATTTGATTTTAGGGAATTCTTATGTTCTTTGATACCTGGATAATTATTAAGTATTGTATTAGGTGAAAAAGATAATATGGGAACTTTAAAAATGATGAGTTAAGAAAGAATCAATGATCTTATTAAAGAAAGTGTTAAAAGAAAAAATCAATTTTCTTCAAGACGTATGCTATTTTATAATTTGGCTATGATTTCTCCATTCTTAAGTGTTAAATATGGAATTTAGAAGTTAAGCAAACGCTTTAAATGAGTAAATTAAATATTATACTAAATATAAATTATTCATAATTAAATGAACTACAAATAGTTGTATGAAGAGATGGTTGAAAAATATTAATAAATGGAAGAAGAATATAATTAATTTGTAGAAGAAAGTCAATTATTAGAAGATTAATAATAAAAGAATATTGAATCCTTAAGTAAATAACTTGCTTAGGCATAAAATTCTCTTCTACAACAAAAAGAAGAAACCCAAAAAGCTAGAGTAAATATATTATTTAATATTATTTAGTATGAATTGTAGTAAATTTAAAATCAATTAGAAAAGTAAATAAATAAAAAGGATGCACAAATTGCTGAATTATAAAAAACACTCTAAACTTATAAAATGCAAATTATTGATCTAGAAGTTGATTAAGATTTAAATGATAACAAAATTAGGTATTGTTTTCAATTATATTAAGATAGCTAGAAGAATCAAATAAAGATTTAGAAGTGAAATTAGATAAGGTTCTCGAACAATTAGCCTTAGCACAAACTGATCTGGAAGCTAATAAATCATCATCATAGGAAGAAATTGAACGTCTAAAATAAACTCTCAAAGGTAAAGATATATATAAATATTCATAGAAAATGAAGATGAATTAACTGCAGCCAAATGCTTAAAAATCAATATTACAACAACACCTGAAATTGTAAAAATGCCAAAAATTGATTCTTTAAGAGCTAATGCTGCTGGATTTAACAAAAGCTTAACTCTTATTCAAGCCTTAATTAAAGATCTTGATGATAAAATGTCTTTAATAAGACATCAAAAGTCATGACGAAATGATTTTTATTGTATTATTTTTTATTTATGTAAAAATACTAAAAAACATTATAAAAACTTAACTAAGTTTATGTATTTAGAAAAGATAGAGCAACATTAACAAATATGATAAAAATGACTTAATTATTGGGAAATCCATAAGAAAATCTATAATTCATACATATAGCAGGTACAAATGGAAAAGGATCTGTCACACTTAAAATGTGCAAATTAATGCAATCAATTGAATCATGTGGTTGTTTTACATCACCTCATATATCAAGTTTTAGAGAAAGAATTAAAGTACATTTATCAACAAAATGAGGTCGATAATTAAATGATTTCTGAAGAATACGTATAAGAACACTTAAATGACTTTTTTAATTTAGCAGAAAGAAATAATCTTGAATTAACTTTTTTTGAATATGTGACATGTTTAGCATTAAAATATTTTAATGATATGAATCTTAAATATGTATCATGGGAAACTGGTTTAGGAGGAAGAATGGATTCAACAAATATAATCAGTTCTCCTTTAATATCTATCATTACAACAATAGGATATGATCATATGCATATACTTGGAAATACATTGGAACTAATTGCCAAAGAAAAAGCTGGAATTATTAAATAAAATTGTCCTGTTGTTATAGGTCCAAAAAGTAAGCCATATGAAATTTTTATTAAGGAGGCATAATAAAAGAATGCTGATTTAACTATAGTTTAAGGTGAATTTTAAGATTTTAATGATGAAAATAATGCAATAGTAATGGCTGCATCTAAAATTTTAATGGAAAAATATTGTAATAATATAATTCATATTAGAATTCAAATTAAATAACTTTGAAGAAGTTTTAAAAATTAAATAACCATGTAGACTTGAATAATTCAATATCTAGAATGATAAGGGAGACAATATTAAAGTATATCTTGATGTTGGTCATAATGAATAAGCTATTGTAATTAATATATTATAAGAAATAGAAAAGTGTCTTAGATTTATTAAAAGATTAAAAAATTATTTGTATATATGGAGCATCTAATGATAAAGATATTACATCATGTTTATAATTGCTAAAATAAAATTGTCATTAAGTGTATATGGTTTAAGCAAAGAATAATAGGGCATTTTAAATTAAATAATTATTAGGTTCTAATGAGATTAATATTTTATATGATGGTGATATATCAAAAACTACTTTTGAAATAGTGAATAAAGTATGTTAAAATGATTAGATAATATTGGTGATTGGATCCTTTTATATTATGGATGAAGTAAGAATGATTTTAAAGATTTGCTAAACATAATGTGATTTTAAATGATTTTTAAATAAGTACAAAATATTAATATATAATTAAAATATTGATGAGCAGACGTAAATCTTCAATTTGTTCTTAAAAAGAAAAACAGACAGAGAAAATTTAAGATTAGGAGACATAAGAAATCCCCATTAAAAAAAAAGTGAAGATTGAAAAAAGAGTGGTAATTAAAGTTCCTTTTGCTGACATTATTTCATCAGATGATGATTCAAATGAATTTAGTTAAATACTATGTGGAATTAGATCTAAATTCATTAGTGATGTTCCAAATCTTGATTCTCCTATTCTAATTAGAAAAAGTGAGACAAAAGAAGACTCACAATTATTCTGATTGATTTAAGCTTATAATTGTTTAATGTAGATTCTAGTATTTCATTTAAATATCTTTATATTAATACGTATTATTATAGGATTTAAAAAAAGAAATTCAAACAAAAATAATGAAAATGCGTCATTAAATAAAATTAGTATAAAAATAGATTATTTCAATGAGCTCTCTCTCTTATTTTCCATTAATGTAAATATGAGTTTAATTTTACATTAAAATCACTTAATCTATCTCTTTGATTTTGTTACATAGTTTGATTAAGGATTTATTTATTGATAGAATTAGTTCCATTTAAATTCATAATATTTCCATCATATCCAACTGAATTATGCCTAGATTTTTCATTTGAATCCATTATAACAGAACTATTTTTTCTAATTTATTTGGTTTTCATTTTTTATTCATAATCTTAAAGTTATTTAATGAATCCTGGATTTGGATTAATAAATCTTCTCCTTTATTAAATATGTCTAAGAGTTTAATTCAAATTCCATTTATATTTTTGCATCATATACGCAGCACAAATTGCAGCAGATCTTGAAATTCCGGCATAACAATGAATCAATATATTAGTTTTAAGAGAATGATTATCTATAAATTTGGTAGCCTGATCAAAATATTTATACAAAGGGAAATCTTCACAATCATCAGCCATTATCCACTAGATTATATATTATATATTATTTACCAATTTCTATGCTCCTCTGATTTGAATTGATTAATCTATCACAGAAAGAACAGCTCCTATTTAATATTTTGATAATAGCTCTGAATTCTAAGCAGCATCCAGATTTCCTAAATAAACACCACCGACTCCATTTAATGGCGCTATAATACAATTCATACTATTTGGCAGACAAGAATTATTAACGAACATTTTAATTAAATTATATGTAATTATTTCATTCCTAACTATTTAATTCTTAATTTGCTTAATATTTTCCTTTTACTTTACTATATAGGATTATAAATGGTAAGTATAAATAATTATCATCATATAATATAAGTGTTGTGAATAAGAATTATTTTATAAACGGATTTATTTTTACTTTTAAAAAATTTAAATTCTAGTAAACTGGTTTAGTGTTATTATAATAAGTAAATTATTTATTAGTTAATTAATTTATGAATAACCTTATTATTTGAAAAGTTGCTTCAACAAAGAAGATATTAAAAATCTTATTTTATTAATTCCAATATATAAATATTTATTTAACAATAGCCTTAAATATTATATTTTATTGATATATGAATAAAATCATTTAAAGTAGGAATTATAGAGAATAAATATAAAACATTTAATATCAATAAAATATATTAATAAATCATTTTTTTGAGATGTACGATTTCTTTATTGAATAATTATACGTATTAGCATTATACACTAGATTAAGCTTTTAAGGTTACAAATTATATTATCCCTATATATATGATTATATAAATACCTAAACATAAAATGATGGTTATTAGATAGAAGTTCTTTTGTTAGGAGATTTATTATGATTAGTCTGTTATTATTATTATTATTATTATTATTATTACTATTATTATTATTATTTAGAATCTTCCTTTAATCCTGGTAAACCAATAACTCTATTAATTCTCTTGTCTTATTCTGATCCTAATCTACTTTAAGGTAAAGTATCATTAAATTTAATTTTGAATGATTAATTAAATGTTTTATGCATTTATGATTTAGTATCATCTGTTTCTTTGGTAATTTCAGGAGTTTCATCTCCTATTTTGTAATTATATACTTATTTTTAAACAAATGATTAATTTTATATTGTTTATGGAATAGCTTTCTCTTGAATCTTTTTTGGTTTCTATTCACCAAAATCATATTAATTTATAATACTAGGTTTAGAATCATCTCTTTCACAACTAATCCTTCTCTAAAAATTACTTTTAGGTCTAACATCATTTTCTTTACTCCATAAATCTGATAGATATGGATGCTCTAAACATTCTAAAGAAGTAATTCTTTTATTTGGATCCATAATCAAACATTACTTTAAGAAATTTAATCCTTTATTACACATTTTACCAGAATATCTTTTTTCAATAGTTTCTGATTTTACAATTTCAGGAAACTTCATTCCTATATATCTTTAATTCTTCTAAAATTTCTCCATCTAATCTTAAGTCAATGGACCAATTATCTTCTATATTAGATATAATTAATCCATCTCATTTTCACCTGGGAATAATGGTTAACCATCTATCAATTCTCCCATAATACAACCAATTGCCCAAATATCTACTTATTTTCCATAATTATTAGATATCAGTAACTCAGGTGATCTATACCATCTTGTAGCTACATAATCAGTCAATTATTCTTAACTTTATATTGTCTAATAATTAGATTTATATTACTCTTGCAAAACCAAAATCACATAACTTTAAATTAAGTTCATTGTCTATAAGTAAATTCTCAGGTTTTATATCTCTATGCACAATTCCTACAGAATGACAAGCATGAACAGCAAGAACCAATTAAAATATCACTCGTTTAATGCTTTCTTACTAATTTTAAATGCAATAAACATACATCTAGAGTTTTTCTCTCTTCTAATAATTCTAATAGGTTTCTATCAACGAATTAAAAAACAAGAAATATTTTGCCTTTCTTTTTGAATGCTTCCTTCAATTAAATAATATTAGGATGCTTCAACATTCGCAACATTTTCACTTCTCTTTAAATACTTTTCTTCACTGCTTCATCATCCTCTGTTTCTTTAAACTTTTTTATAGCCACTTTAATATATAATTAAAAATAACTAACCCCATTCATTAGTCTCCTTGTTTTTGCATTTTAACACTATGCCATAAGCTCCTTCACCTACAACGCCCATGATTTCATACTTATTCATTAATATTTTATATAAATTAACAAACCCTTTTATCTAAAAAATTTGTAATTTACTAAATAACTTCATTTCAGCCAAAAATATATATCTTATTACTACAAACTACTCTGAGGATTTGCACTATTATGTTTAAATTAGAATAACTTAATTTATTTGAATTCTTAATCATTTTTATAATAAATTAATCAATTTCAAAAATTATGACAATATATTCAAAACATAAACAACATCCATTATTGAAATACAACCATTTATTTACATGTAAATTAAAAATTATATCATCAACTCTAATTTTCAGATACTACTATATATTAAATATAGTTTGCAACTATTAATTTTAAAGTTCTATCAAAATATAATCAATAAATCTAACATTTCTTTACATTTTAATAGAATATTTTTATATTTTTACATAAATATTGATTCAACTCAACAAAATAATCATTCAATAATCATATATATTGATTATTCTCTAATAAATTAAAAAATAGATTGAATATAAAATGAAATAACAATAATCATGTATATAATTTGAAATCATTATTTGAACATAATGAAGTTTGATTAGTAGATGTATTTAATGAAAAGAATTATATATAGAAACATTAGAGAGGTTGATAAGTTTATTAATTTTATTTTTTATATTAATACCCGTTTTTTTTATATATTTATCTGGAAACGGGTAGGTTACGCTTATATTCATTATTTAAGAGCATTAAAATTATTGATAATATTAATGAAATTGACTCTTGCTCTAGTATTATTAGTAACATTAGCCTCAGCCACTTCTACTCATGATCAAATCATGGCCTTTTTGTAAACTGGTACAAAGGCTATGGATGCTATTGATACAGTTTTTGGTTTATTAAATGATCTAATACAATCAAATAAGGATGCTTAATTTGCAGCTGACTAAAAAAATGAAACAGATGAATGGGTTGGTGCTTAGTAAGACATTAATAATTATATTCAGAACAATTGAATAATTTACTAAAATCAAGACCTTGAATCAAAAGTTATTCCAATAATCAATTGAAAACAGAGCCTAATTTGAATAAGAGTTATCAGACACTAAAAATTATCTTGCATGGAATGAACAAAGATAAGATGAAATTGCCAGAAAAATTGATGTTTTGCTTGATTAATAATGCTTAAGCAATCAACTTTTTGTTAGATCAATCAAATAAAATAGAGAAGCTCTTGAAGTTGTGAGATTACTCAAATAAGATGTTGCAGGATATATTATTAATGGAGATTCTTTTGAATTAGTGTAAGTTCAAAGTGTAGCTGAAAAACTTAAATCATACAGCAATACATTTAATGAACATGAAATTAATTCATTCCTTTAATTAGCTAATAACTAAGAGGATGGATCAGTTAGTAGAGGAGCAACCTTAGCTGAAAGAGTTTTATCAGTATTAGAAGGACTTGAAGCTAATCTTGCAGCTTCCCTTGAAGCACTTGAAACTAATGAAATTAATGCCTCATGGGAATTAGCTGGATGGGTTTCATTGAGTGAAGCAGAAATTGCTACTTTGAAAGTTGAATATGAAAGAAAATAAGTTTATGCTGATAGATTAGCAACTGTAATATTTATTAAATAATAAATTCTAGTAAATTTAAGCAGCTCTTGCTTAATAAGCTAAATCCAAGATTATTTTACAAGAATCTTAAGATGCTCTTGATTAAGCCTAAGCTGATTTGGAAGCTAAAAGAGCAGATTATGCTGAAGCTAAGGCTAAGAGAGATGAAGAGAATGCTATAATTGAATAAGTGATCATTATCTTCAAGAAATAAGTTGCCTCATGGTCTGGAAGATGATATTCATTTTCATCATAAAATAATACAAATATTTAGTAAAAAATTCTATCTAAAATAAAAGTAGAAATAATAATTTCATAAACTAAAATCAACAATCTTAGCAAAATCTTATTCTGTTAAATCAAGAGAAGTAGATGTCTATAAATGTAGCTTCTATTTTTTTAAGATTTCAATAATTTTAGCTTATTTTTTGAATACAGCCACAACTTCTTATCTTTATTTTAATAACCTTTTATTATCTGATAAGAATTTATCTAATTATTTTTGTAAATCATCATTTGATTCTACTTACTTGATTTCCTATTGTTATATTTTAACTTATGTTAATTCTTCAAGCAATTTAATTTATTTTTAATCTTTCTTTTATAATTCATTTTATAAGTTCTTTGTATTCTTGCTCCAATTATCTAAATCTTTTAATTACTATTATTATTCTCTTTCCATGGTATCTTATTTTTCTTATGCCTATAAATATTATTTTTTAATATTCTCAACTTTCTCACTAAGTTGTGTAATTTGAATAATATATTTTTTACTTTCATCAGATAAAGACTTGCCTTCACTTTCATATTATTTTAATATTTCATCATATTGTTTAGACTTATTAGATTCAATGATTAATGATTTTTCTAATTAATCAATTAATTTTTTCTATTTTTGAATTTCAATATCTGATTCCTCTTATATTTCTTTAAGCTCATTCAATTTTTGCATTTAGGTCTTATATCTATTCTTATTGATTTCTGAAATTTCATTAAGTAACTTTTATTCAGGATCATCAAAAATCACTGCCATTTTTTACATAATAGCATCAGAATCCATTTTCTTAAAATAAAACAATATATATTAAAAAAAATAAATAAAAAGAATGGATGTACCCAAAAGATAATTCTAATGACATTGATAAATGTTGTTTTAATGTATATAATGTATCAGGCAACAAGTATACATGCACCACCTACAGCCTTGATTCTTCTTTCTGCAGTTTTGCTAAAGAATTTAGCCTTGACAACAACTGGTTGATTTGGTAATCTTCCTTTACCCAAAACCTTGAAATAGCCTGCCTTTGTAACATCAATGACTGCAGCTTTATCTTTTGATTTGGAATATTTTTCTCTAGTTTCGTCAGTAACAAGAGACCACAATTTGTCAATATTTACAACTGGTTTATGAAGTGTGTTCTTCTTTAAATGGAAATGTCTCATTCCAGTCTATCTATAAGTTTTGTAAATACTTTTTAGAAATATCCTGGATGATATTTATTGAAGTTGATTCTATGATGTGTCAAACCTCCTGAAACACCTCTACCACTTGGATGTTTTCTATGTTTTCCAACTCTACCATAACCATGGCAGACATGTCCTCTCATCTTTCTGCATTTTCTTAATCTGCTAACCATTTATTTATATTTTAAAAAAAAGATTTTAATAAGTGAATATTAACTATATGAGATTTCTTGACCATAATATTATATTTCTTTAAATTCATCTCTTTTTTCAAATTCACTAAATAACGCAAATATATTTAAAAACCATTAGATATCAATTTTAAGTGGAAGATATAAATATATTTTTTATTTTTTTCTTTAACATAATTTTGCAATTGTATTTTTTGTTTGTAATTATCAAATAATTATATGTTAATTACTCAATAATGTTTTAGGATTTAATTTCTTTTTATAAACTTTGACTAACTTAAACTTCATTTTATTAGGATCTATAATTCTTTATAAATTTTGATTTAAAACAATTCTAATTTATCTTCCTTTACAAGTTTATTAATGATATCTATAGTTAAAACATATTAATAATGTAATTTTATTAGATTCTTTAATTAATTTTATTGATAATTAGAAAGATATTACATTTATATTTTACTAAAAATTTTGTGAAATTCATATTTGAAAAATTATTAGTTTTTCTAAAAAGAAATATCTATTAATATTATAAAAATATTTATTAAAAAGAATGAAAAGAAAGCATACATTATTATTAAGGAAAGTTGTAGCAGAGTAGAATTAAATGAGTTGGCCATTTGCAGATTAAGACTTACATTCCAGTAACATATTTCAAAGTACAAAATCAGTAATCAATTAGCTTAAAGTCCTGATTATCAAATTTTAGACTTTAGTCATAAAAATTCAACTAATGAAATTTTATCTCGATCAATAGTAGGCAAAGTGGATACTTTTAATAAATAAGCTAATGATCTTGAAAAACCTATTCGTTTTAGTTAACCTGTAAAGTTATCTAATATGTAAAAGAGGATTAAAAGAAGTTATAACATTTGCATATACTTTTAGCCAATACTAATGAACCATCAAGTCTAAATTCATCTTATAGAAGCAAAAAAAATATAACAAATTAATAGCATGTAATATAAAAAACAGGAGATGCTAATTTTGAAGTACTTGATAAATATGAGTTAATATAAACAATGGAAAAAATATAGAAAATAATTAAGAATAATGAAAAATATGCCTAAGATTAATTGTAAAAAATTTCAGCAACAGAAAAAATATTGAAAACTCAACATTAAAGAGCATTAAATAAACATGAAAAATAATTGTAAGTATGGAATGAATTATCAACTAAAATAAGTACTCGTATGAAAAATAATTCAAATACTTTAATTGAAAGATAGGCTTGTATTTTATTTTATTGAATAATTAGAGTATAGATCTAGGTTAGACTCTCTTGAAATGTTTGAAGAATTGAAACCTGAAGAATCAAAAAATCCAGTTATAACATGGCATCAAAGACTAAGATCTCAATATAGACCTTAAGTATATAATATTTGTTTATATAATAGAAAGTTATATAAAAAGAAGAATAGGAAAGATTGTAACTAAAATAAGATCTATTACAATAAATACCAAGTAGGGAACTATTAGAGATACCTAATCCATAAAAATTAATTTCTGATATCAAAAATAAAAATGGTTATGACAAGGGTAGATCTGTATCTGATTATAACGGATTAAAAGTAAAATACTGAGAAAAAATTAGTTAGTGGGTTTGAGTGTCTACGATTAAGAATTAAACTCTTTGAAGAAAGATTAATCTCAAATACAATAGCAATACTACTATTACAAAGTTCCAAAGGAAATTAAAATAGGTGAGGAAAATCTATGAGAATTTTTTATAATTATTTATAAATTATTATTTCTTGAAGGAAACTAGTCACTTAATTAAATTATCTTTTGTATTTATTCTATCTATTAGTTTTAATGTAAAACTTTAATTCAAATGAATAGATTGCAAAAATAAAACTAATAAAATATAAGTGAACTAAATTATTAGAAATTTAAAATCTTATTTTTATTAGCTATTTTTGAGTTTCCTAAGATGATAAAAGATTTTTAAGGATTATCAAATTAGATTTAAAGCTTTTTTAAAATGAATATTAACAAATTATTGTTTTATAATATAAAAATTCATTGATAAGATTTTTCATCCATTCTATTCAATTATGCCTTTGACTTAATTAACTATGATTAAATATAATATATATACATCGCTTCTTAAAGGATTAAATGGTTATACTTATGAATTAGATTTCATATACTACTAGGATTCTTTAATATTGGATGCTGAATTTGATATTTCAGATTTATATTATTATGTACTAACTATTGATTTTATTTTTCTAGTATCTTCTAAATTAAATCCTGAAACCAATCCTGTACCATTATTTACAACTTCTCCTATTTTATGAATTTCAAATGTTTTTGAAACAATAGGTCCATTATTTGTAGAACTAAATCTTTTCTTTTGTAATTCATTTCTTAGAATATTAATTTCTGATTCATATTCAGTAGCCTAAATAATTAATTTAAAATTACTCTCTCAATCAATTTATCATGTTTTATTTAAATTTAATCTTTCATTTATATTTATCTCTATATCTCTTAATTAAGACCCTATATTCTTGTTTCTAATTCCACAATCTTTTAATTACTATAAATTAATATAAATCAAATTACTTTTATGTTTCTCTAACAATAACTTATTATTTATTGTTTTATTCAGAAATTGTCTAATTTTCTACTCTCAAAGTTCTAATAGTAGCTTGTAATTCTGAAATATTTTCTTATAATTAAAATATTTATTTATCTTTATTAGATAATTAATTTTAAAGATCTTTGATAGACACTTGATTTCTCAATTATAATTCTAATTATTAAATAGTGTCTGTTTTTCTTCTATTTTCTTATTCTAATCTATTAATTTTTTCAAAATCAATTTATTAATATCTCTCTTAATATTCCTAATTCTCTCTACTAATTTATTTGATTCTTAATTCAAGTTCATTACATTTTGATTTATATTAAGTATATTCATTTTAACTTTAAAAGTACATTTTATTTACTTTATCTAATTCTAATTTAATTGTTTCTCTACTTTATTCTAATGATTTCAATTACATTCTTAAAGATTCAACTTCACTAGAATTTGAAGACATTTCACTTTAAACAGTTAAATATTTTCTTTTCCATTATTCACTCTCCTCTATTTTAATTCTCATCATATCATTTATTTTTTAATTCTCTTTCTATAGAAATTCCATCTAATTTTTTAATTCTTTGATTTCTCTCCCTTTTAAAGTCTCTAAATTTTATATTTATTCCAAAAGTTCTTATTCTTTCCTCTCAAATTAAATAACAACAGATCTTTACTTTTAGTTTTCTTCTAATTTTGATTAATATATTCTCACTTGATCTTAGTATTCATAATTTGTAGTTTAAAGACTTTTCATTTGAATTTTCATATTCTAATTTTCAACTTGAATTACATTTAATTCTTCTTTTAAAGATGATATTTGCTATTCAAGTTATCTTATTCTATACTTATCAGTCTCAGATGGCACTTCAACTGTAATTGTTTCTTTTATTTTTTCTTACTTTTTCTAATTCAAAGTGTAATAATCTTATTACAATTAATTTAATTATTATTCTAATTATCTAATTCTCATTTTATCCTATTCTGAAGATACTTCTATTCTTTCTGTTACTGTCTCTCTAATAACTTCTTACTTTTTAGCTTAAACAATTTGTAACTCACTCTTAATTTAAAATAATTAAGATTCTAATTATTAAATTCTAAATTTATCTGCTGAGGAAGGTACTTCTACTGTAACAGTCTCCTTTACAACTTCAGATTTTATTTTATTCAAATTTATATAATCTTATTACAATTTATATAAATCCTACTCTAATTCTAAAATTCTTTTTCTATCAGACTCTCTACTAACTTCTACTCTTTCAGTCACTACTTCTTTAATAACTTCTTATTTTTTCTGTGATACAATTTATAATTCTAATCTAACATTATTTAATTGCTATTCTAATTGTTAAATTCTAAATTTATCTACTTAAGAGGGAACTTCAATTGTTTCTGTTACAACTTCCCTTATAACTTCTTATTTCTTTGAGCTAACAATTTAAAGTTCTTATCTTAATTATCCAACTAATGATTCTAATTATTAAATCTTCAATTTATCAGCCTAAGAAGGAACTTCAACTGTAATTTTCTCTGTTATTACCTCTTACTTCTTTTTATTTAATATTTCATAATTCTTATTTAAACTTTCTATTTATTATTCTAATTGTCTAATTCTAAATTTATCAGCTTCAGAGGATACTTCTACTCTTTCAGTAATTACTTCTCTTATCACTTCTTATTTCTTTTATGTTATTATTTATAACTCAGTTCTTAATTATTATAATTAAGATTCTAATTACTAAATTCTCAATTTATCAGCTTAAGATGAAACCTCTACAGTGACTGTTTCCTTTATAACCTCTTATTTCTTTTGATTTAATAATTAATAATCTCTCTATAATCTTTACACTTATTCTTATAATTAATTAATTCTTAATCTATCTTATTCCATAGGAACTTCAATCCTTTCTGTAACTATTTCTTTTATCACTTCTTATTTTTTTAGAGTCACAACTTGTAATTCTTATTTTAATTAGGATAATTGTGATTCTAATTATTAAATTCTATATTTATCTGCTTAATTTGGTACTTCCACTGTAATTGTTTCTTTAATAACCTCTTATTTTTTTTGACTTAACAATTGATAATCCCTTTGAATATTACTTAATTAAATTTCTAATTGTCGTATTTTTAATTTATCAGCTTCTGATGGAACTTCAATAGTTTCTGTTACATATTCTCTAATAACTTCTTATTTTTTTTAATTTAATTATTAAAGTTATATTTCTAATTCTTATATTCTTTATTTATCACTCTCTAATGATTAAACTTCTCTAATAGTTTCAACTACTACTTAATTCTTTCTTCTATCTAATTCATAATATTTTGTCTTCCATAATTGTAATTCCTCCTCTAATTATGCAATGATTTTGATGTCTTCTTAACTTCTTACTTGTACTGTTTCTCTTATTGTTTCTCTTATAACTTCTTACTTAGAATTATGTAATTATTATAACTACAATTTTAATAATTGAATTTAAGATTCTAATTCTTAAATTTTTAATTTATCTGATGATGAAGAAATTTCAACAGTTTCAAGTTTAACTTCTTATTTTCTTTTAAGTAATTTTTCATATTCCATTTATTTATCCTGTAATTATCTTTCTAAATCTCTACATTAAATCTTTAAGGATTCAATTTCATATTCTAATTATTTGATTCTCTTCAATTCATCTAAATTAGATTTCTATTTTTCTATTGACATAGAATATGTTGTAATCTATTCTTTATATTTTTCTTCTCTAATTTAAAATACTCTTATATGTTCTTATAATTAAATTAAATTCATTTCAAGTTCTTAAATTCTTTATTTATCATAATCTGATTGCGTATTTATAATTGTATGAGATTCATATTATGATCTTATTTCAATCAATTATTGTCTAATTTCTTAATGTTTTTGTTATTCATCATAGAACTTTTCTTTCCATAATTTTACTTGAACTTCCATTTCTTAATATTCTTATTCAATCTATCTATATTCTCTTCTCAACTTTTCCATATCTTTTTGATGATTCTCTAATTCAAATTAAAATTATGTAGTTTATTGAATTTCAATTCTTTTTTCTTATGATAATTTAATATCTCGTATTTCTCTAGAGTATTTTGTTTCTATATCTAAAGTTTTTTTTTATTCTATTAATAATTGATCATTCAATTATTTAACTTAATTTTATTCTCTTTGTAATTTTTCATTAATTTATTTAATTTAAACTTCATAATACTCCTTCAAATTGGATTATTAATTAACTTCCTCAATTTTCAATTAAAAATCTTTTTTTTATAAAGATAATTAATTTTCTAATTAAATAATCTATCTTTCAAGTTCAATAATTCTACTTTTTTCTTTTTCTGATTATCTTTAAAAATTCATTTCTCCTTCTTTTTTTAATCTTTCATATTATTTTGTTAATGATTGATTCTCTACCTCTAAAGAGGAAAAATGTTACCTCAAAGTTGATATTTCAGATTCATATCTTTTAGTTATCTTTTATAATTGATCATCTATTTATTATTATTTTTATCTATCCCAATCTTATTTTTCTATTTTTAATTATTCCTCAAAAATAATCCTAAGTTCTTTTTCCATATTATTTAATTTATATTAAAGTTTTGAAATAGTTTCATCTTTTTCTCTTACCTAATAATCAACATTTGTATTCTTGTTTTAATGATACATCACTTATTATTCAAGTTCTTTAGTTTCAATTTTATATGCATTTATTTATTGATTTAATTGATTAATAGTATTTTCTAAATTTCTAATTTAAGTTTTATATCTATCATTTTCTAAACTATTTCTTGTTTAATTTTCTAATTGAGTAATACTCAAACGATATCCATTATTTTATTCTTATAACTATTTAATTTCTGCTATCAAGATTTCTAATTCTTCTTTCATTTAATCATTTTCATTTTTATAATAATTTGATTATTCTTCTAATTGTATTATTCTCATTCTATAATTATCATAATCCTTCATTTTAATTTCTAATGAAATATATTTTTATTTCCAACTTTCTAATTCATTTTAAATAGTATGAATTTGATAACTTTCTCTTTATACTTTATCATTTTATTATTATTCAATTTATTTTTTTGTTTCATTAATTCTGATTTCCATCTAAATTATTCTTCTTTCACTTTCTTCTTTTTACATTTCAGCTGTCTAACATTTCTCTTACCATTATCTACATTATGTTTAATAAAAACTCATCTCTTGTTTTAATTAATCAATTTGATACTACATATTACTCTTCGATTCAGCCATAGCAGATTCTAACTTGTATTAATTCTAAGTATGTGCTTCTATCAATATCTATATGTCATTATCCATTTCTTTAATTTTATCATTTAATGTTTATATTGTTCTTTCATATAATTCTTTATCTGATGATCTAACCTGAAATTCAGATTAATATCTTGCAATTTCTTAAGTCAATCTAATAATTTCATTTTAAGTTGTAGAGTTCCTTTACTCTTTGACTTGTCTAATTTCTATCTCTAAATTCTAAGCCCTACTTCTATATGTTTAGATATCCTATTCATATTTACTTTTTAATCTTAAGAATTCTTCTACTTGTTTCCTTTATTATTCTAACAAAGCATTTAACTGTGATATTTCTTGAAAATTAATTAGAATTTTACCTTGTTCATATTTTATCTGTTGCTGAGTCAATATAGATATATCTTATTTATATCTAGTTACAAGAGTTGATTATTCTGCATCTTAAGAATTTCTCATCAAGAGTTGAGATCTCAATTTAGCTAATTCCTATTATGCAGCCTCTAATTCTGCTTATGTAATCATATATTTCTATTTTAGATTATAGCTCTCTCCTGACATCTATTTTAATTACTAATTATCCTTATCCAATTGCTCTATCACTTCTTTTAATTTTCTATTATCTTATAATAATTCCTCATATCGTCTACATATTCAATAATTATATACTTATCTTCAAAAAGAGTACTTTTTCTGCCACTCTAATTATTCTCACTTATTCGTCTAAATTATGAATATAAATTTACTTCTCAGTGTTTACAACTATTCCTGAAGTAGTTTAATACTTTTCATAAGTCATTGATTATCTACTTTAAGACAAAGGAACTTGCAGATATTATTGATTCATATTTGAATAATTATAATTGATATTTGATACAAACTTATCATGAGTCACAACTATAGGACAAACGATAAAAACAAAAAAAATACTAAAATAAAAATTATGATATTCCTTCTAGAATCTTGATTCTATCTTTGAATTTGAAATATCATTAATATATTAGAGCATTATTTGAATCTATTTAAGTTCTTTTCAATTAACTCTAATCTAGTAATTAAATTATTTGTCTATTAGATTTCTACTCTTTCCTTCTCAGGTATTCTTAATATATTTGGTACTAAGTATGAATATTTTCTTAATTAGTCATAATTACTAATTATATCAGAATTAGATAAACTCAAAAATCCTACTTATGCTAAGTATGAATAAATAGTTTAATATGTCTAATCTTATTATTAATTTAATAGAGCTTGATTAAAGAATCCTTTTATATTATTAATCAAATTATTGAGTCTTTTTTAGATTTCAAAACTATTTAAATCTATATTTTGATCTTCTAAAGTAATTGCTGTTGCAAATTATGATTCAAATATGTATTCTCCATTTTCTGAATTCAAATGAATTTCAGAGAAATATTATTCTACAATTTTTATTTTATCTTAATATTCAACTTTAATTCTTGTTTTACTCTTACTTATATGAGTCAATATATTTTTCACTATATAAGCATTTTCATTTTTATCAATAAGAATAAAAATAGGATTTTACTGTAATACTTATTAAAACTATTATATAGATAGTGATTTAAATCTTTTAGTATCAATTTCTACTTCTTCTTCAATTAAATACTTTAGAGATTATTAAGTTCTGAAGATTATTTTTTACTCATATGTCTCACTACTTTATGGTTTTATATATATTTTATAATAGTTTTAAACATCATCCTCCTATTATAAATTTGAATAATTCTCAAAACTTAATCGTAATTAAATTAACTTTGTTAAAAATTTATTATTTTCACTTAGCTAAATTTCATCTACCTACTCCACTCTAAATTTTTCATTAATCATACCTACAAATTGGACATTTCTTAGAATTATTTTAGTCTTGAGTCATACATGACTTACAAAAACTATGTCCACATTTCATTGATACAGGATCATTCATAGCATTATAACAAATTACACAATCTAATTATTGTAATACATTATTTAAAGTTGTATCTATTATTTCTGGTGTCAAATCTGGTTTTAATTTATAATCAAAAGATGTTATTGCTTATATGTATTGACCTATTCCTTAATAAGATTTTTTGTAAGAAATAATCCTGTTATATTTTTAAAACTATATTAAATTTTACAATATTTCAGGATTATTTTAAGAGCATTTCATTAATTATTTTAATATGGAATCTAAACATATTAATATTTAATATTTAGTTGTCTCTTTTTATTGATTTTATAACATTACAAATATCAATTCTAATATTTTATATAACTAAATATTATGTCATAAACTTACTTATTTCTATTCTTTTATTTTTTTTGCATTCTTCATTGTTTCCTCTACATAATTAGATTCTTCATTATTTGTAGAATAATGAATTATTTATAAAATATCAATTAGATACTTCTAATTATTTATAATATTTCTCTTATTCAGTAATAATAATGGTTTCAAAAGGTTAGCTTGATTCTCTAAAGCTTTAGTACAAGCTTTTGTAAATTATTTATTTGTTATTCCAATTAATTATTTTTTCTCTTTCAATTCAATTACAGTTTGTATTTTTGGATCTAATTCTTTTATTAATTCTTTTATTCTTTAGTTTAAAAGATGTTGATATTTAAAGAAAGCCCAAATTTTCTTAGATGCCCAAACCTTTTTTATAATTTCAAATTAATAATTCATTTTTATTTATAATATTGAGATTACATATATAATCCTATAAATCAATTAATCAATTAGTTTAAAAATAATATATGAATCATTATAAAGTCTTCCTAATAAATTAGTGTTAACTAAATAAGTATTATAATAAATAAATAAAAATAGATAAATTTATGAATATAATTATATTTCATTTGTATTTGAACTATTTTAATTATGAATCAAAGTTTGTTGAAAAGCAATTAAACTCCTATTCTAATTATTATAAGAGACTATTTGTAACATGGAATTAATTAACGATTATTCCTTTTAGAGGTTTTGATGGAATTTTTAACTTTGTACAAATGTATTCTTAAACTTAATATTCTGTTTTTAGACTAAATAATTCATTTTTTATAATTTCACTCAAAAAATGAAGAATTTAATCGAATTCTAATTGTAATAATTCTTTTTAGTAAAAATATAATAAAAATAAAACACATTTATAAAATCCTAAAATTTATTATTTTAATATTTACCTTTCCATTATTGAATAATGAATATATCCCATATAATATTCAATAATGCTGACTATAAGGTAAATTAATATACTTAAGTGAATACAGTGATAAACCAAGCAGTTAAATAGTAAGATGCATCAACTTTTTACTTTCATAATTAATTACATTTACTTTTTTAAAGTGTTGATATAAATTAGGTAAAAATAAGAACAGCAATCTTTCATATTGATAAAATACTTTTTTCTAATTCATAAATATAATATTAATACCAGCATTTCAAATTCATTTTCAAAATATTAAGAAAAATAATTTCTCATAATATAATCAAACACTATGTAGGTTACTTCCTCATCTTCAAATGTCAAATACAAATATCCAACAATATAATTCATTCCTTAACAATATCCAACTTCTTTATTATGAAATGCATATGTTCTGAGGAATGATTGTAGTTTACTTGAAGGAACCCTATCAAAATGTAATTGTAAAGATCTTTAAACATCCATAGTAATAATTTCTTCATATTATTATATTTCCTATTAAGCTTCAGATTTTTTTATAGCATAATCCATATGATTTTGATCAATTCTAAGGTAAACCTTCAAATTTTATGCTCTATAATATTGAGTTTGTTCCATATATGGTAGACTATTATGAATAATGTAATATTTCTCTATAGCAAATCTTAAATGAAATTTAAAGGCTTTTGATACTAGTAATAATTAATAGGGTTTATCTTAATATGACAAATATTTAATAGATAATCTGATTGAATAAATCAATCTTAATTAAGGATTATTTAATCCATTTCTTTTATGTTTATCTTCCTTACGTTATTTAATACCCAAACCTGAAGAATATTTTTAATTAAATGTAATAGCATTTTTTTCTTCTAATATTTATAATAGTTTTTCTAATTACACCTTTTCTAATTTAATATCAGAATGAAATGCAAGTTCTAATATTACATCTGTTCCTAATTAAGGAGATACATTTAATTCACTAAGGAATGTAGCAATCTCATGTAATACACTGTATTTTTATTATTAGTATTTTTCTTTTTCTGAATATTATTAACCTTAAACAACCCCAGTAATTTTCTTTAATCCCTTACTAATCAAACCATATCCTTTTTTAACTATATTAAATTATTGATCTATAATATGTTTCTATTAAAATTTAGTTGATTTAATATGTTCATATAAGGATTTCCATTTCTATTTATTTTACCATATATCTAATTTAGTAAAGCTTGATATAAGATGAAAATTCTCTCCTTTTACAATTTTATATGATAATTATAAAAAGATATAGAATTCTTCTACATCAAATTCTGCATCTAAAATTAAGAATACATGTTTAAATATAGCACTAACTTCATTAAAAGAATCTTCTGATAAATTTAATTATTTGACTTTTCTCTTTTCAATTTCCTTTTATAATAAATTGTTTAAGAATTATCTAGCTGATTATTTTGACATTAATTATTTAACTCCTAGATATTCATGTGACAAAAATTAATTTGATTTTGTTGAAGATGTAGAATAAGATCTATTTCTAGAATTATTGGTACTGTCATCTGAATTCTCTTGATTTTCCATAAGTTCATTAATAAATTACAGAATTTTTGTAGCTTATTCTTCAGTTAGTTATTCTCCTATTAAAGTCCATTCACTTCCAACATATTACATATTTTTCTTCTATTCTCCTCTCTTAATTTAATCATAATTAATTTAATCAAATAATGAGAATTAAACTGTTTCAGCTTCAATAAGTATAAGATTTACTTCCACTTTTTTTTAACAATCTTTAAATTTAATGTTATAAATCAGAAGGTTATTTTTGAATCACTCTCAACTCTAATTAATTAAGTTTATCTTAATATATAGAATAGACAGTCTCATTTGTTAACTTTTTCATTAATGATAACATAATTTATTTAGAAAACTTGATTCTAATTTAAATGATACATTTTTACCTGTTTTCATCATTTAAAAATACTTATTAATACCAATCTTTAATTTTTACATCAAAATCTGAAAGTTTCTTATTTCCTTTCTCTATAATTTTTTTATAATCTTCCTAAGCCTCTATAGCAATTTCTTTTAATTTAATTTATCTTTCTGATGCTCTAACTAACTCATCTTTGCCTTTGTTTCCCTTTGCAATTTCTCCAACTGTTCTTTCCATAATCAATTAACTTTTATCTGCATTTTGCATTAAACGTATATATTCCTCTTGCTACTCAGATATTTATTTATTTAATGATTAGATATTTCCAATATATTCTTTCATTTCTTAAGATAATTTTAAGTTTATATTTCTATAATTGCTCATGATTAGTTGATATGGTTCAAGAACCTAAGGCATGAATAATAAAATAATTAAACTTCACTTCTTAGATTTTCACTTGTTTATTGCCACTATTAAGAATTTTAAAGTAAAAAGTTGCTCAAATACTAGTAAACACATTCGATATTGTCATCATCACCTGTACCTTTGCTCACAAATTCATGAAGACGTTCTGCTATTTTTTTTAAAGATGTTGAAAATGTAGTGCAAGCTCTTTCTATTTCCTTGAACTGGAAATAATCTATGAAAATTTACTGTTTTCTCTAATTCAAGAGTGTTGTTATTTGTATTTAAAAGGTAAGAATGCAATTGCAAAAATTCTTAAGATGTATATTCAATAAACTGATTAGCCATGTATTATTAATAATATATAGAAATCAGTATTATTTCTTAACATTTAATTAATATATGTATAATTTATGTGGGTCCTTACTTGATAGATGGTATAATGTCAAATTTAATTTGACTTAATATGTTTATGACATAGATAAGTAGTTAAGATAAAAGGATAAAGTCATTTATATTTTAAATGAAACTATAAAAAACGATGTTGGTATAGAAGTAAGAAAACTTTCATTTATTTTAAGCAAAGAATAGAAAAATTGAAAAAGACTTGTTCATAAATCCTTTGGTTTTCTTATAGGAAAAAAATTCCATAATTTTAAAGTTTTATTTACTTTCCTATTTTTAAGTCAGTTCCTTCACTTCAGATACAGGCTGGGGATGCATGATTAGAGTTGCTCAAATGGCATTAGCTTAAGTTATAAGGCATTATCATTCTTTCACTTAGCCTGAATAATTGATAGTTTTAATTAGACATTTTATAGATGATGATGATGATGAAATGATTGATTTTATTAAGTAAACTAAATAGAACTAAGTCGAATATTATCATGCTCCATTTTCTATTTAAAAAATTGTTTATCATGCAAAAATTGAATTTAAAAAAGAACCTGGAGATTGGTATAAACCTAATGAAATACTTGAAATTTTAAATTACTTATTTAAATACTCTTAATGTAAATAGAATTTTCATAATAAGACTCCGTAAACATGTAAATCTATATAAATTATGAATGTGCTTTTATTCTCTAGGATGTAATACAACAAATGTTTAATTATGATAAAGGTAATTTAGAATGGTTAAAAGAATGTGTTAAAAATAATATTCAATAAAATTAATAAGATGATAAAGGTATTGGTATCTTTCTTCCTGCTCGAATTGGCCTCTAAAATGTTAATAAAGATTATTTGAAAGTCTTGAATCATTTAATGACTTTACCTTATTTTTAAGGTATTATTGGAGGAGTTTCGAATAAAGCCTTCTATATTGTAGGAAGAATTCAAGATTATCTTATTTACTTGGATCCTCATTTTGTGTAAAATGCTTAGAATTTTGAAGATCTTTCAAAAAATCAAGCTTCTTACTCTTGTTAAAATATTTAATTAATACACAATTAAATTATTGATCCATCTATAGTTGTATGTCTATGTATTCGTAATGGACTTGAATTATTGGATTTATGGAATTCAGTATTTATAATAATTATTTACTAATAGCTTAATCATTTGAAATAAGAATTCTAAGAACTTTTTTTTATTTCACTTTTGGAAACTAATACTGAATTACAAATATGTGAATCCTTTCAATATTTAGATGAAAATCATGAATTAGTAAACATTCTAAAATGAATATAATATACTTTTATTTAAATAAATATCTATTTTATCAATGTCAAGATAACAAAACAAATAAACATAACCTCCTCCTTAACCAGCTAAAGTTAACTAATAATAAAAAACTTCATAATCTACTCAACCTCCTAAATAAAAAGTATTCAATGCTGAAGATTATGCTAAACCTCCCCATTTGACAAAAGAAGAAGTCTTAGAAGTTAAAGTATGATTATATTGTAATTTTAAGTAAGCCTTTGATATTTTTGATAATGATGGATCTGGAGCAATTGATCCATAAGAATTAAGAGAAGCTTTTGAAGCATCTGGAATTAAAACATATCACAATAAATTTATTTATTAAGTCTTAGGAGAGTTAGATACTGACAATTCTGGAGGAATAGATTTTGAAGAATTTTTACATCTAGCAACAGCAAAAGTAAGTGATAAAGATACACGAGACTAAATTCAAAAGGTATTTAATTTATATGACTGGAATAAAGAAGGTAAACTAAATATATCTATTATTTAAGGTCGAATAACTTGGGATGAACTCAAAAGAGTAGCTTAAGATTTAGGAGAAGAAATGACAGATGAAGAAATTTAACATATGTTTAAGAAAGTATATATATTATTAATATATTTAATATAGGCTGATTTGGATGATGATGGATTTGTTACATTTTAAGATTTTTATAATCTAATGACCTAAAAAGAATATGGAAAATAATGAGATTTTACATTATTAAATAAAATAATTAATCATTCTTGTATTCTTCAAGAAATTATTATTATTAATCTTTTAATTCAGTACAATTTAATAAAATTGATTTTATAATTATCTCTATATATTGAATTCCATTTCTTACTGTTTTTAAGCAGATATTTTAAAATTCAATATATTATATTATAATTATCTTATCCTACTTAAGCGAAATTGAAATTAGGTAGAATTTTAAGATGATTTGGATAAAATATATTTTTATTTCATATCAATCTTAAAATTAATGTTTTTAATTTTTCATTACAATGAAGGTTGCTTTAAAAAATTAGAAGATTATATTTTAACTAAAATTTAATCTTGTATTTGGATTCTCAATAAATATCTTCATTATTTTATTAATAGCATAAGATGCAATCCAAAGACTAATATGTCATATCCTTTTAGAAAATCATCTCTGTATTCAAATTTGAATGTGTAGTATAATTACTATGATAATATTCAATTAAAAAGATGTTCCTTTAATAAAAATAATATTGGTATATGAAAAGGAAGGGATAATTTAAATTAGGATTCACATTGATATTTTTTCTTATTATATTTATATACTAATAGACTCCTTATAAATATTCAATAAATAAATAAATAAACAAACTATTATGATTCTAAGATCTTAAATCAATAGATTACTTACTTAATATTATTTTATAACATTTTGATGATTGATTTTTCTCAAAATATTTATTACTCCTGACCATATTATTAAATCTTACTTTATTTCTATTTGGTTCTTCTTTAGAACTTGTAAGTAAACCTAATATATATAAAATAAATTCTTACCTTTTTATTTTTGTTTTATAGATTAATTTTCACTTTCCAAAAACTCCTTTGTTAAAGTAAGGTTTTGTTAAATATCTTATGAATTACTTAAGATGTAATTTTGAATTTACTTAAAGGATTCTGTTCCATTAAAATTAAATAATAATGGATTAACTGCATATAATGAAAACTTCTTAAGTATAGTTGTATATTTATATCATCCTTAATAAATATTAAATAATTGATTTAATATTTTAGGAAGGCTTGTAAATTACCCAACTTTAGAAAATCAGAACTCAAAAGAATTGCTAAAATTTGAATAAAAAGATGTTCAATTAAATATTTTTATATTTATCACATTCTTGTATCACTTACGTGCCTTACGTCTTTTTCTCTTGAGTCTTCGCATTCTCTTCTTTCTCCATTTTTCTCTCATTATTTATTTTAATTAATGAATAAAGATTTTAATTTTTTAATTTATATGTTTCAAATTTTGGTTTGAATGGTTGATGTACAAATTAAGAAATAATGTAAAGGTTACTTAATTTATACATAATAGATACTTTAAGATTAATATTATTAATGATATAAAATATATTGTTAATACTAACTTTTTTAATTTATAAATTAATTTTAAATAGTTTAGAAATTAGAATATCTATAATCCTTATATTTTAATCTTTATTTTTTATTGATTCTCTTTAATATTCCTTAATTAATAATAACATAATAATCAAATAAAGAAGGATTATATGAATTTATAATTAATTTTATTCATAATTTATTATTAAATATGTCAAACATATATGTTAATACAAGTAACATTAATAATGTTTCGTCAACATAAAAGAAAAGAATATTTGATAACACTTTACCAAATTATACTCAAAATCACTTGCAATTACCAACTTAAAAATAACCTTAATTAAGTGTTAATTCATTGAATATTGATCCTGAATTATCATATATTGCACCAATAGAAATTGAGTAATAAAAACCTGCTTCAAAGATTGATGGTTAAATAAAAAGTGAAATTAGAAATGAGTAAATATCTTAAGAAGACCCAGCAAAATAAAGTTTATTGAAAGAGGTTTAATTAGAGAATTTAGAAAATATTTTCACATTATTTAGATCTACAGTACCAATGAATTAATCAAACCTTTAAACTTCAAGATTGATATCATCAAATGTTGAACCTTAATATTACTAATAATTAGAAATTGATGCAGAAAACATAAGAGATCGTATTAAAATGGAAGGTCGAACTGTTCATACTATTATTGAAAAACATAGTAGAATTAAACAATAAAAATTAAATATTACTTAATAACTTAAAAATATTCAGACTACATTAAACTAATATGATTAATGTACATCTTATTCAAAATTTTAAAGAGAAATCAAATATGCATTTAATCAATTTGAATCTAAAGCTGATGAATTAAGAGATTTATTTAATGAAGCTTATAACTTTATGTCAGTAATTTCAGTGGCTGCTTATGAGAGATTACATAAAGCTTTTGATGAATCAGAAATAATAAGTGAGGCTGAATTCACATCAGTATCACTTAAACATTTCTCAGATATAGAATTAATTGCTAAAGAGTATGAATTAACACTTTCAGAAAAAAGAAGGTAAAAAAATATTATAAATATAATTTAGATTTGGAAATATAAATCAAAATCATCAATAATATAAATCTATTTGCTCTAAATTGTTATAATTAATTAAATCATTCCCTTTGTAAGAATAAGAGCTTTAATAAAAAATGATTAATTTATAAAGAGTGTCCTCTATATATTTTAAAGGAGTTTCAAAAGATATATAAATATCTTTATAAAATTACTAACTAATTATCTAAGATTATAGGTTATCTCTAGCTGCAATTGATAAAATTGTAATTCATAAAGAATTGTTATAAGAATATTATGATAGCTTTGATTATTATTAATATCTTATATTTTATTTAAATTAATAACCTTAAAATTACAAAGATAACTATTACTAATTTAAATATTAAAAAGATGAACTTAAATTTGTACATTTTAATTAAACCAAATACTTTTTTGCTATGAAGAATAAGATTTATTAAAAATCATGTTTATTTATTGATACTATTAAAAATTAAGTTAATTCATAGAAAACAGCAGTGAATTTCATACTTCCTATGATAGATGAATTTAAAAAATATTAAAATAATAATTTTTAGGACTTTTTTGATTAAATTTTCTATAATTTATAATAAACAATAACTAAAGAATAATGGTAACATCTTATTAACTTATATTAAGAAGTATAATAAGCTAAATGTATATTGAAAATAATATTGGTAAAAATAAACAATATTTAATAATAACATCCTACTTTAAGTGAATTTAAAGAGAAATTTGTAAAAAAGATTGAAGCAGAACTTAAATTTATTAATTCTTTGAGTCCCAAAGTAGAACCATATATTAATATTCATGATATTGATGCACATGTTTAATATTTGACATTTAAAGATAGCTATTAAAAATAAAGATAAACTATGGATTTAAAAATATAAGAAATTGTTGTTAATTTACCATAATAATTACAATTAAGTGATATTGAAAATTAAAACCTTAAAAAGATAAATATTGAAAAATTCTTTAGTTAATCACATTAATTAGAATAAATTGCTATAAAATTATAAAGAAAAAAGGTTTCTTAAGATGTTGAACATATTAAATAGTAATTGCAATCAGATATTACATTTGAGAAAGATGTTATATGTTTATTAGAATCTATGCAATATTTACATTCTGGAAATCTATAAATGATTATTGAAGATTTTAATGAAATTGATCAGAAAAATAACAATAGTTCATTATAATAATTAATTGAAGTAGTTTTAGAGAGTCAAAAAAGGATTGAATTAATTTAAAGTGATAAGTTACAAGAAATTAAATAAGTTTAATTATAAGGATTTAAATGGATATTAAATTTATTTAAATAATATGACTAATTTAGAAAAGTATTTATTCTTAAATATAAAGAATTTAATTAAACTAATATTCCCAATCTAAGATGAGTAATAAATTGAATATTCAAGAACAATCTACATCTCAAATTATGAAGACTTTTTAACCATAAATAGATTTAGTCATTTATTCTATTATTTAAATTAATATCCACGAAAGTATTAACATTGGTCATAGATTAAAAATGAACTAATTAAAGTCATATTAAGTTCATTTAAAATTTCATTAAAAAAAGTGATGGAAAAAATAGATATTCTTGGAGGTGAGAAACCAGTAAGTTTACTTTAATTTGACTAAGATAATACAGAGAAAATTTTAAAATGGTTTTCTTTAGAATAACATCATTCAAATATAGCTAAAGCTGTATTAATATATTAAGGTTACAAAAAAACAAAAATATCTAACTCTCAATTTTCAACTTCGAATTTATAATAAGATTAAAAGAATAGATAATTAATTGAAATTTAAACTAAAATGTTAGATCTAATTAATAAACTCAAAGATTAACTAGAAATGCTTCCTTGTGAAATAAAGTATGCTTATCATAATTCTGTGGATATATTTACAGAGGAAGAATTTGATAAGATTATTTTTACTGAATTATAAGAAGAATGGGTCTTAGATTATATGGAAAAAGGATAAGACCTCTCTTTTTTGGCAGATTTATAAAATTATACAGGTATCTTTGATACTCAATTATTAAATTAAAGTTTAATATTCATCAATTTAAATCAAATCTTACAGTAAATATTATTTATATAATATTTAGAACATAAAATGAAATTGATGTTAAATAAATAAGAAATAATCTTTTATAAGTAATTAAACATTAGACATGAAAAAATTACAAAAACTGAAATTTTAATATATTCAACAAAAACATCATTTTTTATACATCTCAAATGCTATCTCTTCAATTAGATGATCAAATAATAAATCTGATAAATCAATAGATATTTCAGTAGTTTCTTCATCATAATTTGTCCATCTATCTTCATTATCTATTATCTAAAATTCTTTAATTTAATTATACATCTAATGTTAACATTCTATAGAGTCTGTCTTCTCTTATCTATGCTATAGTTTCTTAATCTAATTAAAAAGATTTTGGAAATGGTGAATCTTCTTTATCAATCAAGATCCCTGTCATATAATGACTCCAATCAATTACTTTTTCTGAAGCTTTACGAATGATCCCAGGAATATCAGTCAATTAAACTTCCCTTGCTCTTAATTTTGTTGGATCAGATTTCCATAAAAATGGTTATCCATTTAAACCATATGGTCTAAAATAATCAAGTGCTTCATTTAAAGAATCAAAAATTGCTTTATTATGTATATGCTCTAATTCAATTAAAAGTTTATTTTAATGGTTAATTATTCTTTATTCCATTAAAAATCTTTCAAATTTGCCAAATAACTCTACACTAAGAATAATTTAATGCTATGCTCCATTTGAATCAAAATCTGACTCAGCTGAATCTCTAATTGGTTAAAGAAACTTAAGCATTATTTTAGATGATGGACCCAAAGGAATATTAATTATTCTCTAAATTTAAATCATTACATTATCTTAATGATATTAAATAATTTGATTACCTATTAAGTATTCCTCTAAATATTTGAGATATGTTTTAATTTATGTTACATTAGTCTTAAGTCCTTAAATCTTTTATTCTTTTGGTTAAACTATCTATGTCCTACGATTTAATTAAGAATTGTTTATTAATTCATATAAATCAATACCATATCTTTACATTTCTGTATAAAATTAATTTACTTCCTCTTATATTAACATATTTGAAATCAAAATAGAGTATGAATCAGCACATTTCTCTGATATTTTTTATGGTTCTTTCAACTATTCAACATTTCTAACAAATTAAGATTAAGCCAACTTTTTTAGATTAAAGGGTTCAGGACAAATTAATTCTTTTTCTTCTAATATATTATTACTTTTTCTTTAAATTGTAACTACATCCTCATAAGCTTTATTTTTATCTTCTTACTAATATTATTATAACATTTAAGAATTAGATATTTAAATATCTATAATTGAACTCTTTAGGGAATTTTCAGAATAATTTGCAGATTCTTAACTTAAAGAATCAACTATTTTTATGTATGTTTATGAATTTTATGATGATTACATTTATTTAACAAATTGTAAATCTCTTTAAGTTTTAACAATAGCATCAAATATACTTTATTATCCTCTTAAAATCTCTCTCTTTTTTTATTCTAAATCTGTTTTTTATTTATTAACCCACTTTTCTATTTTTCTTTATTAAAATTCAAATGTTCTAGGAGATATTTAATTATTTTAAAAAGCTTTATCAATTTATTTCAATGTTTATTATTGTCTTTATTAAACTGCTTCTTCTCTTAAAGCAATTAATTAATCCATCTTGTCTCTCTACATAAGTTCTTTAAATTTATTCATTACAAAATCTTAAAATGATGTTTATTCAAACAATCCTCTATCTTGTTAAAATGATTATTCACCTTCTTATGATAAACTCTTTAATAATGATTCTGAACCAAAAGCACATCTAATTTCTCCAATATCAACTTTATTCTCTTCCTCTTATTCTTCAACATCAATTGACAATTTACTTATTTTTCTTGATTTTTAATTACCAAAGGATTGGATTTGTTCATCTTAGGAATTCTGATATATTTTCTTAATTTTTTCAGGTGTATGCTCAGTTATTATTTACAATTAAATATCTTTAAATTTATTTTAAACTTAATTCTATTAGTTAGATAGATTAGGTAAATAATCAATATCATCTTAAAAATTTTCTATAAATTTTTAATATTAATTTGGTTCTATTAACTTTTTTATTTCTTTTTAATTATCCATTTAAGAATTAGGTCTTGAATAACTTAAAAAACTAGATTCATCTACAAATTAAGAATTATCTATTGATTCTTTTTTTAGTAATCCATATTTGATTAATTTATTAATTTAAGATTTGGTTAAACTTTTTAAATTTAATCCATCTTTATTTTTATTGAATTGTTTCTTTTCTTAGAATTTAGATTTAAATTGTATTTATCTAACTTTATATCCTTTCCAAAATTTTTAAATTATTATAGCAGCTTAATTTTCAACAGAAAAAATATTCTAAGGTAAAGTAATCTTCTTACAATTTTATTTTTTAAAATAATTTTCTTCATTATCAATTTCTGGAATTGAACATTTTCTCATTTAAAATAAATTTTTTTCTTTCATTTTTTAATTTTCTTCCTTTTCCTCAGAATAAGTATCTAGAATATTTTTTTTACTATAAGTGCTATCATTTAAGTCTTAAATATTCTATTCTCTATCACTATCATTAGGAATATTATTGCTGCTTGAATTACTCATTAATTTGTATAAAGATGAATGAGGTTTTGATTCATTTTTGTATTAATTAGATTCTTTTTTATTATTATATAGAAAATTGTCTTCAATATTCTAATACTATATAACTATCTTTTTTTGTTTTAAAGGTTTCTTAAATTTTAATTTTTAAGTTGTTGCTTCAAATAAATTTCCAGTTTTCTCATGAAGAGAACCTGTTCTAATCCTATTGTTTAAAATTTATTTATTATGCTAACCTTATGAAAGACTTCTATTTCTCTTTTATATTTTCTAAGCAGGACTTGGATAATGAATAGAACTTATTTTAAGTCGATTAGGTAGAATATTCAAATATTTAGGTTTCTTTAGAAGTTATTTATATTATTTTTGTAAGGTAGTTGATATTTTTAATTTTTATTTAGGTTGATTCTCATCATGAAAAGACTTTTTCTCTAGCTTAATAAATCATATTACTTTTAATCATTTATTTAAGATTATTTTCTGTATATTGGTTTAAAAAGGATGTACCAATTTATTATCTTCTATCTTTGAAATCAATAGTTGTTCTTGTATTTCGACGTTAAATCGCATTATAATATTTCTCTTATTCAGATAAAATATAATTCCTTAGTCTTTACTGATTTACTCCCCATGGAAATACTTATGAAATAGACTTTTTAGTTTTGATTCCACTTTTTTGTATTTCAGTTTTAGATTTCTATGAAGATTTCTTAGATTTTTTCTTTTTCTTCTTTTTAATTTTGTTTGGTGTAACTATTTGACTAGGATTTAATTTGCATTCCATAAAAAAATCTTGTTAATCAGATTCTGTATGTCCTAATTGTATGTTTTCATTAACAGTCATCTTAGGTTTTATTTGACTTTCAACCTTACATCCAGTAATCTTGTCTAAATTAATTAATGCAATACTATTTGGGTTGCTTGTTTTCGGTTTAAGCATTTAATTTATAACAACCAATAAAATATAATAAAAGAGAGTTTATAAATTATCCAAAATTTGACTAAATAGTTTATGATGTAAATAGTAGATTAAGATAATATGATATTATTGAGATTACATTTGAATATGAAATTTTGGTTATATTATATAGATGAAAGAAGAGTTAATAGAGAATGGAAAATAATTAGTAATATGTTAGTATTGTAAAGTAATAAGATTGACAAATTTTTATGTTAATATAAAATTAACGATCTTTATTAATAATTATTTGAATTCAAAATGAATACATATAGTCGATCTCCATTAGAACCAGTCACTTAAAATAAAGAATATTTTACTTCTTAATCTTCATCAAAGGTTATTACAAGTACAGTTAGATAATGTACTTCAGTTACACAAAATTTAGGAGTTTCTTAAATGAAAAGATCAATGTAATTAATTGTGTTTATAGTAAATAGGTCTGGAAATAGTATCTATTCATCATAAATTAATAACCCTCCACCAGCTAGATAATAATTAGGTAAAAACCTTGATATTGTTTGTTTTTTGATGGCCTGTGAGGTTGAAAGATTTGTAGCTGAAAATGATAAACTTAAATATAGAATAAAAGAGATGGATGATAAATTGCTTGATAGAAATAGTTATGAAAAATAAATAGAAGATTTGTAAGCTAGACTTATGTAAATGCAATATTAGGAGAGTATGTATAGGTATATAATTTATATTATGGTTTAAGATAAGAAGTCGAGATTACTACTTCTTAATATACTGAAGAGATTGAGAATTGGAAGATTAGATATTTTAATAATGAGGAAAAATACAGAAATGAAAATGAATAATTGAAACAATAACTTTTGGTTGGAAATTCAAAATAATAAAAAGAAATAGATGATTTAAAGAATCAATTATTTGTATAAAAATAAATGAATGTAATATGAATAATTAAATAAATATAGGATAATGAATTATAAAAACTTAGAGAATAATTATTAAGTAAATAATAAGCAGTAGAGTATTATTAAGTAGAATTGAATTAATATGAGGCTGAATTTTAATAATACAAATAATAGGAAGAAAAAATAGTTTAGTTGGAAAATAAGATTGGTATGTTAGTTTGTGAAACTGAGAGATTAAACAATTTATTGAAATAAAAATTAGAAGAATTGGAAATGAATAAAGCACGTTATAATAATATGACTTAAGAATCTGAAAAATGGAGATCTGAATTAAGATAGTTATAAAATTAATATGATAAAAAGTAGAAAGATTATGATTAACTCAATTAAGCTTATGTTATGACTTAAAATGAATTAATTAAATACAAGGATTAAGATTAAATTATAGATTAAATGTAAAATAAAATAGTTCTTTTGTAAGGAGAAATTGATAGACTGAATTAAGTATTAAGAGAAAAGATAAAATAAGGAGAGGAATGGAGATAAAAGTATTTTGATTCAGATAATTAATGCAAAGAAATGAAATAGAAATTAAATAAATTAGATTCATTATAAATGTAATTAAAAGATTAAGTTGATATGTTTTAATAATTAAGTAATAATTTAGAAGATTAAAAAATGAAAAATTATTAATTATAATAATCAAATCATAATTTAGAATAAGGAAATTAAGATCTAATTAGTAGAATTGAATTATTAACTTCTGAAATTGAAAGATTAAATAATATTTTAAGATAAAAGATTCATGAATTAGAAGAATGGAAATAAAAATGTTAACATTATGAATAAGAATTTAAAAATAAATCAATTTAATATAATGATATTAAAAATAAATTAAGTTGTTTAACTTAAGAAATTGATAGAATGTAAGAATAATTGAGATAGAAATAATTAGAATTATAAAATTTATAAATTAATTAAAATTAATTATAAAAAGAAATTAATAATCAAGAATAAATTAATTAATCTTTGTAAAAATAGATTGAAGAATGGAAAAGAAAATATACTAATATAGAATATGATTTATAAGAATCATTAATGAAAAATAAGAAATTAGTTGAATATGAAAATACTATTGCTATGATTACATAAGAAATAGAAAGATAAAAAAATTTATTTTAATAGAAATCATAAGAATTTGATGAATAAAGAAGATAGATGATGAATGATATTTAAAAATTGAAATAAAGTATGGGATTGAAATCTACAGAAGCTGAAGAATGGATGTCTAAATATAGAAGATTAGAATAAGCTTATTCTGAATTGAGTTAAACTAATAGAATAATTGAAGATAAGTGGAAATAATCATTAATAAGAATTATATTACATTGTTCTGAAATTGATAGATTGACATAAGTTTAAGCTGAAATTTTTGATGAAAATGAATAATTGACTAATCAAATATCTCATTATTAAAGTTAATTAAAAATTAAGGATGATTAATTATATAAAGCATTAGATAGAAATAATCTATTATAAAAATTACAAGATGAAGAAAAGGGTAAAAGATTAGGATTAGAAAACTAGATAGCAAGTTTGAAAATATTTTAAGAAAATTGTTCAATTTTAGAATAGAAAATTATGAATTTAACAACTGAAAATTAAAGATTGAATGAATAATTGAGATTAAGAAATGGAGAAATTGATGATTATAGAACTTAAATTTAAAGATATGAAAATAAGATTTAAATTAGTAATTAAGAATTAGAAAGAGTTAATTAATAATTAAGAAAAGCATTTTCAGAATCAGATGAATTAAGAAAAGATAAAGAAAGATTAGAATCATAATATAATTTATTATAAAGATAATATGATGATTTAAAATAGAAATATAATTCTTTAGAATTATATAAATCTAAATATATTGAATTAGAGAATAGATGTGCTATGTTATCTACAGAAATAGAAAGATTAAATTAATTATTAATGAATAGATAAGATGAAATTGATTAATTAAAGAAGAAATGTTATTAATTAGAATAATAAATCATTTAGTTAAAATAATATGAAGAAAATGTAAATAAATTATTATATGTCTTTAGATTAGAGTTTTGTCTAATGAAATTGATAGATTATAAGGAATCATTGATGCTAATGAAACTGAACTCAAATAATGGAGACTATAATATGCAGATGGTGGAGCTTAAACAAGAAAAATTTAAGATCTTTTATTTCACTTTGTAGTAATATTATGATTCTAAATTTAGATGCAATCAGCAGAAATTGAAAGTTTGAGAGCTAGAGTTTAAGAAAAAGAAAAAGAAGTAGAAGAGGTTAGAAGAAGTAGTTTGGCTCCTTATAGAAGATGAATAATTAAATATATTTATGTAAATTTAAAAACAAATAAATTATCATCTAAGACATGCTATCAATACAATTAAAATGTGTGCAAATAAGTAGACAATATCAATGTAAATAATCATAGATCCTATTATATAATCATCAATAGATAATTTATGTGTCTATATTATGATATTTATATATTACACTTCCACCTAAAATTAATTGTGTATCATAAATTAAATAAGCTCCAAAAAGGAGACTACATATCAATGAGTAGATAAGATTAATAACATTTTAGTAATATACTCCTGCCATTATCCCAAACAATAATAAAGAAGTAGTACACATAAACAGTAAAGCTCCTTTTGTTGTAAAATCAGATTTTGTCTTGCAAGCATAAAAAGTTAATCCTAATACTGCTGCTAAAGATAAACTGGCAGCCATCAATACAATATAACCTTAAATAAAGAAAATCAATTTACCACCATTTTAACTATATTTGTCAAATACATAACTGCATAAATTAGAAATCATATATCCTTCACAAATAGTGAAGATCATCAAAAGAATATAATTATAGGGTACTCTCCAAGCAAATTTAGGTATGCAAAAGAGTAATAATTCTATGAAGATTGCAATTCCTAAAGCCAAATATGCATAACCACTATGCTATAACTAGAACATTCTATATTCAATTGAGAAATATGATATTACACACATTATCATAGTTATAAGCAATTAAATTATCATTATTGAATAGACCTATTAATTTAAAATTTTTTACTTTTTTAACAAAGCCAGTTCTCTCATTTCCAATAAGCAATTTATATTGATTATTCTTAGCATACCACCTAGAATCATTATTTGAGGTTGTATCATCTTCTATAACAACACCAACATGTTAGGGATACTATTGACTCCCTCTTGGCTCACTAAGTTTTGTTGGCATATATTTTATCTCTCGATGATCTCTCTATGGTTCTGTATGGTATTTTCCGAAATCCAAAGGGCTAATTTGATCATCTTATTGATTTTCACTCATTTATAAATAATATAATATTTAGGAAAGGAAATCCTATAAAATCAAATATTTAAATTATTCTTATATTTTATTGATCAGTTATTCTTACTTATACAATGACAAATAAAAAGATCAAAAGTTTATTCACATCATTGTTTAAGAGATTTTTGACATAAATTTGAATTCATATTTAATATTATTGCTAATTATACACTTTATAAGATTAGATAGTATTAATTGAATTTGAAAGACAAATTCCTCTTTAACTGAAGCAATTGAGAAAGTATACAACTTAATGTCTTCTATAAATATTTCTATATTGAAATTAATCTTTTAAGAATATGAGAGAAAAGTTTTATTATAAAATAAAATAATAAACAAACTTGATTATTAGATAAATAATAATTATTTATGATTCAATATCCTGATCTTGATAAACCTGCTAGTAATTATAAGTAACAATCAAATCAAACAAAATAGTTATCCTCCTCCTGATGAAAATTTGTAACAAATATATGTAGGATAATCAATACAAGCAACTTAATAGTAGAATAATTAAATTAATATGGTTCAATATGGCAATATTCCCTAATATATACCTGCAATTCCAAATACTCAATATCCAAGTAGTTTATAATATAGAAGTTTTGGTATATTTTAAAATTTATTGAATAGGAGAACTTGATAAAGAGAATCTACCTCCTTATTCTTTAAATGTTAGATGTCCTGAATGTGCAGGTATGATTTAAACAAAGTTAACTTATGTTTCTGGATTTCTTTCTTTTAGTTTATGTTTAACAATGTGTGTTTTTGGATTATTTTGTGGGTATTATTTAAATGATTTATTTAATTATTAGTTGTTGTTTAATACCATTTTGTATGGATTGTTGTAAAAGATAAGTACATCAATGTCCTTTATGTGAAAAGGTTTTGGGAGATGTGAAATGATAACACTTTTCTTATTATTTATATGATTAAATTCCGTTTTTATTAATTATTAATAATATAATGAAACCTGTACTCATATTAGGATTGTTAATATTTGGAATCACTGCAGTAGAATTGGAATCAGGTGTCCCAATTTTGCTTAAGGAAATTAAAGCAATAAAAACAGAACATACTGAATTTACATTTTTACTTGATTTAGAACTCAGTTAAGGAGGAAAGGTTTCTGAAGTTGTTTCATTGGTTGGAGATTTATTAGAGTAAATGAAGAGAGACTAACTTAATGATGATCTTGAATATGCCCATGTAATTTTAGAGAGATTAATAATATTAGAGAACAACTACTCTAGGATTAGACATTGAATGGTTGATTATTGTATTAAGAAACCTTACAAAGGAAAGACAAGATAAAAATAATTAATTAAGTGAATTGAATTAAATTCTTGTTGGTTTACAATAATAATTAGATGCACTTACTGAATAATTAAATATTCTTAATGGAAAAGAAGAATAATTAAGATAAACAAGAGCATAAGAAGCTGCATCTTATTAAGCTAGACAAGAAAATAATAACAAAGTATTGGCTGCCTTGAATGAAATTATTCCTAAATTATAAGTGGCTGTTTTTGATTAAGATGGAAAATCATTATTGTAAACAGAATAATTTGAAATTGTTGAAAAGATCAAAAGAGATTTAGGACATAATCATCCAATTGCTATTATGGTTGCATTGACAACAAAATTCGATGTTCCAACTGTTAAAAGAATTATAGATAAATTGGAACATATTAGAAATGCTGTCATTGCTTTAATGTAATAAGAAGATGAATAAGAAACATAAAGTCAAGTATTTTTAAATTTATAATAAAGATAACATTTTAAACTGTTCTTTAAGAAATTGCTGAATTGAGAGAAAGATTTTCTAAAGATTTTGAAGTTACTTCCTAATTGATCAAAAAAAGAACTAATGATAAGGTATTGTATAATTTAAGTATTTAAGGTTCTTTTGGAAAAAAGATTAACTATCATAAATAGAGATCTAAGTCTCACTGAATAATTACTCATCTAAACTAGAGAATACAAAGAATAATATGATGCTGCTTATGCTGTTAGAAAGGGTAAAAGGTAATAATTATTAAATTATATAATTTAGAATTTCTGAAATTAAAACTGTCTAATAAGCTTATGATTTAGTTGAGAATCACTCTAAGAAACATAAACAATGATTTAAAATAAATATATTTACAATTATATCAATTATTGATATTTTTATTCTATATAATATTTATAGAAATATGAGATGTTTTTAAAATTTATTATGACCCAAAACTACAATTTATATATTAATAATATTACTGAAGAAAGTATAAAAAATAAGAGATGCATTTAATAATTAATTCCTTATTAATTAAATAAATATATTTATGAAATCATTATAAAATATATATATTTATTTAATTTTTAGCATTAATAAATTTATATTATTATAATAATTTAATATCGAACTTATGATTGTATATATATTTAATTTTAATTCAAATGAATAGTGTTTTGATCTTTTTAACTTTAGTTGCCTCATCATCTTCTGTATTATTGATAATTTCTGTTATAGAACTAAGTTCAGGTGTTTTAGTTAATGTTGGTTTTGTAGTTTTCCAAGAGGAGGTTTTTGAAAGTGGTCTTTTAACTAATAAAGAATGAGTAGATGTAGTTGTGTTTTCATTATTTGTCTTATCTTTTAAAGTTGATAAAGTTTTTCTATTAGTTGGAGTAAACACTTTTCTTTCCTCTACTTTTCTAAATTCAATTGGATCATAATTTTCTCTTTTTTCTGTTTATTTATCAAATTTTTATTTCAAGAATTATGCCAAATCTAAAATGTCTTAATACTTAGCCTTTGAAAGTGATTAGATCTAAAATAATAAAAACAGTATACATCTAATTATTTTTAAATATTGAGTTTTGTAAAAGCATCTGCTAAGGTCTTGAAATTCTTGATATAATCATTCTCTTTATTAGCTTTCCAAATGATTTTATTTCCTTATATTGTATTTGGATATAAATATTCAAATATTTAACAAAATGTACTACCTGTTCCTAGTGTTTCTAGTTATGTAATTGTTAACTAATTTTATAGATATTTAATTGATTACTTTAAAGGTTTCATTTATCCACTTAACTAATTCATTTTTTGAAGTTGTTTGAGTAGTTGTGGTTGACATTTTGATTTCAAATATTATAATTATAAATATCGTTAATTTGTTTATGTGTGAAATTTAAATTACTTCATAATGTTAATTAATACTCTTGATTGGTCAAAATAAGATATATTTGGTTATTTTAATTAGATAGTGATTTAGAATTTTAATAATAATCTGATGAATAAGATAATCTTATATTGAATATATATATATTGAATCTCTTTAATTAACTAATTCAAATATAATATAATTATATCACATTTTTAGTATAATCCACATGCAACTTATAAATAATTCAATTTAATTTAAATATATTAGTTTTTATGAGAATAAAGACTAATAAATTATGAATATTTTAAACTAACTATAAATTATGATATTTGTCATTTCAATAGTGGCCCTTCTAAATTTTGTAATTCCAACTAGGTTCCTGCTCTGGAATCATTGTCATGCCGAGGAGGAGGTATTTTGAAAAATGTCAAAGCATAATATGGAACTAATTCTCCAATAAATACTTCCTAAATTTTAATTGAATTAGGAAAAATACTATAAGAATTAAATCTATGTTCAATTAAACATAATTTGCAAAGATTAGAAAAAAAATAAGTAATCTAAGTGCCAAACTTATTGATATAGTTTAGATCAATTTATTGACTTATGTAAGGAAAGGTACGATCCAATCATCATCTTCTAGCTGCTATAGTTAAGTTTTAGTACATCAGAAAATAACTTATTGCTAAAGTATAAACATCCAATAATAAGTGCGGCATAGAGTAAAAATTACAGAATTAACACTCTTTCCAAGAATCCATCCTTAAGTAAAAAGTAAACATAAGATAAGACTAAGGGTCTATAAACAACTTACCTAGACAAACAGGGCTATAGTATATGGAGTACTGAATGATATTAGTATCCTTATTAGCTAGTACACTTATGCAAATGGCTAGATGTCCAATGAATATGATATAAGATTGGATCCAAAATAGGATTGGTGCTGTGTATAGAAAGTCTAACCATATGCCTTATGGCTATTCCATTATTAGAAGGAGACTTATACCCCTGAATGCACTCGATGCATTCATACTCACCAGAAACCAAAATTTCAGATTCTTATTTTTCATACTATGTAATTTGTCCATGTTATTAGCAAGGCAAACTAACACAGCTACCATTTCAATAAATGTTAGCCTATTATAAATAGAAAAAATAGACTACCAAATTTAGAAATGACTTGGAGGTTCTGGTTCTTAGTTATTTTCCATCTAATTTATAATAAATATAATTATATAATCAGTTTTAGTGTGGTTTCTGATAGAAATGAGTCTAACATTAATGGGCTAAATCTTATTCATCCATCAAATGCTATTTGAATTATTGTAATTTCTTACGTAATCTAAATAATAAATAAATTATGAATTTACCTCATGATCTTTTCAATTTTCAACATTAAAACATGATCAAGACCATCAACATATTCTTCAATATCAGAATTTGGTTAATCTACAGCTTATAACATTTTCATTTCATCATTAACCAATTCTACTAAATCATCAATATGATCTCTATGAGCTTTTTTAAGAGCTCTTTCTTCATCTAATATTTATTAAATTAATTCATCATATTTATCTTTAAGATTATTATTTCTACTTGGTTTCATATAAACTTCATCTTCATATTAATCTCCATTATCATGATCAAATAATTTAGGAGGTGAATTAGATTTAACAGCCTAAGGACTTTCAAATAAGTAATTATTCATTATATATTATCTTGGTAACATTAATTCTCTTGTTAATTAATCCACACCATTTGATGCTTATGGAGCTTTCAATTCCTTAACCTAAATTAAATGCTAGATATCAAAATTACTCTATCTGCATATCTTAGAGTGTTGAGACTATGTTCTGCATCTTTATGACAAGGAGATATAGTACCAATCATGAGAGTTCTACAATTTCCAGTGAATGAATCCTTAAGAACTTAAGTTAATTTAGATCCTCTAAAGGGTGTATGATTTTTATTAAGATCAAGAGCTCTAATACACTCTTTCAAAGCTAATAATGACTTATTAATTTCAGCTCCATCTATTCTAGTTTATTTATGATATTCAACAACATCAGCACCTCTTTCACTACCTGCTAAATCAATAAATGACAATTTGCCAATGATTTTATTTTATTATCTCAAATTTATTTATAAAATTGCATGAGATCTAGATGAATCTTAATTAACACTATTTTATCCTGTAACTCTACTTTTGATACCCATTTCTACAGTTTTTTAAAACTCCTAAACACTATGTACTTTTGTCTCTGATAAACCTGTTATATTGACTTAACCTTTAGCATCCTCTCTAGCTATTAATTGTACACGATCATTCAACAAATCGAATAATTTAGAACAATAAATTTCATAGAATGAAACACTCAATACCATTGAATTTGGTATCATTTAAAATAAATCATATGCTGCTAAAGTATATATTCCTACCACATTTTAATCACCCAACATTGTGTATGTTTTACCAGATCCAGTTTAACCATAAGCAAAAAATGTAATTTTAGTTCCATTTATTGCTGCTTGTACCATAGGTTTTACAAGTTACTAATACAAATCCTCATTTGTGTATTATTGGTCAAAGGCAGCATCAAAATTAAAATTGAATTCTTCTATGAATTTAGTTAAATCAACTTTCATTCTAATAGGATTATACTAATCATACCTTGGTTCTCGAACAATAACAGTATTACCCTGAACTTCAACAATATCCTTCTAACCTTCTTTATTTTCTTTCTTAGATAATGGACGCTTTCTGACTGCAACTATAATTTTTGGTTGATCCATTTAACTTTTATTTATATTTTATTAATAATTTCATAACTTGGCATCTTAGTACATTTTCTCAATTTCAGCAAGCCACTTTTATTCTACTATTCTTCTTTTCAATTTTAAAGTTGGTGTTAATTCTCCACCATCTACACTAAAATCACCAGGAATTAAAGTCCATTTTCTAATATATTGAGCTTTAGAAATAACTCTTAAATTATAAATATAATTGATTACTTAGTATTAGTTTCATCAATCAATTACTATATATAATTAGTAATAGCTTTATCATTCATGGCTTCTTCAATTGTAGTGGCTGATGAACCAAGACTCTTAAATACAGCAATTACATCTTCATTTAGTTTATCAGTAGGTCTATATAATATTAAAATATAAATATTACTATCCATCAGGTGTTAATTAATGTTTTAATGTTAATAAAATGGATAAATATTTTCTCTTATCTCCAATAACCATACAATTTGAAACAATCTTAATATTCTTTTTTACTTCATCTTCAATTAAAACTGGTGCTACATTCTCACCTCCTGCTGTAATTATTAATTCTTTAATTCTTCCTGTTATCATCAAATTACCATTCTTATCAATTTTACCAACATCTCCTGAATGTAACCATCTATTGCTATCAATTGTATTTCTTGTAGATTCTTCATCCTTAAAATAACCCATAAATATATGTCTGCCTCTATAACAAATTTCTCCATTACCATCTTTGTCTGGATTATCTATTCTTAATTCAGTTCCTTCCATAGGTTTACCTGTACTATTAATAAATAATTCATCAAATTTATCAAAATGAAAAGGATCTGCCATATTTTAGACACCTCCACATTCACTCATACCATATCCATTGATTAAATACATATTTAAAGTTAAAAAATATTCTCTAATAATAGGAGATAAGGGTGCTGCACCAAATATCATATATTAAGCTTAATCTAATCCTAATGCTTTTTTAACATTTGAGTATACTAATTTATCTGCCAATCCAAAACAAAGAGGAGGTTTAAGACCATGAGTTTATGCAAAAGTACCTTCTTTACCAATTGATTTTGCCCAATTAGCTATCTTTGTTTTTATAGCTCCATTTGATTTTGCTATTTATTACATTTAATCATAAATCTTTTCCCATACTCTTGGTACACTAAAGAATAGAGTAGGTCTGACCTCTTTAAGAGTATTAATAAGAGATCCTGAGAGAGCATCTGGATTTGCAAAGAATAAATGTGCTCCCCATCTAGCAAAACCAATAATATCTATTAATTATGCTACAACATGACTTAAAGGTAAATAACTTACCAATCTCATTTCTCCAGTACCTTACATTACATACTTCCTTTTTTATTAAGTAATTGTAAACACATAATTATCATGTGATAACATTACTCCCTTTGGATTTCCTGTTGTTCCTGATGTATAAATTAATGTAACACAATTTCCAGGTCTTAATTTTGATACTCTTTCAAGTACTGAACCCATCAAATCTGCTTTTTTGCCCATTTCAATAAAATCTTTCCATTTAAATACTTATGATCTTCTTTATTCAGGGATTTCAGTTGTTGGAATATCATCATTATATAATACAATTCCTTTTAATCGAGGTAATTTATCCCAAATTTTCAAATACTTTCGTAATTATTCTTTAGTATCTGCTACTACTAATTCACATTCAGAATGATCTGAAACATAAAAACATGCATCTGGATTATTTCTAAATACGTATTAATTTTATCTCTTACGTAGTATAAATTCCAACAGGTAAATTATGAGCATGAATGCTTCCCATAAAAGATATGTGCCATTCAGGGGCATTAAAACCTATTATATTTACTGCACTCATTTCTGTTACTCCATAAGCAATTAAAGCCTTTGCAAATTACATTGATTCATTATAATATTCCTCATATGTTCTAGTAATCCTATTTTATTCAACACATCATTACCATTTATTATTCCTCTTTACACTTAAAGCAGGCTTTTAGGCAAATTGAGTGCAATCATTTTTAAATTATTCTGGAAGAGTAATTGGTATTTCACTTCCTGGACCAGATTTTTTTACTCTAATTGGCAATTCCATTCTATAATTAGTAGTCCATAAGACATTTTTTAGTGGGTCTTTGGCATCAAAATCTTTTAACAATTATCTCATTCCTTCTTCTGATATGTACACTTTCTCTTCCATTAAAGATTGTTTTTAATTAATGATATTACATACAATAATTATAAGATGATCACTTAATTACTAGAATTCTTTGATTCTTAGGAAAATTATAGTAAAGACATAAAGAATAGAATTCTTGACATGAAAAATATCTAAAAAAAGATAAAGAAAAATTAAAGTCGATTTCATAAGTATGTTTAATGATCTTAATTTATATTTCTTATAATTGAAAATGATGTAATATAAATTCAATAATTTCAAGTATTATTAAAAGTAATTTAGAAAATAAACCAGATATTTGAACATTATTAGATGGCAATAATTTAGCTAAAATTACTCAAATATTCATATAAAAACCTAAGTAAATATTATTTAAATGTTTATTATTCAAATTAAAGAAACTAGATCAAGGTTATTTCTCATTATGATAATTTTAAATTAATAAAAGGATTCAATTTATTTCTAGAAATAATATGTAACTTCAACCAAGTGTTTATCAGATATTAAGCAATATTTTTATAAATGCTTGATAAATAATTATAAAAATATAATTTAATAAATTTTATTACGTATTTTATGCTATAAAAACTGTTCTGTTTTCTAGAAATTATTTATTATTATTTTTTTGAAATGAACAACGATTTATGCGAATCAATTGTTAATCATGCAAATCAAATATACATATCATTAGCGAATTTGAATGGATAATTAAATGAAAATGGAAGCATGAGTAATTAATATTTTGATTATTCCAATAGCAAATCAAAACCCTACATCATCCAACACGTCACCAACATTAGGATTAGCATTCATTATGTTTACACTATTTGCTGCATATGCATTACTATCAATTTTTTCTCCTTAAAGATAACCAGTTATGTAAAAGGGCAATATATAACCTTAACAGAATAATCATCATGATGATGATTGATTGACTATTGAACTCTTTTTTTATATGACTTCTTTAGTTATTAAATTTATTTATTCTATTTATTTCTATAGGAAATTTAATTCAAATCTCGATTCATTCCTTTATTCATTTTTTATGTTTATAATCCATTTTATAATTGTGGAATTATAAACATAATATTTTATATTATAAATTAAATAAGTTCTATTAGATGTAAATTCTATAAATATAATCTCGTAAATCAAATAATAACACCTCTCTATAGATAAATATTTGATTATCTTTCTATTTTGATTATGAATTTGACTTAATTTTATTCTTATTTTAGTTAAGAAATAATTTTTTATTATAATAAGTTTCATAATTATAATTGAAATATTGAAATAATTATATAATTTTTAATATAAATTTCATGCCTGTTGATTTAGGTTAGTAGTTGTATCATATTCAGTGATTTCCTTAATTTCAGACATATTAAGCCATGGATTATATTATTTACTACTTTCTTTAAGCTAGTCTTTATAGAGTTTTAATAATTCCTACAATTCCTATTTACCTTTAGTCATCAGTAAATCTTGATTTAAAATTGATTCATTAATCACAATATCTTAAGAATTATTTCTTTATCTGATCGGTCTAGGAGGTATTTAATTTTTAATTGGTTATTATTTTATTTATTGTTCTGGTTTCTTCTTTTATTATTAATTAGTTTATGGTCTATCCTTTGAATTCTTCCTTTAAGTAGGAGATTATTATGTTATTTTTTATCTATGTTAATTAGCAGAAGTAGATGCTCTACCTACTCTTTTATTATTGGTTTGCTCTTTAATTAATTTTTCTTAATTTAATTAAGCTTAAGCTTCTAGATCTTATTATTTACAAAAATCAAACATAGCTTTCAATAAATAAGGATGATTAATCATTTATTAAACACTTGGTGGATTAGGTTACATAAGTGATTTAAGGATTTAAGTCAATTCATGTGATTTTTGTGATTCCCAATCCAAATTAGTTTTTTTTAGAACTTGCTAAAGATATTTAACTTCATCTTTCCAATTTTTATGAGAAAGTAAATCAAATTATATTCTGAGTGATCCAAAAGAATTTAAAAATATTGTGTCTAAATCTAATGAAACATTAATCTATTGGATTTCTAAGTAATTTAATGCAAATAACAATTAAAGTAAATATTAACATACTAAATTAACAGAGACTTACTTGTTTAATCTTTCATTTAAAATTTATTCTAATTTATTAAGGATTGAGTACCTCCACAATATTCTAAGACTTATATTAGATATTAAGATTCAATGAAATATTCTTTAATTTTAGTTAAGCTTGGATGTTTGATATTGATCAATTATTTTAGATGATTTTCAATTTCTTTTAATCTTTCTGCATTAATTTTGCTAATATCTGTTCTTTTCAAAATATAACATTATTTATCTATCAATGATCTAACAAGAAGATGTTCTTCAACTATTACACCTTTATTGACTTTTTTGAATAAGACTTTTTATAATTTATAATTATTCATATTATGTATTATCATAATCCTGACCCATATTAACAACCATATACTCATGGATAGTATAATGAAAAAACATACAGAAACAGTGGATTTTTGACAGAAACTCAAGATGATTATGGAGATTACTAATATTATGATCCTTACTAAAGTCAACTACATAATCGAACATATTTGAATGATGTACGACCTTTAAATTATAGTATGATTATTAATTAAATAATAGCATATAATGAATATCCTTCTTATCCAGTTAAAATGGGATAACCATAATTATATTTTGATCCTAACGATCCAAGTAATATTCCATTTATGCCTCATGAAAGTAAGCATTTATTATTTAATTCAAGGATGTGATGATGGATATTAAGAATATGTACTATAGTTCATTAAAAATTTACCAAGATCTACTTAAAATTTTGAGGAAGTGGCATTTGCAAAATATATGGCTGAATGTTCTATTATTGATAAGAAAATATGGAAATTACAGAAGATGTTGAAATAAGATTAGAGATTTAATGTAAAATTACTTTTTGATTTCTTTGATTCTAAAAAGAATGGAACAATAGATTATAGTGAATTTCAGTTAGGGTTGTAGAAATTAGATATCATTTTAAATTCAATTGAATTGAGTTAAATGTTTCTACGTTATGGAGGCAATGATGATAATTAAATATCTTCAGTTGAATTTAAGTATATGCTTTTAGGTCCAGATGATTAATAATAATTTATGCAATTTGGAGCTATGCATTATATGCATCATCCATTAAAATAGAATATTCCTTAGTTTCTTTCAGTGGCTCAAAGAGAATGGATATGTGAAATTATGCATTTACAATTACAATTAGAGAGAAACTTAAATTTTATAAAAGAAGTTATTGGAACCAAAGATATTCTACTAGCTCTATTTAAATAATTAGATATTGGAATGAAAGGCTATATTACTATATAAGATTTAGTTGTATATATGAATGAATTAGGAGGATAATTTGAATAATATGATTTAAAAGGTTGTTTAGATAGAATGTCAAAGTAATAATTTAAATATTTTTAGAGTTCATTGTAGTCGAATAAATTTCAATGAATTTAAAACAGAATTCTTTTTAGATGATAAGAAGAAATCTGATTAAGACTAAAATGTTGATATAATGAGTGATAGGTTAAAAACAAGATAAAAAGATTATATTTAAGAATTACATAAAAGAACAAAAGATTTGCAAAATCAATAATAATAAGCTTAGAAACTCTCTACTGATCGCAAATCTTAACCATTTTTGACTACTACTCAAAATAAATAACCTTAACCATATGTGATATAACCTCCTGTTATATAAAAGAAAAAATAAGAATAAACATCTTAATTAGATGATGATTTAGATGATTTATTATTCCCAGGATTCTAGAAGTATGAATTATAAGCACCAGATTAAGAATATTGATATTATGTATACACTACCAATATTATATTTATTATTATCATGCTATGCCTTCTTATTCTATTTTCATAGGAATAATTTAGCTATTAACAAATCTTGTTATTTCTTTATATTGATAATATTTCATCAAATTCTTTAATTCCTTTATAATAATTATAAGGGATATTTACTTCAGAATTTTTATCTATCACTTATAACATTTAATCACAAACATCTATATTTTTTTTTATTATTTATTTTTCTCTCATTGTTAACATTATTATATGTTTTCTAAACTCAGGTGTTTTTGGATCATTTAATCTTCTTTAATCATCTTCTATTGTACTTGCAAAATTTCCTAATTCAATTACTAATAATTCTTTTAATGCTTTAAATGTTGCCTTCTCTAATTCAATTGTTTTTGTAGTAGTATGCCATCCTGGCCAAAATTGTTTAAATTTTTCAACATCTTCTTCTAATTATAAAAAGTCATCTAATTTTGATATTTATGTAAATCTGACAGTAGCTAATGATTATCTAAATGTATCATGATCAGTTTCATTTACTAATCTATTTCCCCAACACATATTTCCTTTAGTTAATTATATCTTTAAATTGAATAATCTATCATTTTTATTCAAACAAATATCAAAATCAAATTAATTCATTGGATTTGTTAAACTTGCAAATCCATAATTCATAAAAAAATATTTATTTGACCATTAACCATAATTATAAAATAATTCCTCCCCTTTCTAAATATTTCTAACCGCTTACATAAAAAAACCATCTGCATCTTTAGAATATCCATATTATAAAAATCCATTATTATCATGATTAAGAAAATCTTAATAATTTCAAAATTGGATACCTGCTAATGGAACTAATAATTATTATTATTCTTTATCTCCTATTTATACTGTAAAACTTCTAGATATTGTTAGTATTCTGAATTTAATAAAATCATTATAAGTATAACCATATTTTTAAAACTCTTTAACTGCTTCCTTTAAATTCTCATATTCCTCTTTAAATACTTTCCTTTAATTTATCACTGTAAACAATGTTGGAGAACCTTTTAATAATGCATCCTATTCGGCATCAAAATAAGTAGGAAATCCACTAACATCTTTTGGTAATACATCAATATATGGTTTCCAAAATGAATATTATCTAATACTTATTTTTAAGTAAAAACCTCCTATTTTCTTGTAATAAATGATTAACAAAATAGGTTTGAATGTTATTTGGTTTATAATTGATTTAAATCATCTTTCTATTAATCAAACAACTTTTTTTAACTTCATCCAATGATAAATAGTGAGTTCGTGGAATGAACAACACCCATTCACCTTATCTAATGAATTGTGTTGCTCTTAATGTTCTATAACCTTCACTCTTTACTTCAATTTACACCTTTGAAATCTCTGCCTTTCCATCTTTCAACCATTGGATTAGATTTTTATATGGATCCTTTCAATAGATAACTGCAGATACTGGGTCTTCATAAGTTTGTCTTTTAGGTTTGCTTTTCCCTTCATATTCTGAATCATCCTAACAGAACGATAAGAATAATGTAATTGCCACCATACACGCTTTTAGTACCATCATTTAAAATTCTAGAAATTGTATTATAATTTAACTTTCTTAAATAATTTCTATTAAAAAATATAATAGTATTCATTCATCACATCTTGCATCAAACACCTCCTCTTTATCCAAATATTTCATAATCTATACTATAATAACTCTAAAATATAATCAAATATATATCTTACTTTCCATCTTCAAACCACATTTTTATTTTGTTACTTAACTCCTTATATATAGGCATCTTTAAGTCTTCTCTTATAGTACCATTGGATTTTAGTAAAGATAAAAAATCATCATCATTAATTCCAACTAAATTATATTCCTCAAATTAAATCACAGGAATTTCCAAATATCCATTAGAATGAAATTTATCTTCAAGGATTTATTTAGAAAATGCATGTTCTACTTTAAAATAAGCGCAAATTCCATGACTACTCATTTTAACTTGACCTTTGAGAATTTTATAAGGTTCGTCTTTAAATAAGAGATAGTCCCCTTGTTTAACATTTTAAACCTTTTCTAAATAAGATTGTTTTCCTGGTATTAAATTATACAACATTATTATTATATTTTCTTTTAAAAATATTCTTCAACATTTAAATAATAATTTTATCAGAAAATATATTCTTTAATTATATAATAAAAGTTACGATAAATTTTGAATAGAAATATTATCAGAAATTGATTAAAGTTCTAAGAGTTCTTTCAAATGTATCATCAGTGAATATTGTTTGGGAAGGTATCACATATACAAAATGTATTATGATCTTACTATTTTCATATATTTTGTTCTTAACTTCAGTTATTATAATCAATAAAACCACGAAAAGTATAACTAAATAACAAATATTGAAAATCTATTATAATAGAATAATTTACTTATTATTGATCCACCAATTTGGTTGTAACATCAATTAAATCATTATAAAAATAAGAATTCATTACATTTATAACTTCAGATATCATAAATGCTCCTTCTAATTCATTTTAAGTTGGAACTGCTCTGTAAGTAAAATTATTGATTGCAACATCAGTCTCAATTAAGTTTTGAATATATATCAACATCGCTTTAAGTCCATGTCTCATATTTTAATTCATTATAGTTGGACATAATGATACTGCTCTAATCTTTATATCTCCTGGTAAATATTCACATAAATCACTTAATTGAATTTAAGCATAAAAGTCTTTAAAATTATTAGTCACAAGCATTCTTTAAATATGATTATTATAAATTACTTATTAAAATCTGGATCTTATGATGTAAATAATTTAGTATTATTGAGAGACTCCATAATATAATACCACATCCTATCGAAATAAGTAGCATCTAAGTACATATAGTTTTTTCTACCATAAAGAACTTCCCTTTAAGCAAACATTAATGGTATATCTCCACCAAGATCAGCCAATTATTTTTTATATTAAGCTGTTTCAGGATATTTTTTTAGATACTTTTAAAATTCATAATAATTTACTATACTATTTATAGTAAGTATAGAATAAAATAAAATGAGAATAAATACAAATCTATAAGGAGATATTCTTTTTTTCCTTAAATTTTTTGTATNCCATTGGATTTTAGTAAAGATAAAAAATCATCATCATTAATTCCAACTAAATTATATTCCTCAAATTAAATCACAGGAATTTCCAAATATCCATTAGAATGAAATTTATCTTCAAGGATTTATTTAGAAAATGCATGTTCTACTTTAAAATAAGCGCAAATTCCATGACTACTCATTTTAACTTGACCTTTGAGAATTTTATAAGGTTCGTCTTTAAATAAGAGATAGTCCCCTTGTTTAACATTTTAAACCTTTTCTAAATAAGATTGTTTTCCTGGTATTAAATTATACAACATTATTATTATATTTTCTTTTAAAAATATTCTTCAACATTTAAATAATAATTTTATCAGAAAATATATTCTTTAATTATATAATAAAAGTTACGATAAATTTTGAATAGAAATATTATCAGAAATTGATTAAAGTTCTAAGAGTTCTTTCAAATGTATCATCAGTGAATATTGTTTGGGAAGGTATCACATATACAAAATGTATTATGATCTTACTATTTTCATATATTTTGTTCTTAACTTCAGTTATTATAATCAATAAAACCACGAAAAGTATAACTAAATAACAAATATTGAAAATCTATTATAATAGAATAATTTACTTATTATTGATCCACCAATTTGGTTGTAACATCAATTAAATCATTATAAAAATAAGAATTCATTACATTTATAACTTCAGATATCATAAATGCTCCTTCTAATTCATTTTAAGTTGGAACTGCTCTGTAAGTAAAATTATTGATTGCAACATCAGTCTCAATTAAGTTTTGAATATATATCAACATCGCTTTAAGTCCATGTCTCATATTTTAATTCATTATAGTTGGACATAATGATACTGCTCTAATCTTTATATCTCCTGGTAAATATTCACATAAATCACTTAATTGAATTTAAGCATAAAAGTCTTTAAAATTATTAGTCACAAGCATTCTTTAAATATGATTATTATAAATTACTTATTAAAATCTGGATCTTATGATGTAAATAATTTAGTATTATTGAGAGACTCCATAATATAATACCACATCCTATCGAAATAAGTAGCATCTAAGTACATATAGTTTTTTCTACCATAAAGAACTTCCCTTTAAGCAAACATTAATGGTATATCTCCACCAAGATCAGCCAATTATTTTTTATATTAAGCTGTTTCAGGATATTTTTTTAGATACTTTTAAAATTCATAATAATTTACTATACTATTTATAGTAAGTATAGAATAAAATAAAATGAGAATAAATACAAATCTATAAGGAGATATTCTTTTTTTCCTTAAATTTTTTGTATTTTTATTCTCTTTCTCTACTTTTTATTCCAAAAATTAAAATTCCTTATCTGCTATTTTAAGAGAATAATTAAATTTATAAGAATTATCTGATTATAATTTATCAAGTAATTGCTTAAACTTTTAAATCTCATGTTAAATTGCATCATTATCAGAATATTAACTCAAATGTAAAAACAATATTAGTTTTTTATTTATATAAATTTTAGCATAGATAATAGAAAGTACCATTAATATCAAAAATATCTACTGAAATAAAAAAAGAGTTTCCATTTCATCTTCAAAATTTTATCCTCTTGCTATTGTTTATTCCATTATATCTGAATTCAATTAAGTCATAATATCTCTGATTATAGGATAATTTTTAAAACTATAAAAGATTTAAGGACTGTCGGCTTTAACCGTTTTTTCATATATGTAATTCATTTTCAAAATGTATTAGAAATTTAATAAAACAGATATCGCTGTCCTTAGTGTCATATTATATTATTCTGATTTATATGTATCAAGATAAGAATAAGCTTCTATATATTTAGTTTGTAGTAAACCTTGAAGTTCTTAACGATTCAATACTAATTTTAAATTTGAATTAAGAGAATCAAATCCTAGTCCTAAATTTGAAGTCGCAAATTTTGAAACTGAATTGTATTCTTCTTGAGATATAATGCCGTTAGACTTTTAAAAATTATAAGTCCATAAATTCCATCTAGTAACCAGAAACATATCCATTGGTTAGAAGAATAAGTTTTTGATTTCTAATAAATTGATATCAATAGCAAAGGACACCAAATTTAAACTTGTTAATTGCTAAAATATTATTTTAATATATTACAATAATTATGAATAATCCTTAAATAATTAAACTTAATACAAATAGTATGACTAAGAATTAATGTTATCTTTTTAAAGGCATATGTTTATTAAATTTATTATATAGATCATATTTCCTATAAAATTTAGAATTTCTAAGCATTCTTATAGAAGAAACTTAAGAACAATCTTCTCTATCAAAAAATTCTTCTTTTTTTACATCTTATTATTGTTACTGTGATTCTTTTCCATCTCCACCTTATGTTTGAGATTTAACTGATTACTTTTTACTTTCAGTTTTAACTTTATCAACTAATAGATGTTATTCTGGATCTCCTCTAGATGTAAATACTTATGGTTAAGGTGTATCAATATTTAAAACATTTTTAATGGTTTCTTCATTTAAACTTTTCTTTTCATTAAGACTTTTTAATTATTTTAAGCTTTTAATTTCTTCATTCTATTAAAAAATGGGAATATCTTATTTAGAATTCTATCTAGATATTAAATATCTTTCTTCTGCTATACTTAATTCATTAGCAGAAGAAGAATGAATTGTCATTGTATCTTTTTTACTAGAGTTGCCAGTATTTGAATATATAATTTATATGTTTTCTAATTTTACAATCAGATATATCATAACATCTTAATGATGTTTGACATTTATTTCTAAATTACAATAGTATCTAACATCATCTTAATCATCATTATAATTTATTAGTTTTTTTGTATTAATAAGAACATTTTCTAGAAAACAGGTCTATTTTATTTCTTAAATTTATGGGAAAATATTAAATATAGATGATCCTTTAGAAAATAATAATTTATATTATTTAATCTCTTTAAATTGATTTGTATAACTAGTAATATTATATTTATCATCAACTATCAAAGTAGCATTTTTAATTAAGGTTGGAGATATTAGACAAATAAAATTTACTTAATCTGAGTAGGTTAAATCGATGGCAAAATCTACAGTGTCAATTGATTAACCATGTGTTACATAATTTTAATTCAATTATCTTACAAATTTAGATTTTCCTGTTATTATAAATTCATCTACTAATTTATTATGCCATTCACGAACACCTGGAGGAATTAATTCTTATAATTTTTTATTACATATAAAAGATGGAGCATTACTTGATATTTTATTCATTTATAATTATCCATTTTCATATTTTGTAGTAATATAAAACATATTTTTATTTGTTGTATAATCTATAAAGTATATATCTGCTGATTTTTTAGCATGAATTATCATTTCATTTGCTTCTAATAAATCATTTAAGATTTCTGCATAAAAAAAACAAATTAAAGCTTATACCATACTATTAGGTTCAGCTAAATAATAACTATCTAATTATTTCTTTAATTTTAACATACTATTAACAAATTTATAAATCTCATCAAATTCATTAATCTTCCAATTTTATAATAATTTTATTTTCCATTAAATTATTTTTAATAAATTATTTTAAATCTTTATATTTTTAATATCATTTTAGATTAATTTTGAAGCAACTCCTAATAATTATTAACTTCCTACTTTTTATTATAATTCTTAATTAATTGAATTAATACACTTTTTTAACATTTAATTTCTTTTGATTTATCTAATGAAATTTTGATCCTTTAATTTATTTAGAATTATAAAACTTTCATAAAATTTTTTATCTTATATTAAAATAGATGCATTAATTATTTAATCTTTTGTATAAATTAAATCTGATAATCTTTATAATGATATTATTTTAAAAAAGAAAGGTACTAATATAAGAGTGAAAGAATTCTCAAAATGAATAAATTGCATAATCCCAACATAAACACTCACCAATTAAATTGATATCATTGTTAATCTAATTATTGGACTTCTATAATTTTTTATTAAAATAAGATCCAAAGCTTATGTTGTTGAATTTAATATTGCAACAATTTATATATGTCTAAGCTGGAAATTTAATTTATAAAATGTCATTAGCAGTATATTAATAATTAATGTTATGATGCTGAAAAAAGTAATCTAAGTACGCTAAAAATTCTTTGTATTTATATCTAATGTTCCTTAAATAAACAAGATCTCAAACAATTATATTACTAATATAATTCCTCCTATTATATACCCAAAAATGTCATCAAACTATTCAATTACAAAATTCAGTAACCCTACCTTCATTAAACTATTTATTAGACTTACTATACTCTTACCCAGTAATTTAGCTTTTATTATACATAGTACATGTAATAGCAAATAACAAATTCCAAAAATATAAAAATGTGAAATCTAAATGCTAACTGATGGTCTAGCAAATAATACTAAAGTATAAAGCCAAGAAGATGAATTCTGATAATATATGTATGAAATATTCAATAGGGATGCATGAATAAGTAGTAAGTTAATTAAGTTTTCAGGTAATTAAAGAGCAGAATCATCATATTCCATGTATTTTGCTATTATTTTGGACATTAATTGACTAATATTCGGCATTTAAAACTTAATAAATGAAAAGAAAATTATGATAATTATTTTTAAAATTATCTTGTACATAAATCTCAATTAATTCAAGTTTTCATCATTATTTAGATATATATTTTACTTAATTATTATAAAATAACATCATACTCTAATCTACTGTTGAAACATAATCTTATCATAATGAATATAACTAATAACTCTTGGCAAACATATTCTCCAATCCAACATTGAAGTTAAATTTTATTTTTAAATTTTTATTGTAATTAAATTTAATTTTAATTTTTTTGCCAAAGCTGTTTTCGTTGGAATCCTAGAGAAATGTCTTGTACTCATTATGTATAAACAAATTTTGTCTTTATTTCAATCTAATAATAATACAAATTCCAAATTGGATTCATTTCATTATGTCAATACTACAAAGTAAAATAATTAAAATTCTTAATGATTATTGATAAATTTTTACTTCCACTTTCTAAATTGGTGTTAGAATTAATAAATTAAGAATGAATATTCAGCTAAACACCATATATTGTTTACGATTGATTTTTTAAAATATTATGAGATCAATAATTCCAAAAATAATTTTAGTAATCTAATTTTAATAATTTAATATAAATCTCATGATAAATTATATATTTTATATTTCATTTTATTATTTCTGTAATTTTGTGTGTTAAAAACTAAAAATTAAATAAGAATTATGTTAATTCTTATTATTAATTAATTGTCTATAATAATTTCTACAATATTTGGTAATAAATCTTTTAAGTCTTAAAATTTTGATCAAATTTTTGATGAAAATCCTTTAGTATAAAACTAAAAATATTTATATTAAAACTTAATTATATCTCTAATTATTAATGATTACTTATATATTTAGAATAATTACCTAATTAAATTACCAAATATCACTTAATATATTAAAATCAATCAATTATATAAAATAAATTATTTACTTTTTAGTTATATATTATAATCAAAAATAATTTATATGAGTATTCCTATATTATTTTTACAAACTCATAAACTAATTTTTCAATCTATACTATTAAATAAATATTTTTTTTTGATTAATATTTTTAATATGGTTAATACCATCTTTTTTATTTAATTTATAGCAACTAAAAAATTAAATATAAAAATAAATAAGTACTTTAAAAGTGTTTTAGAGTAAAAGTAGTTTTATTTGAAATTTAATAAATTATTTATCAATAAAATTCTTAACTTCCCATAAATTATAACATAAAAAGGGAAAACTCTAATTTAATTTATTGCGCTTTTTTTAAAACAACTACATAAATTATAAGAACTAGATTGATTCTTTGTTTAAGAATTGATTAGAATTGATTGTAAAATGATTAAAATTACATAAAATAAAATATTCTGATTTTAGTAATTATCATCTTAGATCTAAAAATAAATAAGCAAATAAATAAGATTTTGTTTGAAATATTATACAAATGATGGAAATAAGATTAGATGAAAAAATAAATAAGTTTTAATTATAATTTAAGGAGATAAGTTGTAATAGTTGTAGTAATATATTATGAATCATTATACTAGTTAATATTAAAACATTTAAATATTTTGTCATCTAGATTATCTTATTAATTTAAATATATTATTTATTTAATTATGCATAAATTTCTGTTTGGAAATAGAAGAAAGAATATTTCAAGTTATAACCCTTTTGGTTCCTAGAAAAACATGAAACCAGGCATCATAACTAAAATAAAAAATAAGATTTAAGGTTTATTTCAACCAACAATCAACTCATAAAGTTTAATCTAACGGATACAATCATTTGACGATAAAAATTTAGAATAAGAACTATCTAATTAATTTAAAAATAATCTTGTTCTTATAGATCGAATTATACCAAATAAAGATGATATTATAATACTAAAACGTAAGTCCATTTGTCCCTTTGAATAATATCTAAAAGAGGAAATGGATTCTGATAAAAAAATATCTAAAGAAACATAAACTGATATGAGTAGTAAACCAAATGATTCCTAGATCAAAACATCAAATGTTAAAAAACAAAAGAAATTTAAAAAAGAACACTCAAAAATTTATAAAAGTAGAAAAATGGAAGGTAATATTTGTAAATAATATCATTAGAAAATCCAAAATAGTTAGAGTTTAATCAGAATAAACAAAATTTTAAGTAAAATCTTAATCAAAAATATGAAAAATAATCTGAATATTAATTTAATTACTCAAATAAGAGATTAAAATAATTTGATAGCTTTACAGAGAGTAGTATACCAATAAAATAAAAAGGTGAAACTAGTGATTATTTATCTCCAGTGAAAATACTTGAGAATCAATCAATTATTTAAAAAGATGATAATAATAACTTAAAATGTGATTCATTTCTAAAGGAATTAAAAGTCTCATCATCATCTGCTCAGAGTCCATCAAATAATAATCATTTTAAGGATGAATTAAATAAAAATAACAAATTTTCAAGCTCAACTGGATCAAATTCAAAAGGTGAGGGAAATGAAACAATATTAAGTTTTAAGAATGTTTATTTTTAATAAGAACCATAAGAAAATAAAAAAGACATAGATTAAAATAAAAAACCTTTGATTATTTAATAAAATTAAGAATAAGAATTTGAAAATAATTAAAAATCCAATGAAACCTATATATAAAATTTAAATCAAGTAAATAATATTGGATTAAATTAGAATTAGTTTGATTTTTAATAAGAGAATAATATGATAATAAAAAAAGAAAATAATAATAACCTAAAAGATAAGGATATTAAATAAGAAAATTAACAAATTTAAACAATTGATGTAATTGAAAAATAAATAAAAGGGAATAAATAATAAGAAGCTGAAAATAATGAATAAAATAATATATAGAACTCTTCAATATTAGATTCTAATTCAAATAATAAATAGTTTCATGCAGTAAAATAATGTCATATAGAAACCAATACAAATATATAGCTTTAAAACTAAATATCATAACAATAAGACATAAATAATGAATAACAATTAGAAAATTAATAATTTTTGAATCAAAATTTATTATCTTAAAATGAATAATAGGACTATTTGTCTGAAAAAACATCAAAATTTTAAAATTCTCTACCATAACAAAATAATGATATTTAAAAAAATATACTATAAACTAGCTTTTTGAATAATTAGAACAAATAAACAGTAGATAAATCTATAAAAGAATAAAATCCATTTTTAACATAAAGTTCTAATATCAGTTCTGATCAAATCAGTCTTTATTTTCAAGCTTTTTCCACTTCCAATCAAAATAAATAATGCTAACCCTAAAATTAAAATTAACCTATAATAGATTTATTTAAAATATCAACATAATAACCTTAACAAATAATTAATAATAAACCTTAAGATAAATAAAATACTTAAAATTTATTATAAAATTCTATTAATTTTGGGAATGCAAAAATACTCTAATACTCAACTAATAAATAAATGGAAATCATTGAATAAGCACCAACTTAGATTAATTAGATTATTTAAGGTAAGTAATAAGATTTTGAGATAGCATAACTAAATTATTAATAGTAGCCAAATTAATAGAATAATCTATTTTAATAGTAATAGAATTACCCATAATAATTGATATAATAGTAAAGCTTTTAATTCTAAAATCTTTTTTCTTAATAGTAATAAACATCGAATTAAATTTCAAGTTTGAACTTATTCTAAACTAATACTTATTAATAATAACAAAATGATATAAACAATAAACCTTTATTCCTAAAGAATGATGTCTTATCTCTTTTTTAGGATACTAAAAAATCTGATAGAGGTTATTATTTTATTTATACATTTTAGATATATTTTAGACTCCATAATATCAGCAAACAAGTTAAAGTTTGAATAATAGTTTTAATAAAGTTAAAAAGAAGTAGAGAATTAATAATTGTTGATTGTTTTCAAACAATAATTTATTATATATGTTTACAATATAAGTCACTTAATTTATTTATTATTCATATCTGACTAGATATATGTCTCTTGCTCAAAACTCTCACATATGATTTAGAATTATTTCAGATATTTTTTATTTTTTGATGTATACTAATTATATTTAATATCTTAATTTTTTTAAATTAAAGAAGAATTGCGAGTAATTCAAATACAATTTTTGATCAGTAATCTTTGGAAAAATAATCAATACCTTCATGGTTTAACAAATTTTATTAATATGCCAGAAAATATTTTAAATAAAATTAAATAGCTTACAAATATAATTGAAAGAACTATATATATTAGAATTTAGAATTATATAACTTACATCAAAAATTACACAAAATTACAAAAGCAATAAAAATTATAAACCATTGCTATTACATATCGTGCACTTAAAATATTTTAGGATTACCAAAATAAATTCATTAGAAGTGTTAATTTAAAAAGGTAAAGTCTAAATTTCAAAGTATTAAATTATATTAGCGAGATATAAAACAATCAAAATGATTATATTTATCAGATAACTAAATCAAATCATTAGAAATATGAATTTAGATTTATAATAAGAATTGAGAGTACTTATAAAATTATATTCATTATAATAATAGGATTTATTGGAATTAATAACTAGTTATCATTCAACAATATTAGAAATGTTATCCCAAATACAAAATTGTTTCTTTAATTTATAAAGATAATTATGTAAACAAAAAGTTTAATTAAAAAATATAGAATTTGAGGAAAATAAAGGATCAAGAGATCAAAATAACAAAAAAGATCAATTATAATAGAGTTTTAGAGGGAAATATAAATAATATGAATTAGATATCAATAGTTTGATTTTTTATTTAGCTTTTTTATATATTAATTATCCGTTAAACATGCTCAAAATCTCGAATAAGTCAAGAAAAAATGAATAATTGGAAACAATATAAGTGATTGAGAGATGTACATGTATAAATAATTGTTTAATTGTGTAGAAATAATGAAGGAGGATCGTTTATAATTGAGGTAAATGGTAAAGGATGAAAATGTGAGACTCATTGAATTAGTTGCTAAATATAAAAGAAGAAATGATCTAAATGATTTACAATAAGAATTAAGAAAGTTCCTTAAAGATAAAAAAGGATCACCTGAAAAAATACAAGGGGCTCCTATTATTTTAAGGAAAGTAAAATCAAAGGAGAGATGTGAATGGAATACATCAATGAGTTCAAATCCATCAATAAAATCACCTAGTAGATCTAATTTAGATTTCAGAAAGAAATAAAAAGAAGATTAATCACACAAAAAAATGGATTCCTTCAAGATGAATGAAAAATTGGATAGTCAAATAGAAAATAAAGAAAATGATGAATTTAAGATACTTGATGAAATATAAGAAGTTAAACCATAAGAATAACAAATTGTATTTAATACAGCAAATTCAATTGTTGATCCATTTTTTGATGATCTGACTCCTGTCAAAATGGAATTCTAAACAATTGTTTCATAAGCACCTTTAAATTAAAGTGATTAAAGAAGTGAATGCATATTATAATATAATGTAGCAGAAATATAGTAATATATTCAATAAGATAAACATTATGTTTCAAAAGAGACCTACATGATTCCTAAATTAATAAGTCTAAATTATAAATAAATAGCAAATACAGAATATTAAAATTTATTTACAGATTGGAAAAATATACTCACTCCTTAATAACCTACTTATCATTTAAAATAAGATAATGTTTATGAATCATAATTATAAATTGAATAAGAATAGTCAAAATAAAATTTAACGACTCTTAAAACTGAACCATCTTAACTTGTAAAGAGTTTAGAAATTAGAGGTGTAACTGCTGAAGAATTATTCACATATTTAGTTCATCATCGATTTACTAAAAGATTGAATCTATATTAACTAATGGAAAATGCTAAAATAGCAATCCCAAATGCATAATTAGATTTAGATTCATTGTTTAAATTAGCAGATACTGATGAAGATGGATGGATAAATTTAGAAGATTTAGGACAAACCTTAAAAGAAACATGTCTATAAAAAGAAGTACATCCAAATCCAATTAAGGAATTATATAATTAACTTAATGGAAATGTGAATATGGACAGTTTTATCAATTAGATGAATGATAGAATATAAGCAGAAATGTAAATATATATTATTTTAATTTAGTCTCTATCATGAAATTGATCTATTTGGAAAAGGATTCATAACTTATTGGGAAATGTACAATCATTATGAAGAAATTGAAAAATTAATGATTAAATGATTTACATATTTCAAATTAGTACTATAAATCAATAACTCATTTATAAAATCAGTTTGTTATTCTAATTCTTTTAAAGTAGGCTTTAGTTAATAAAAATAACAAATTATTGATATTTAATTTAATTTTATGGTATTAATTGATTAATTAAAATGCTATTAAAAAAATATGTGAATCCATAATATTATGAAAATTTGAGAAGGTTTAAATACAGTGGACAGAATCTTTCAATTTTATATAATTGGTTTCTTGGAGATATGGCATAATGGGTGGTAAAGATACTATTAATACATTTTAGGTTGATTAATTACCTAAAACAGTTGCCCCAAATCTTATAACAATAGCAGGATTCTGTAATTTATTAACTGCATTTGCTTTGATATTCATTTTAAATCCTATGTTTGATCAAGATCTACCATAATGGGCAAGTTTATATATAGCCTGGTCAATTTTTGTATATCAAACATTAGATAATGCTGATGGTAAACAAGCAAGAAGAACAAAATAATCAACAGCATTGGGAATGTTAATGGATCATGGTAGTGATTGTACTGCTACTTGGATTGCTGGATTATTATATATAAATGCTTTTAAAATTACATTTACTCCATTCAATATGTTAACTGCAATAGGAGTAAGTTTCTTAGGATTTTATTTTGGTGTTTATTGTTAATAACATACAGGAGTATTTTAATTAGGTGTAATTAATGGAGTTGATGAAGGATTGCCAACATTATAATTTTTTTTTGTAGTAACTGCAATCATGTCATCATAATTTTGGCTTAATGAAATTTAACTTACAAATTCATTTTCAATTCAATATAATACAGTTTTACTTGCACTCACCATTAGTGGATGCATTGTAACTATAATTTAATTTTGTTATCCTGTATTCAAGAAGATGAATTGGAATATTTTAACTATTCTAAAAAGTCTATCATTACCTATTACCTTAATGATAACATTCATTAGTTTAACATATTTATCACCAACTAATATTTTATCAAAATGGTTCCACATTTATGTTTTAACTATTGGATTATAATGGTCAAAGATGATTAATTTATGGTAATTAGCAATCATTACTAAAGAAGTAATTATAATTAATAAATTATAATAGAATTTCAGTTAATTTTCATTCACTTGGGCTATGACATTAGGATCAATTATGTTGAATTTGATTAGCTAATTTTATACTCATGATGGTCTTTGTTATATTGATGAGGTCAAATTGATCTTTGCCTTATTAGTATTCTCATTTTTATCATATCTACATTGTGTAACAAGTATAGTGTATTAATTATGTGATATTCTTGACATATACGCATTTAGTATCAAATACCCATAATGAGTAATAAAATTATATATAATTATTATTATAATATATAAAATGACTTTAAGAGATAATTTAAAAACTATATGGAATAATATATCCTTTGGAACTAAGTTTGTTTTGTTTATAAGCTTAATTTGTTATATATTAGACTACTATTATTAGGAATACTATTTTACATTATTTATGAATATACCAAAGAAAACTATTTTTTAATATGAAATTTGGAGGATACTCATTCCTTAATTTTTTCATGGTAATTTATCAATATAATAATATAAGGTAATTTATTAAACCTTTCTGTCAGTTTATTGGGATTTATGTGTTTCGCTATATAAACAGAAAAAAAAGTTGGTTCTGTCCAATTTTTTTTTGATTTATTTATCAAAAATCTTATCATTTAAGTACATAAGTAATTGATTTATAAATAGATCATATTTCTATCATTTTGTTTTGGATTTTCTTATTTGGATGAAGAAATGCTTATTGCAAATTCATTTGGGTTTTGGAATCTTTCATTCATCTATTAGATGAGAAGGTATTATGGAATAAAATCAATTTAGAGCATTAAATGATGAAGAAGAAACAAAGAAATTTTTATGCTTTTCATTTAATTTACCATAAAAGTATTTCCCTGCATTATTCTTTTTGACAATGAATTTTATTAGATTTCCAAGATTAGATTTAGTAGGGGCTACAATCTTTTCTTTTATAGAAAATTAATTTTGTGATGGATTCTCTTTTAGATTAACAACTGTAATTAGATGGATTATTTAAGGCATTCTAAAAAAAATGTGAAAATTCTTTTCCATTTAAATATTTTTCAAATAGACTTGATTTTTTTATAGCAGAATAGATTGACGAGTCTTTTGATTCAAAAAAACAAAGTTCTTCAGTAGAGTTTGGAATAATATCAACAATAGAAACAAAGCCAAAATAAGAAAAATCAAATTGAATAATAAATAAGTGTTTGCTTTATAATAGAGTTTAATTTAATTCTAAATTAAGTATTATATTTTCCTTATGAATATGTGTTTAATTATTTTAGATAAATATTATATATAAATATATATATTTTGTAATATATAAAATATTGTTGTTGAGAGCCCATTAAAATATAAATTTATATATAATAATTTGACTCAAAATCATTTAGGCTACAAATCTTATTGTGACTATTGATATTTTAATGTATTTTGAGACTTCTTTCCGAAAATAACTTTGGAGTCGTAATTGCTCTTAAACTAAATTTGAGTTACTGGTTTATCCTTTTAAAATTAAATACTGCTTTTATAAGCACTCGAATTAAATTATGCCCATTAATTTTATGTTTTATCTTATGATACTCTCTAAGAATCGAGATTGAGAAATCCTGTAGGGTGTTCTGCCTTAAGTCTTTCATTATCCTCATTGAGTTGCATAATTTGAATTTTAAATTAATCGATTTGTTTATCCTTTCTATCAATTTCAAATTTGTGTTGCTTCTATAAATTATTATACTTCTGTTAGACAATCTCTAATTGTTGTTTCACTTACATATTCTATTCATATAACTCTCCTAATTCAATAACAGCCTTCTACTCTCTATTGTTGGCTTCTTAAATCTACTATCTCAGATTCTAAAGTGTTGCTGTTCATTTATTAATAAAGGATACATTCTCTTCTTTGATTTTGTTCCAAATAAATCTCATGTTCTCTTTTCATACAATCCAATTCACTACACTTTTGTTTAAGTTCCCTCATTAATCTATTTATATCTTCTTTATATTTCTCTTCCATATCTTTACGTCTATCGTATTCTTACTATAAACTCTGGTACTCCTCCCTAGTTACTTTAAGCCTTAGGCCAAATAATTCTTACTCATCATCATGCTCTCGCTCTAATTTGTTGGTCTGTTCTCTTCGCATTCAACACTTTCAGACTTCAAAGTCTTAACTAACTTAAAATCCCATACTTCATTTTTTTTGAAATCGTTCTAAAATGAATTAATTCTATCATCTCTCATTTCAAAAGTAGAATCCCTTTGGAATAATGCATTAATTTGCTCAGCCGACATATAAACAGGTTAATTATTCATATATTATATATAAATATTAATTATTCACTATTCTTATCAAAATTCATATAAAATATTTCATACTATTAAAAAAAACATCAATTGATATATATTACATTAAAATTTATATTTGTTGTATATATATAAATAATATATTTTTATAATAAATGTCATATATTGAATATGTTGATTATCATATAGTTAATTTTAATTGATTAAAATTCTAATCAATTACCATAAGATAAGATTTCAATTAATAAGGTATTATTAATTTATAATTTAAATCAACATTACAGAAGTTATTATAACTTATTCTTATTAATTTAAAGTAACCTAATATTAATAAAATAAAATTGTATATTATACAGAGATATGATAGATAATAAAATTATGAATACTTTTAAATATATTGATTTTTATTAAGAAAAATAAGGAATATAAATCATGAATATCTAATTTAATATTTAACTAATAAATCAATATTCTAAATTGACATCATTAAAAGGTATTATCTTGCTAAATTAAAATTCTAAATTGTAATTTAATGGATTTAAAAGCAAATAAGGAGCTGTCTATTCAATAAAATAATTTCTCAAATAAAGTGGAAAAAAAGGAAACTAATCATTTATTGTTAATTTAATTTACACACATGTTTCTAAATTCAATATACTAATTTCTTCTAAATAATTTTATTAATATTCCAAATCTTAAAGAATATAAAAAACTTATATTAAGAATATTTTAATTAAGTGTCCATATGTTCTTATTTTTATTGTATAATCTCCATTAAAATTTAATTTAATTTTCTTAGATATTAAGTAAATAGACATTAAATTTTTTATCAATTTTCTAATATTAATTGTTCTTATTTAAAATTATCTTAACATTAAAATTGATAAAGTTCCAAACTAAAATTGTTAATTTTGTGGAGTCTTTCTAATTGCATTAAATTATTTGAATAAAGATTACTATAAATTTTATGAAACTTTCTTATATTGAATAGGATCTTTTTAAACACTTTCTTATATTAATATTATACTATTATCAATATTATATTAACATAATCGTATCTTAACTTTTTTTCTTTATAATTTAACTTCAAAACTCTCATCAAATTTAACTTAACTACTTATCAATGCTTATTCCAATGTCATATTATTTATTATACAATTTCTAATAAAACTTCTAACATTACATCCAGTACAATATTCATTATTGTAATCTTCAAATTATTCATGAAAAGCAGTTGTTTAAACATCTATTTATAGTTTCTTCTCATTGAATTATATCTTTGAAAAAGGTTTATTTATTAATTTATGCAACTAATTATTAATAGTATCTTATTAATAGTTCATTAAAAATTGTATTCTATAAGCTTTATTACACATGTAAAGGACACATGTAATTAATATTGCTGTAGCCATAGACAACGATAAACTTTAAACATCTATTTTATTTGTTAACAAAATTGTTGATGTTTATCTGAAAATTATATGCAGTAAGAGAGAAGGACAACTTAAATGAAAATCAGTAGAAAAGTATATAACAGCCTATATTAGTGAAAAGTTACAACCATATAAATAGTATTCTTATCCTTGAGTAGTTTCAGAAGAAAAATTGAATTATAATGACAAAGAATAAGCATTTGTAATTGTTATAATCTTTGCTGTTAAACCTTCTATTTTGTACATTACGTATAAACCAATTAGACATATAATGATAAATCCCATATTAATATAAGGAATCACTAAATTATCCTTCTATGCATTTATGGCCAGTTAAAGTGTATTCAAAGACAATGCCATAATAAGCAAACCATAAAATAAAGGTTTTAGATGTTTTTAATATGACTATGCCTAATATTTCTCTTCAATCTCTTTTGCTTTAAATTTAAGTGTGTACTTGCTCATTTACTCCATTTTTATTAACACAAAAATAATGATAATCTATCTTATTAAAAATTATTAATCCTTTTAGAATATAAATATATAAAGCATAAAAACCAGAAAGTTAATGAAATATAAATCAAGACTTCATAATATATTTAATTATAAAAAGTCTCTTAAATTGTAGAAATTCATATTTCTAAAATTTAATGTTAAAATTTAATCTCTTATAGAATTCTTATTTTCAGATAGAATTATTTATAAATCAAGTTGACAGAAATTGTTAAATCTTATTGAATTATTACACTATCAGATATATATCAATAGTATTATGATTTTAAATGTTATTATAATACTTTAAGAATTAAAAATTAGAATTTTTAATAACTTGTTTATAAAATACTTTATTAATTAGAAAAAACATAAGACATTTAATTATTTTGTGATAAATTAATATGGTTTTTCAAATAATAGTGTGAAAATCATTAATATATTATAATCTCGTGACTTAATTAAGCATTAGTTAATTTCATATTACCTGCAAAATCCTCTAAATTAATAAAATATGTTAAATACTGGGCCAAAATTAACAAGATGATATATCATTTTCCATGATTCCTATATGTTTATAACATGCAGCTACTAATTCTGAACAAAAATAGTTTTCCTTCTCAACTCCTGTAATTGATCTTTTTTTACAAAGCTTCATTATGTTAACTGAATATTTTTTGCCATGATTCTTATAAACGAAGTCTTATAATTTTAATAACAATGTCATATCCCTTTTAATGTATAATTATCTAAAACTAATTTGTGTTACGTAATCTTAAAAATTACTCTGCATCAGAGCATCCCAAGTATATATACAAACGCCATCGTCACTGTTTGCTTCAAATACATGAAGAACGTTTTTATTATTTCTTAAAAGAAGAGCAACATGATCTAAATAATATTATAGTTGTTTACCATATTCACTATTAGTTATCAATCTTTAGAGTTAGCAAGCTATAGATTTATTTTTAAAAAGCAATAAATCTAAGGATTCTGCTCTCTTTTCAAAAATATCAAAAGGAATTTTATGTTAAAGGAAGAAATTAGGTAAAGGTGATTGAAAACAGTAAGGTTTGGATGTATTAATATAGTAATTGAGTGAGAGAATCCATTATTTACTATTGGTGAGAGATTAGAACTAAAACTAATAACTAAAAACCGATAATTAAAAGACATCATTGGAAAGTATGGATAATTCTAAAATATAAAAATAAGTATTACTAATAGGATATTGATTAAAGTCTAGTATGAATTCACTTTTATCTTTTCTTTATAAAATAAAAGTGTAATTACGAAGTATTCCTCTGTATACTATATTGTCTTTAAGCAACAATCCTTCATGATCATATGACTAGTAATCTCATTAGTATAAAATGTCGATACAGATTTAAGTAGGACTGGTCTGTTTAAATTTTGATTTTAGTATGGTTATCATGTTAACATCTTCGTTAATATCATTCCATTATTATTTCATTTAAATATATATGGATTCTAATTATGTTTTAAAAGGAGATGAATTTATGATGAAAGGTGATAAAGCCCTTAAAGGTAGCTATAAATATAAATAAAAGGTTCAACTTTTGGGAATATTTTTGGATCAAAAGGAGAAAGAGCAGAAAAGGCTCTTGAATTGTATAAGTCAGCAGCTACACAATATAAATTGGGCAAAAAATGGGAAAAAGCATGTGAAGCATATTAACGTTGTATAACTTGTGATTAAACTCTAAAATCTGGAGAAACTGGTGATTTTTATGTTGAAGCAGCTAAAGCAATAAGTAATGTAAATAAAGCAGGTATATTAATATAATTTTGAGTATAGAATCAATATAATTGTATGAGAAAGCAATAGAACATTATGCAAATGAGAATAGATTAGACAATGCATCAAGATATAAAAAGGAAATTGCTTAAATATATGAATCAGAGTTTGAATTCCATTTAGCAGTAAAAGCATATTAGGAAGCTGCAGATTTATTTTAGGCAGATGGGAAACGAATATCTGATTATAATTAAATGAGATTAAAAGTTGCAGAATTATCAACATTAAATGCTTCAGGTGATTTAATTGCTGCCATTAAGGTTTTAATTAGTTTTATTAATTAGATATTTGAAGAAATTGGTGATAAATATATGGAAAATAAATTGACAGCTCCAAGTGCTAAAGAACTATACTTTAAATCATGTTTACTATATTTATGCAATAATGTATAATATTAAAAAATCAATTAAAATAGGATTCAGTAGGATGTGGAATTGCCCTTGAGAGATACTTAGATAAAGATCCTAGTTTTGGTTCAGCTAGATAATATAAATTAATTGTTAATTTAATTAAGGCTGTTGATAATAATAATGTATAAATGTTTTCAGATGAATGGTACACTATATTATGGTAATTACAGTTTTGAATTCAATAAAATAATACCTTTGGACAAATGGAAATTGAATGTTTTAAACAAGATCAAAGAAGGAATGCAACCAATTTAATAAGTAGAAGATGGAGGTTTTAGGTGATAAATAAAATAATAATAATATTAGTCATCGTTTTATTATATTGTATTTTATTAGTGAAGCCCTTATGATCTTCTCTTTTTGGATGATATCATTAGGCATATAGGATTTATAAATCTTTCTGTAAAATTAAAATGTTGTATTTAATTAATTAACTAAATACATCTCTGCTACAATTATAAAAACTAAAAATTAAAACACTACCATCACTATTAATAACACCAATATTAAAGTATAATCTTCATCTATCAATTATCCTAAATCATTAGACCAACTAGTTAAAAGTACTTTGAATGCTGATTTTATATAGTCAATAGCTACATTATATTACCAAATAGATTCTAAATTTATTTAACCAAATCTTGTTTCTTTATTCAAAACATAATCTAAATTTAATATTATATTAAATACCTTAAGTTATTGATGAATATAATTAATTAAATGCTACTATTCCTTATTTTAGTTTTCCATTCAACATTGTTTCACAATCTTTATATGCTACTTCATCAAAATATTGAATTTCATAAAGGAATAAACATAAATTATTGAAATAAATTGATTGAAAACTATCATAATAGCTACCATAATTTGGATTATCAATTGATGGAGCAACATTGATATCTGATAGTTAAGATTCTAAAATGTCTTTAATAGTAGGTAAACATTATGAATCATATTATTAAGTATTAAAAAATCTTTCTTTTACAGAAACTAATAATAACTAACTATCACTAAAATCAAATATGGAATTTTAACCAATATTAATTATTTAAGTTATTTTTTTTGATGAATCACTTAATGTCAAAAAGAATAATAATGAAGCAGATGAAGAAACTAAAACAAATAATATGTATATAAAAGACATTTTAATTGTTAATTTTCTTAATAATTATTTTTCTAAGATTTTTTTATCTTTTCTTTTCATAATATTTTAATCTTCAATTTCATTAATCAACAAAAAATTCTGTTATTATTAATAATTAGTTTTATTATTCATTATAAATTTTTTTTCATATTAAGTATTAATTCCTGAAATCTCATCATCTTTTGCCAAAACATATTAAAATTAAGTCTATACAAATGATTACTATTTGACAATTTTATTAAGATCATTCTTCTTAATCATTATAAACATTTTTAATACTGCTTTATATGTTTGACATATCCAAACTATTATCAATAATAATCCAAAAAAACCAATTATAAAAATACATGATTCCATAATTAATACAGTAATTACAAAATTAGACATAGAATTAGATTTATCAGTAAGCATTTCTAATAATTTTATTATTGCAGAATTTAGTTCTTCATATATAGTAGGTATTGTGATCTTTCTAATGTATTTCACAATTGAATTTGTCTCAGTTAATTAAATTAATTAATCTACTGTCATAATAGATATCTAATGTTCAACCAAAATAACTTTAGTAAAAGCATCTTTATAATCTAATGTTATAGGCACATTTTAAACATCAAAAATAGTTTCATCAAGTATAGAATTACTAAAGAATATTGAATCATCTAAAAATGTATATTGTTAATCTAAATCTTTCATTTATTATTTAATAAATTCATAACCAGAATCTATTTATTTTGTTTAATAAGTAAAGAATTGTTCCTATGTTCCTAAAGCAACTCCATTAACTAATAATGTATCAAAATCAGCATCTTTATATAATAGGATATCCATTACTGTATCATATGCTTCAATTAAATATGTTTACATTTAAGAAAGTTGAAATATTCTAGAAGATTAATTCTTAATTGGTATGAAATCCTAATAAATAATAATAAAATTATTACAGTGTAAGGTTTAAGAAAATAAGTAATTAGATTTAAAGTCAAAATAGTAATGTACATGAATCTGAGAAACCAACTTAAATATGATATTTTTACTAAGAATTTTCTTGGTTTATTATTGTCTTCTTTTCTAAAAATATTATCAAGAACATTAAGAGAAAAACTTTATGTGCCTTATTACATTTTAAATTAATTTTAAAAAGTTTCCCAATTTATCATTTTAGGTTAACCTTTGTAATTTACTAAAGCATCCTTATCATCTGGATCTTCTAAATTATCTTCTTTTTATAATTGATATCCTAAACCATTTTATTTATTATTAACTTTGATATTACTTTTTGAATTTGGTTATGTAGAATATGGTAAAGGTGGAGATATTATTTTACTTTCACCATCACTAGTCATAGTCATATATTTAGGTCCATCAATATTTTAGATACTTCTTAAATGAGACAAATCTATAATATAATAATTATATTATACCTCTTGAATAACCTTTTTACAACATTTATGATTGTTTTTTAACATTAGGTCTTATTTTATTTTTTAAGATTTCTTAAATATTTGTAACTTTCATAATACCAATTCTCTCATCTCTAATTTTATAAAATGCCATAGTGCATATTATTTTATATGATTTAACTTTAGTTTATTTTTTCAATATATCCCTATATATTTCTTTAATTAATTCATAATAATTTCTGTCTTCATCATTTTTTCTTCTTTCTGCTGCTTTTTAAAACATTAAACGAGCTTTCTTTTTGAATTCTCTTTATTAAGTTCCTTATTTGACTAATTATTTTGATTCATTAACTTTAGATTTTTTATTTTCTTTTTCTTAATCTTATTTTTCTTCTAATTTAACATGCTTAAATAATGATATATAATATATTTTACATCATCTTATTATTTTTTAATTTAATATAATTTATATTTGGAATCTGTATAATGTTTACAAGCTGTAATAAATTAATCAGATAATTTCATATGAAAAGTTATAGGTTCACCATTATTAACTTTTCCTTCTAATATAAATTATCCTTTCATTTTAATAATTTCATCTCTACTAAGATTATCATCACTAAGTTCTGCTTAATTATTATCATATTTAGTTTATATTCTTTTATAATTATTTTAATATTAGGTTTCATACATTTATTTAATTTATTCATCTACTTTTTTATTCAATTATTCATTTATATCTTTTTACATTTCTGAATATTAATCTATTTAATGTTTAAAATCTTATGCTTCATTTTTATCACTAACACTACTAGCATATTAAAAGAATTATTTATCTTCAGGAACTTCTAATGATTACATTTAATGATAATTTGATAATTAATCATCTGAAGATATTGCATTATTACTTTTTGGTATACCTTAATTACTTGATCCTGAAAGTGCCATATTTACTTAAATTTTAATTTTATCTTAATTTATATTTGATTTATTTGTTTTTATTGTTTATTCACGTTTTTTCTTATTTTTTTACATACCAAATAATTCTAAATCAGTTTCTTCATTTATTAATGAACATGCTCTACTAAATTATATCAATTTAGGAGCAAATAAAAGCATATTAACAAGTGTTTATACTTTTTATTTTTAAAATAAATCTTAATCAATTTATAATGATTATATAACATTTGGAGTCATTCCATTAATTTCCCAATCTGAATTTAAAATTATTACATCATGTTTTTTTTCATTATTTATATCCGTAGGTCTTAACATAACAACAAATTAAGAATACCCATTCAAATCAACATATAATTTTAAAAACTTTTATGCTGTAAACATATATCCACTTTTATGAATACAATATACTTTTCTTTAAGAATAGAGAGAATGTCCTTTTCCTGTTAATCTATAATCATTTAATAATGATGGATGCACTTTTGAATATATATCTGGCATTAATTATGCAATAGGGAATTTCATAGACACTTCTTCTCTTGTATATCCAAAAATTTTAGTAAATTATTTATTTACTTTTATAATTATAGCATCTGGATCATCACTAGTTTATATAATACATGCTTTTTTATCAAATACTATTCGTTTACTCTTTATATCTATTTTATCCATATCTACTTTTTATTCTTAATCAGATTTAATACTAGCTATATCTTCTTCCAAATTATTTTCTTAAAGTTCTTCAGAGAATATATCATTTTCATTAACAGATAAACCTTAAAAATTATCTAATATTTTATTTTTTAATTTCTTATTTTCAATATATAATGTAAACCAAGCATAATAAAATTTCCATTTCTTTTTAAAATCAAGATAATTTTATATTTAAACCCATAATTAATTAGTTTATTCTATCTTATCAAATTAACTTTTAAGTAATTCATTCAATTCTTCTAAATCAATAACTTCTTTTTATAAACATTTCCAAAATACACAATTTTATATCATTATATTATTAATATTCTTTTTTATTGTTTCAATCATATCTTCAATATATAATGCATTTTAAGTTTCTAATTTCTCTCTATAACTCTATTAATTTCTATGTTTAACATATTTCATAATTTAAGTTTTAAGTTAATATGCTTTATATCTATTAATAATGAATAAAAAACGTTTTTCTAATTCTGTTAATATATGTAATGATACTTAATGATTTTAAAACTTATAAAACATAAATCTAGCATAAAGTATTAATAATTCAACTGAATTAGGATTTTAATTTAATTTTATTTCAATCCATGATTTCATTAAGAATTTAACAAATATATTTTTATGTATTAACCAATCATCTAAACTTACTTCTTTCTTTTTTTTAGAATCAAAAATCTTTTTCTTTTTACAAAAACATCTACCCTCACCTTATATAATTGTGTGTCTACAATCTACTTCCATATGTCTTTATAGAATTCCTTTAAAAAATAAATCAACATTTATATCTTAATTTGATACTTCTAAAAGAGTATTCATTATAAACATTTATTTATTTATTTATTGATCTCCTGCATTTTCAAAGTTAATATCCTTATAATTTGAATTCTTTAAATTATAAGTAAAACAACAACAAAGAAAAATAAAAGAAACAGTAAAAAATATACTAAAATTCTCAAATTAGTGTTACACAGTATTATATCTATACAATTCATCTACTATCATAGAAAAACTAGCTGAAACCATTATTATTAATAAAATTTAAAATGTATTTCTAACTGATGTTGTAGCAAATGCCATATATCCACTAAAGAATAAACAATTCATCAAAAAATAACTAAAAGTAAAAAAAATTACTATAAGCATCACCCATACAAATGCATATTCTGTTGAACTATGAATATATTATATATATGAAACTTGAAAGTTAATAGAAATGCATGAATCGTTCGAAATATTTAAAAGGCTACAAGATAAAGTGAATTTTCAGTATTTAAACAATCTTTCTTCTAATTACTGTTATTATGAAAAAAAACACTTAAAAAACAATTATTTATTGTTCCAAAAAATACTCTAAAACATAATTCATATAAACTACCCTATCACAGATAAAGATATTATAATATCTCTTACTGATGTTTTTGTACAATCTATTGTAGGTCCACAAACTATATTTTCAAAAAACACAATCATTGCTGGATAATGTAATAACCACACATACCATTCACATAATTACACAAATTTCTACATACAAACTCATCAATTTACCTTCCCTAAAAATCTCTTACGAACTCTAAAATCATCTCCTTATAATATATAAAGAATGAAATAGAGAATTGTATTTCCTATTGTCGCTAATAAAAAAACTGAGAGCATTATGTAATTAATTGTAATATCTTATCTTAACAAGCCTTGGATGTCAAAATAAGTACAAAAGTCAATTATTTAATCAAGGATAGTTGATTCAGTTTAATAATGAATATTTATTAAGCTCTTATATCTGAATATAGTTATTTAAGTACTATCTTATTTAACTGAGAAAGTGATGGATAAATGCTATAATTAGCATTAATGCTGTCTTTGTGTATGAGGCATATTTTAATTTCAAGAGATCATTAAATAATTTGAAATGTTAATCCAAGCCTTGTTTTGTACGCTTCTTCTCAAGTTCTTTCTCCTATTATTACAGAGTTGGCAATGCTTGTTCTTTATCCATCAAAATTAATAAAATATAAAAATTATGTTAGAAACAAAATATTCAAATTGGATTAACTAATTAAATAAGAAAAGACTACACAATTCATATTAAAAAATTTAATATTATTACATATTATTGGTATAACCTAGTAAATAGTTTTTATAATCACACAAAATCTTTAATGAAATCTAATTGGTTGCAAGTAATTATAAAATAATATTTATTTTATTTGAAGTTTTATTCAAATCTATTTTTGATAATCATAATTGCTCTCTTAAAGAAGGTTTAATTGAATACTTAATCATAATTTTATTATTTATCTTGAAAATTACAGTATATCATATCATAATAGAAGAGTTCAATTTTTAAGAATTTAAAGCTTTAAAAATAGTTCAATTATTTAAAAAAATCATTATTAACCATCATTAATCAATCTTTCTATTTTAAATTATCATTTCTAATTTCAGAATTTATATATTCTAAATCAAATACTTTTCATTTAATAAATCAATCTATGTTATAATTAAATTTTGAGAGATTCCTTTATGAAATTAAGTTGAGTTTATATATTTATCTTATAATATGATGATAAAATATATAAATAATATATAAAATAATGACAGAGATTTATATATATATAAATATGAGTAATTCAATAAAAAATGAGTTGTTAAATTTAAATGAATCTATTTAAATATATAATCTCTATAATAAACAGAAATCTAAAATATAAATTATTATTCTATGTGATCAAATTAAAATATATATTATTATTGGCACTAACAGTTTCAATATGTAAAGTTCAAATAAAGTTCTTGTAGTACCTTTTATCATAAGTGGTTTAGATGAAAATAATGAATTCGATTCTTGTACTATGAAGATAAAATAATCACTGTCTGGAACAAGATTAGTAAATTTAATAGTGCCATCCTAAATCAATTAAAAATATTATGTACTGATGAAGTCATATAATGTTCTACAAGTATTCCTTCATGATTTTCTCCTCTTGAAATTTATTTCCCAGTTGGACTTATTATAATTTCTAAAATTAATAAAATATTAAACATTATGCATAGTAATCTATTCTAGTGAAATTGGCTTTTCGATCAGCTACAGGTTCACAAATTTAAGAGAGATAATTAATACTCAAAACTTTACAAGTATAATCACTAGTTTCAGGAACATAAGGATCTGATTTTATAACATCTATAGTATCAGTAGAATTAGTATTAGTATTATCATTATCATCAGTATTTGTATTATCATCAGTATTAGTAGGATCAGTTGTAGTAGGATCAGTTGTAGTAGGATCTGTGGTAGTAGGATCAGTTGTAGTAGGATCAGTTGTAGTAGGATCTGTGGTAGTAGGATCTGTGGTAGTTGGATCAGTTGTAGTAGGATCTGTAGCATCTTGTAATATTCTTCTACTTCTTAAAACTGAAGAGTCTGCTTTAAAATGATTTTCATAAATATAGGATGGATTTCTAAGTGCTATTGCATGAATTTTTCCTTAAAGACCTGATATTGTTAAAGAAGTGTTAGTATCTGCAAAAATTGATGGATTTGATGTCAATGAAAGTGTATCAGAATGAGGATCTGTATAGTTTGTTGTATTAAATTATAATATTGCAGGAGCCTCTGCTAGATTTCCAGAATAATCTTCAACAAAACCAATAAATTAATAAGATGTTGATATTTGTAATTAATCAACAAGAATTTAATATTCATAGGTTGGAGAATCATAAATATATTCACCAAAAATAAAAGGATAATTAAAGTAATCATAAGGTAACATTTTATTTTTAATTTATTGTAAGGTTACTTCTCTAATAAAAGTAGGTACTACTGCAAAATAGATTGTGCATGGTTCATTTGTAACAATACGAACTTAGACTAAGGAATCTGCAGCAAGCATAATCTATTTAATAACAATAAAAGGAATATTTAAGTCAGGATTAATCACACTAAAATTTCTAACTCTATTAGTAACCTAAAATGTTGGTTTGTCATCTCCAGATATTATTGTTAATAATTATCCAACTGCACCTTCTGTATGTATTCCACATGATACCCAAAATTAACCAGTTCTTTGTCCATCAGTAAGAGTAATTGTTTTTGGATAAACAGCTGAATATTTTGGTTGATTATTTAGAAGATAAAATGAAAATATAATAGGTTTATATGATCCATAAGACATTTCCACTGTTTATACATCACTTCTACCTCCAGCTGGTACTTCAAATATATCACTTACACTTATTGAAATATCTAAATTTTATAATTAATTATACTTTTGTATCTTTAAATCCATAAATAAATTGGTCTAACTGGAATATAATCACTAATTTCATGTGTAAATTTTATGACTACTCTTAAAACAGCAATTGATGTATCAATACCAATTCTAAATTAACCAGTCTTTTAACCAGCATCTATTAACATTGGAGTAATAGTTAAAATATCTTTGAAAGCTTCATCAAATAATGGAGATATTTCCATTGTTTAAGATGCAGATTCTACTGGATACAAAGATAATGTAATATTATTGGTATATGTTCCAGCTTCAATATAATGATTTGGATCATCATCATCTATAATAATTAATTTACCTGCATGTTTAAAGTCAGGTGTAGAAGGTTGCATTAAATTAGAATAAGTTTACATAATAATTTATTTAGTAGTACCATCATAAAGTGATAGATCAGGATATCCTGGACATATACCTTCATCTAATGGATTTGGTAATTATTGAACAACAATTTAGAATGTTTTGGTAGTATCTGCTGTAAATGTAGTATCAAAACTAAAACTATTTCCAGAAGGTTCAACATCAAATTGATTTCCATCTAATGTTAATTTCTTTTCACTCCAAAGTGAAGCAATTTAATATCCCTTTTAGAAATCTAATTTAAATTTAGTTGGAGATCCATTAATTTCTGGTTATAATTAAAGAGTGTAATCAGCATAATCTCTAGTATTAGATGATGTAATGTATAATTATTGTAATTGTAAAATAGAAGCAGCAGGAGTAAATAAAAGTGCACCCATATTTGGAACAAATTCTTAGGCATGTGTTTCATTAGACATAATATATACTCTAATCCCTTACCTGAGTTATTTTGTTGAAGATGTAATTATTTAATTAGGGTTTCGAACACCTGTAATAATTACTACAAAACCATCAGTGTTTGGAACATAGGCCTTTAAATTAGATAATGTAATTTACCATGCAGAAACACTGCATTAAATAGGATCATTAGTTGCTTTACTTAATAATGGAATATCACATCCTATACTACCACCCAAACCATAAGGGAACATAGCTGGGAATTCTACTACAATAGTTGCTGTTTCTTTTATTTCCAATGATGGTTTTAGAGTTAATTCATAGGTTGCTTATACACCTTCAGTAGTAGGATAATATAGAAGAGAATATTGAGTATTGTTCATAAAGGTTGCTTTCAAACCACTTGTTGCTTTTCTATTTGTCTCAGTTGTACCACTATCATCTAATACAACAGCATCATAAATAGTTTTGATAACTACAACTCCAGAGTTTTTGTCTTCATTGAAATTTCGAACATTTAATATTTTAACTATTACTGGTTCCATACCAGCTTCAATTCTTAATTCACTATCTAGTGTGATTATCACATTCAAAGAATCAATTATACAATCATTCATTGTTTTTAATGATCCACTAACATAACATCTTATTTAGGAGTCATCAGTTATAGTATCCAAAAATGAAGCAGAACTTATCACTTTTGGATCAGTAGGTAAAGTGGTCCATAATGAAGAAGCTTCAAAATCTTGAGGAAAAGTAATTGTAATATTACCATATTTTGGAATATTACGAGTAGGATAGAAACTGATTTCATAAGTTGCTGGAAATATAGAATCTGGAGGTGATCCATTATCTGGATACATTTTAAAATGATTGAATATAATTTCTCCAATAGGTACTTATTGAATAATTGTCATACCTGTAACATCAGTTGTTGAATCAATATAATAATTATCTGCAGTTAATGAAGATACACCAAATAAATTTGTTAATCCAGCTTTTGGTGGATTTTTCACTCCTGTCATTTTTATACTAATAACTGTTCCTTTAGTGTATGGTTTGAAATCCTAAATAATATAAATGTTTGTATTATTGGCTTTACCAAATTTATCATTAACTGGTTCTAATCCTTATTTAATTTCAAAATTTATATCTCTATTTACACCTCCATGATCATAAAAGTTTACTGCATAAATCAAATAGATTTTTCCACCAGCAGGTATATCATTATTAAATGAAAACAACCAATTATATTCTACATCAATCATATTAGCTTCATATCTTCTAGATGTTACTTAAACAGATTTTGCAGATCCAGGACTAAAATTTGGTAAATCTTAGAATATCATATGTTCCCATTATTAATTATTTTTAATTGTCATAATCTGAATACATCCAATTGGATCAGCTGCATAATATGGATTTATGAAATTTTTTAAATAAAAAGTAACATCTAAAGCACTTGCTCCAGGAATATCCATTAATGTAGTTGGAATAACAACTACCCATCCAACTTCTCTATATGCATAACAATTCAATTATGTAAGTAATCCTAAACTACATTAAACATTCTTGTTTACTATATAAGCTTATGGATTTGTAGTTGGTAATTATGGAAATATAAATATTATACCTTATGAAGTATCCACTGATGATTTTAAGGGCTTAGTAGATCCAGGTTCATATCTGATCTAAATACTAGATTCTTGATTGATTATTGTTGGTACAAACTTTGGTGAAGCTTATGAAGGTAATCCACCAACTAAATTATCATTATATTTGTTCTTAACTACTATCTTAGGTAGAACAGCAGGAAATATTAAATTAACATCATTTGGATCATTTTAATACATTATATATTATCTTCTATTCTTTTTTAAAAGAATCTTAATTGTTACTGATGCAGTTGATCTACATAAATCATCAACAGTAACTAAATATGATTCACATTAAGGATTCTAAATATTTGGTAAATGTAACTCAAATTATTCATTTTTTAAAACTGCTCTATAATGATGAACTTTAACTCTTGCAGGATCAGGTGTACTGCTTGGTTTATTTAAATTACATTTTATTTCAGTATTTCCACTTAAAGGTTATAATTTGGAATAACCATAACATGGGAATGCTGCTTAATCTGTTAAACCTGTGCCTAAATCAGTTAAAAATTAAAAATTTGCAGGAGCTGGATGAAATGAATCTACAGTTTAGAATTCAACCCAAATTTCAGATGTCATTATATTAAAATCCTATTACCATTCAGAACTTGGAATATCATTTAAAGCTGGAAACTTAAAATAAATTAAGGTTTTTGTAGATTAATCTTATGATAATCTAAAGGATTGAATTGATGTTAATTTGTATGGAAGAACTTAGAAATAAATAGTTTATCTTGAAACAACAACATTAAGGTTTGTTAATAAATTAACACCAACTACATATTCACCTGGTGTTGTAGGATGCTTCACACCTACAATAGTAAGTTAGTTATTATTTGTTGATGAAAATGCAGTATTTCCAAATGTGAATGTCAAAATGGATCCACTATTAGAACATGTACCAGTATCAGTTACAGCTACATCATTTACAGCTGTACAAGATAAACCAACAAAAGAAAAATCAGTACTAAATATTAGTTTTAATTTATATGATGTAGCTGGAACTATTGAATTTTTCCAATTTACAACCCAAGTAGCTGTTTAAGCTGCTCTTTAATGATCAGCTGTAGGAAAAGTAATATCAAATGTACTAAATAATGTATATGATTATAAAGACAAACTTGTAATAACACTTGAATATGTATCTACTAATTATAATTATGCTAAATCTTAATATGTTTTTATTTCTAAATTTGACAAAGGAGTGCTCCCTGGATTTGTTGCTTTAAATTAAACTACAATTGAAGTTTTTGGCTAAACTCTTTTAAAGTTCTAAATAATAAATTGATTAACATTTTGTATACAACTCACTTATACATTCTCACTTTAATCATATAATCCATCTGTTACATAACATGATTCAAATAAACCTCCACTTAACCAATTTATTATTATTTAACCTGTTGATTCTACAGCATTAATTAAAGAAAATGTAATTTAATATATTGTAACATCGTTTATTGAAATAACTTCAGTTTATCCAGTTAATGTAGGATGAGAGGATACTTTAACATCTGTTAATGTTCCTGGAGTAATTGATGGAAAATTAACTGCCTTCTTTTGATTCAATATTGTATTTGTATTGTTTGTCCATGTTCTTAATGTGTATTATCCTGGAATACCAGAATATTTTGGATTTATTATTCCTGAAATTGAAATCTCATATGATGCAGCTGCTTAATCATCTTCAAATCCATTTATTGAAAACATCATTCCCTATCTTGTAATATTACCTTTTAGAGTAGTTGTACTTGAATATTTATCATCTTATATTGAAAAAATAGATTGAGATAAATCTAAAGTTAATTTTCCTTCTTTTGGTATTAATATATTAGTTTAAAATGAGAATGTGACTTAATTTATTAAATTTACACCTGAAGCTGAATATGTAGTACTAACTCCACTTAAATCTATTGCTGCTTTTGCAATTCCAACTTTTCCAAATGCATAATTAAAATCAATTAAATTAATATCTTTTTTATAGACATCATTTCTTCGGGTTTCCATCTTAAAGTTCCCTGTTCCTCCATATAAAGGATTTGGTATTGATGGTATAGTTAGTTTATAATTACCTGCTTTAACATCAGGTAAGGTTATTTTAAAAAGGGAAGGTGTTTAAGAATCAGTAGGTAGATATTTGCAACTAACACCAGTCATTGTTTACCATATTAATAGATCTGGGTTCCATTTCTAAAGAGTAATTTTATAATCTGTTTCGACTAATGGCAAATTAGTGTATTAAGTAGGAAATTTGATTAGTAATTAATCACCTTTAAACATATCAGTAGCTGTTGTATATGTGAAGACATAGTCTGATATTTCCAGTTGATTATTAACTGAAGGTTCAATTGGTTTTCTAAGATAAGGTGAGATTTCTCCACATCTAACTAGTGAAAGTAAATAAAATAAAATCATATTATTATAAACAATAATTTTTATAGGTTTAGAATTTTAATATGGGAAATTCTCATTTCAACAAATACTCTAATAATTATTAATTAGAAGAATTAGTGATATCATCTTCATATTTGAAGAAATCTACCACTTAGAATTTAAAAATTTCATGTATTCTACAACAATCCTTTAAGCGAACAGCAAATTCTAAATAACTTCTATCATTCTATTCTTTATGTAATTATTCCAAGACAATTTTACGATAATACTATAAGCAAGTTTAGAAAATGTAATCAAATTTATTTTTTTCTACCTACTCCATATTTGCAATAGTTTTAATTAATTTAATTTCTTCTATCTCTGTATCACAAAGAGATTATTATGTTCTTTTAACTAATTCTATTAAAAATTCTTTTATTAAATCATAATCTGTTTTTATCAATTTTAATGATTCAAAATATTCTTTGCTTTAACAAAAAATTGCCCATTCCTTTTCTGTAAATCTTTTAGTTGTACTAAAAATTATAAACATATCAAATACTTAGATAAAGTCTTTTTTTATAATCTTGTTAGAGTCTTATATAAAATTAGTACCTAGTATTTTGTCAACAAAAAACAAATTCCTAAATAAACACTTTAATGCTATTAAAATTTTTCTATGAATATATAGGAATTTATATACATGCAGACCATTACTCAAATAATTATTGAGACAATGTATTTAGAAATTCTGATTTATTTTTTTTATGTGTAATCCAATCTGAAATCTTCTTTATTATAGAATTATTTATTATCTATTATTATTATTCTCTTCCTAAAACATTCTAATTCTAATTTTAATTAAAATTTGTTAAAGTTCTAATTGGAGAAGTAGAACTTTCTTTTTATGAAAATATTTTCTCTTTTCTTTTTGGACTAACTGAAGATTAATTTTAAGATTCTGATTATTCTGTTGATTTACTTTTATTTGAGTTATTATCTAATTTTGGATAAGCTTTTTCTATCTATTCTTATTGTTATCTACCATGTTGTATATTCTAAACAACACCTCTGTTTAAATTTTTTTCTAGATTCTTTTTTTTAAATATATCTTTTTCCTAATTAATCATTATAACACTTTTGTCTAAGTTTAATAATGATTCTTGATCATGCTAGATTTATAATTAAAATAATTCTTCCCAACTCATTCTATCCTTTTCATCTACTTTTAACATTTTTGATATTATTTATTTCATTTAATCTGAAACACGAGGAATTGCTGGAAATTTTATAGGAACTGTTTGTATTTTAATCATGAGTTCTTATATTGAACTTGCTTTCCAAGGAGTCTATCCATAAAGTACTTCATAAAATATAATTCCTAAGGACCATATATCTGTTTTTGTAGAATATTGTCTTGATTTTTGAGAAGTCAAAATTTAAGGAGACATATATAATGGTGTCCCAGCAAAGGTCATAAGTACTTAATTATCAAAATCACTTAAGATTTTACTAAATCCAAAATCTGAAATCTTAGCCACTCCTTTATTCATGAGAATATTGCTTGGTTTTAAATCACGATGAACTATATTTTAATTATACATTTCTTAATATCCATTAACTATTTAACTTAAAATAATTCTAGCCTCTGATTCTGCCAAATATTTCAATTAATTTTTTTGACATTTCTTATCAATATAGGAATTCAAGGTACCTCCCTCACAATATTCCATCATGAAATATATATTATTTTAAGTTCTTTATAGTTAATAAAACCTGACTAAATTTGGATGTTTTAAACGCTACATGATTTAACATTCATTCTGACACAATTTTGTGATTTAATCTACTTGTTTCTCATTCCCTTTTAAATTGATAACTTTAACTGCAAGTATCTCAAATGTTTTAGTATCTCTTCCTAAGTACACTTCTCCAAATGTACCTTTCCCTAAAGATGAAGTCAGATCTATTTGAAATTGGCCAACACTTTTACAAAATTAACCATTACTCATCTAAAATATTAATATAATTATAATCTAAATATTATAATAAATTAAGATCAATCATTAAATTAAAAATGAGGGATCTTAATCATTAAATAGAATATATCTAAGTATTTAACAAATAATATAGTCAAAATTATCAAGAATCTTAAAAATATTAGTTTAGCTTATGTATTTAGTTAAAATTAAATTATCTTATCATAAAAATCATATTTAAACATTTAATAGAGTATTTCAATCATGTTTTAATCTGTAATCTTTCATAATAATCCAATTATTGATATTATGTTGAAAATTTTAATATATATTTCCTTTTAAATAATTCCAAAGGGTATCTATATAGAAATATATAACAATCTAAAGTAGTTAGACATTTTGATATGGAGAAATAATTTATCTAGAAAAAAACGGATTTATATTAGTTATTAATTAAATTACCATGAAGATGGTCATCTTGATTCTAATTTTAACAATACTCAACACATAAGCTTAAACATCATTAAGAGGCAAGAGTAAAATTGGTATGAGTGGCCTTTATTAAGACTAGAGTAGAACGAGGAATTATCATTTTTGTCTAATGATTATACATCGGAACTACAAGAATACTCATTATTTGTTCAATTAACAAAGCCATTTATTGAAACCGCACCTATGGATGTTATGATGCTTAATCATGAAATGGAAATAGCTAGAATGATGGGTAATCCAGGAATAACAATGATGAATTATGTGCTTGAAGAGTCACCTATCCGTCCTGCTTGGTGAGAAAATTAAATGGTATTAAGTGATGATTCCTATTTGATTATGGAATTAACAACTTAAAATTTCCCAAATAAATATTTGCATGAATAAAATTTAGTCTAGTAATATTTCTGAGATAAAAGTAGGATGGATTTAAGAGAAATAAATTATAAATCATCTTCAATCAGAAATAAGTAAAACTCTGTTTTCAATTTTTATTATTATCTTATTTTCAAAAACAATAATCTTAACTCATATGAATAATTGACATATAAAAATATGATAATAATTATTATTTAAATTGAGAAATACACAGTAACAATATTTAAAAATAAATTTATGTGTATTTATCATTAATAAATGATATTGAATACTTAAATTGAAAATAAAAATAATATAAATATTTACTTATTCAATCTTATTGCTAGTAATAATTTATTGATTACTCTGATAACTACTTAAATTGTAATCAACAATATTAATTAATTGCAAATTTCTCTTTGAATATTTCTATTTCTAGTTAATTATAAAAAATGAATTAAAATTATATTGACCAAGCCTATATGACTAAGGTTTAATATTCATTTGATTTACATAGAAATTCTATAGAGCATTTGGGAATTATTTTGGACCTCATACTTCAACACCCAGTATGGCATCAGAATATTTATCATCAACAAGGACCCAGACATCCAATTTATACAAATAAAACAGTTTAGCAAAACCAATTACAACCCCTTAAAATGTAAGTAAACCAATAAATTTAAATTCTGTTCGAGTAAAAACATAGACTCAACATATTTCTAAATAACAGCCATAAGTCCATCATATAAAAAGTTTATCATCAGACTTAAAGAATTAACATCAATAAAAAAGATTCAAATAAGAGAAAATGATATTATATACAGAATCAGATTAGCATCCTTTTTTGATCATTTAAAAAAAGGCAAAGGAATTAAGAAAAATTGAATCTCGAAAAAGTACTTTGCCTTCAATTTAAACTGAATCTTAACATAGTGCCAGATTGCCAGATATTCCTCCATTACTTCAAATTCCAATAATATAAATTACAGAACCATTAGAGTAGCATTCATAAAAAGGATAAGAATATGATTCAGATAAAGATGATGATTCTTAAGAAGAAGATGATATTCCTCAAGGTTAAAAAAAGATGAAGAAACTTTCTGTTAGACTCAAATTTAAGAATGCTGTTTAATCATAAGTTTCTACACTTTTTATCAATAAACAAGTAAAATTATTACAATTATTTAAGCCAAAATCACTCTTTAATGTAATAATATCCCCTGAATTTACACTCAAGCATGAAGAAGAACGTTAAAAAATAAGTGATGCTTTTGAAGCTGGAAATTTTATATTATATAAAGCAAAGTAATTTCAATAGAAATAAGTAACTCATAAAAGAAAACTATTTGTTACATAATTAAATATCAAGCATCCTCATAAAATGAATAATATTATCAGTTCATAAATAGCTAAATTAAATACTACAAATAAAGCATTTCAAAGAAAAATTAAAATGATTTTAACTACAACTGAAAATAGCAAAGAAATTGAGCAACCCTAAAAATTTTCATTATTATCTAAATATAAAAAAAGCTAATTTAGTTAATAAGGTAGTAATGAACATATTGCTTAAGTTATCAATCTAAATAAAGATTAATTTACAATTACAATAACTAACGATAAATTAGAAAATGAAATTCAAATTTTTAACAGACCAAAATTTGTTATTTCAATAGATTAAATTATTGAAGAAGTTTAATTAGCATAATCTCCCCCTAAATAAGCTAATTCTCCTGGAAGAAGAATCTTATAACATTCTGGATCTATGCATTAATCTTAAAAACATATTAATTTAAGACATTCTGTTTCTTAATAAATTATTAAAGAAGAATCTTCAAATGTTTCTATTGTTCCTTATTTAGAAGAAAACAATAATCTAGATTTTAATTAAGAATTCTCAAAAGTAAATTAAATATATTAATTTATTTAAGTCTAATTTATATGTCAGACTTTATTATTAAGGTAGATTACATAAATTGCCAAGAAAAACTACTTTTGTTGGGATGAATCTACAAGAAATTGAAGATTATTTTACATCTTAACATCAATTAATTAAGCTAACAAATATGTATTTTCATAAGATATTTAGAAATTTTTAAGCCACTGAAGTACCAGGATTAGAATAGATTGGTCCAACATTAGAATAAAATTTAGATATACCTAAATTTATACTTTATCAACCAAAATTATGCTTAAACTTTAATTTTGATTAAAGTGTAACATTTTCTTCAAGTGATTCAGAATAAAGTTAGTCTTTGGATTTACTTTTAGAAGAACCTATTTAAAGTTTAATTTTAAATAAATTTAGGCTAGGATTATAAAAAGAAGAGTACGAAAGTAAAATGGTTAATATAATAAAATCACTAAACAATTTGGATTAAGAAAAAGATGAGACAATATTTATTGAGGATGATTTCAAAAATTTCAAAAGTAATCATTTATGTTTTAATTTATATCAGCTCTATCAACTGGTTAATTGACTCTTATTAAGAAAGCTAAAAATCATTTTTTATAACCACTTGATCTTGTTTACATTATAAATACATTAGATTAAAATACAAAAAATGAATTATTAACATTTCCTTAACAAGCCATACCTATAAATTAGATATTAGATTCAATTAATTCTGATAATGATAGTTGGGCTTATAAATAACTAGAAAAATATTATGATAAGTTAATTTTAAAAAAGAGAATAATAGAATAATTAGAAATTAGACATGAAGAAATATTAATTGGAAGATATTAAGATAAGGAAAAAGTTATTGATATAGAACATTAAGATTTAATAGATACTTTATAAAATCTACCTGAAATACCAAAATTAAAAGAAATAGAAAAATAATAAAAAAGTTAAAAGTCATAATAATAATAATAATAATAATAATAATAATAATAATAATAATAATAATAATAATAATAATAATAATAATAAGTTACAAATTAATAAAGCGTAAAAGGAGAATAATAAATTAGATAAATTGCTAGTATTAAAAAAAATTTACTTAATAAAAAATAATTAAAAAAAAACTAAACATAAACTATAAATATTTAACCAAATTTAAGAACAAAATAAACTAGCAACTCACCAGATCAAACCAACTCAAGATTAACAATGTAATATTCTAATTAATTAACTAATTAATAAACTTAAAATAATATTATAACATAATCTACCACATAATTTTTAACAAAACCAACTAACCAATCTTAATAATCAGTAAATATTTCAGGAACAAAAATAATCCAAAAAAGTAAATCAAATGCAGATTTAAGTGAAACATCATCTATAAAATCTTCAAATAGTAAAATAGAGATTAGTTCATAAAAGATATTAGAAGTTGATAATTAAAAGCATTAGACAAAAAATTAATAAACTCATGAAGTAGAGAATGAAAAAAAAGTCAAACATCATTAAACAAAATCAGAAAATTTAATAAATAAGATTTTTGAATAAAAAGTATATATTTATATTTTTATAAATTATCACTTTAGATTTCAAGTATGCAATAACATTCATTGAGAATGAGAAGTCATGCAGAAGAATAAACAAGAAGATAGAAATATGATCAAAAGTATCAAGTAAAATTTGCTATAGAGGATAATAATTTTTAAGAAGTAAATAATATCTTTAAAAAAATAGTTTTTGGAAAACTTTAAATAATTGCCAGAAATGTATATTGATTATAGATTCTAAAAAAATGAAACATTCTTAACTTTAGCTACATAAAGTGGAAATAAGGAGATTGTAAAAGAACTAATAAAGAGAGGAGCAGATATTAACATATAAAATGTATTGTTTTACTAAAAAAGGATGATGGAAATACCCCCTTGCATTTGGCTATAGCATATTCTCATTTTAATATAGCTGACTTACTCATGTTTTCTGGAGCCTCTTCTCACATTTTAAATAAGTAGGGTAGGAATGCTTGGAATGTAATATGATAAATTTATGTATCTACTAATAATTTTGAATCTATAAAAAAGATTACAAATCTTGATCTATTTCTTAAATTAATTGTAATACCTGAATTATATTAAAAATAATATTGTTAACTTAATGAATAAAGGAATTGAAAAGAAGAGAACCTCTTCATTCAATAAATAAACAATAAATTAGATATATGATAGATATGATACTAAGCAAAAACAATTTTATTGTCCAAAATATAAAAAAGATGTCAAAAATTTAATAAACAATCTAAAAATGAAATCATCTTGTGAGAGTTATTTAATAAATATTCCACAAAATTTATCTTGGAAAAATGTCTTAACAGGTCTAACTAATAAATTTCCTAAAAAATAAATAGAATAATATATCAAAAAGACTCCTAGTACATCATTACATACTCCAGCTGATTTTACTATAAGAGTTACAGAATAGTAATCTGAGTTAATAAAGTAATAATAATCTATATTACACTAATAATCTTAATATACTTCATATAGATCTTTATTTTAACATAATAATCATAATTAGTGGATAAATCTAAATAATCATAAGAGTTCTAATTATATTCAATAAGATTAAATAGCAATAACTGAATATAAGTAAAGATATTTGCTAACTTAGAACCTAATTAAATAATTAATTGACTAATAATTGTGATTGGAAATATCCATATACTTGCTATAAGGAAAAAAGAAATCATACTAAAATGTAAATATTAGAGAATCTAGAATTTGAATGTTGGTAAGAATTGATGATGACTAGAATGGTTTTACGTCAAAAATAATGACATTATTTATAGTTAAAATTTTGCAGAAATAACTTTTTATTAATATATTTTAAAGAATTTATTTTCTGATTAGATGTGATTTATAATATTTCACAAATCCCAAAATTTAAAATAAAATTTAAATATAATTAAATGTCTGACGACGAAAATCAATTCGAGTAAGGAAATGCAGGATCATCCCATACATACACTGAAAGTGCTGGTTCATTAAAAAAAGGAGGCTATGTTATGCTTAAGGGACATCCATGCAAGATTACTGATGTTTCAACATCCAAAGCAGGAAAACATGGTCATGCTAAAGTATAATAATTAATTGAATAAATTAGGCTTCTATTGTTGGAAAGGATATTTTCACAGGCAAAACTTATGAAGATTCAGCCCCAACTTCTCACAATATTGATGTCCCTTTTGTTACTAAAAAGGAATATACTTTGATGGATATTCAAGCAGATGGATTTGTCATTCTTATGAATGAAGATGGATCAACAAAAGAAGATCTTAAATTACCAGAAACTGAAGATGATTTCAATTTGGTTAAAGAAATCAGAGAATAATTTGAAGCTGGCAAGTAATTAATTTCCATAAATTTCTTAGGGATTTGTTAATATCAGTTCTTTCTGCAATGGGAGAGGAAAAAATTGTTTCAAGTAGAGAAGCTTAAGATAAGTGATTCATATTAAATATATATATAGTAAATAATTTATTCTTCATATATAATCATTAATCTGCAACATCTTTAAAAAACGGATGCTTCAAAGCATCACTTGCACTAATTCTTTTTTCTGGATTATATTACAACATTTAACTTAATAAATTAAATAATCTTACTTAAGCAAATCTAAAAAGTTGTCCAAATCCTTCACTTAACTAAATTTTTCTTTCAAATTCTATTTTTTATACTTCTATAATTCTTTGAAAAATATTTTATGATCAAAAGGCACTTTATTTGCAAAATAATCCATTTCACTTTAATTAAAACTTCCCATAACTTTGAAAATTGCAAATAATTAATCCCCTTCACTTTTTCCTTTAAAAAGAGCCTCCTTTACTACTAATTCCCCCATTATGCAACCCAAAGCCCAAATATCAATTGACACATCATATTTTGTTACGCATAATATTAATTCAGGAGCACGATAATATCTAGATACTATGTATGGAGTATTTTAACCATGTGAATTTATCATTTTAGAACTTCCAAAATCACACAATTTAACTACTTCTTTGTCATTTATAAGAATGTTTTCTCTAATAAAAATTATCAATCATTTTTACGGTTTTAAATCTCTATGAGCTATTCCTTTTTTATGAATAAACTATAATCCTTTTAAAATTTGATAAATGTATGACTTTATAGTCAATTCAGAGAAGAATTTACCTTATTTAATATATGTTTATATCCTGTTTTCAAGATTATCCTCCATATATTCAAACACAATATTTTGAATTAATTTCCCCGCATCAGTTCTGGAATAAAAAAAATCCTACTATTATTAAAATAATATACAAGTATTTTAACAATATGATCACATTCTTTAACTTCAAATAGTATTTCATATTCTCTACTTAAAAGATTTCCAACCTTCTCAATTCTTTTAAGAGCAACTTTCTATTTTGTATTATGATCGTAGGCCTCAAAGACATATCCTTTATATATATTTAAATGCTTACCAAAAGTACCTGATCCTGCTACCTTAATGATTTCAATTGATGGAAATTTTGATAATGGCATACTCATTAATTAAATTTATATAATTCTATTTTAAATTATGGAAAGATAATATAATCACATTTCCAAAATCAATATTTTAAGATTATAATCTAAATAAATATAATTAATATATTTAGATTAATTTCAATATTAATTAAGTAATAATATTTATATAAGCATTTGTTATAATAATATTCTTAGTAAAATCTATTATAAGGTAAAATTTAGATTATAAAACTTAGATTATAATATTTTTATTTTTCTTAAAATAAGTATTTGTATAAAATATAATTAAAATCATTCAATTTTCATAATAAGCCTTAAAATTACTTTGTTTTTTCATTTATAGTTATTTAAATAAATTTTAACATAGTAAATTTTAATAATTATTTGATTTAGTTTTAAGTAAATTACTGTTAAAAGGAAATTTTGATATAAAAACTAAGTTTAGTAACAATTTTTAAGTAAAAGAGATGTAATATTTATTCATAAAGTTTTTTGTTTAATTTGGATGAAAAAATCTTGGGGATTTAAAGTTGAATCCCATAGTTTTTATTTTAATTATTTATTAATAATTTTCAAGATAAATATTGTTCAAATGGGATGTTCTATATAAAAACCAAAATAAAATCAAAGAAATCATTTAGATTAGATAGAAAGATTAATACAATCAGACTGTTTGAGTAATGAATCAAAATTTATGATTAATAATAATCCAATAATAAAAAGAAGAAATTGTAGTAAGGAAAAGAAAAATCTTCAAGGATCATTGTAAATTTGAATTAATGATATTTAAATAGTTTATCTTTCTTTAACATATATTATTCTTTATGAATATCAAATTTATGATATTTATACATATATTTAATAGAGGAATAAATCAGAATATTTATTATGTTTTTATAATATTACTCATTCTAAATTTAGCATCCATTCTTTAAAAGAATTATCCCCTCCGCTACTGATGACTTTATTATCTTAAGTAATAATAGCTGTTAAGACTCCTCTTTTATGAGCATCTAAATTTAAATTTAATTTTAAGTTTACCTATTCTTTCAAGTACTCTTTAACCATCTTATAAATTCCAAACCATTATTTTATTATCATAACCAGTAGATACTGCAAATTTACCTGAAGATGTAAAACATAAAGATGAAATGATAGTAGTGTGATGAGTCCATCTATCCCCAAATAATACTTAATTTTATTTATAATCTATAAGTTTCATTTTACCAGTTGTATCACCACATAAGAATCTATCACCTTATAAGGCCATAGCTGTTATTTTAGTTTATTGTAATTAAAAAGTTTATTCTTCAGCACCACTTTCAATGTTGATGGCATGAATTTTTCCTTTAAGATCACCTACTAAAAATACTGATTCAGCTAATAAAAAACTACTAACTTCATAACCTAATTAATATTCTCTAGTTAATTGTAAATTAGTAAATTCTAATATAACTCCATTTTCCATAAGCAAATAACAAATGTTAGGATTAGATTAATTTGCTTATAATTTTAAAGTTAAACCTTTACAATCAATAGTTTTCTCAATTGTATTAGTATCTAAATTAGTCAATTTAATTTATTCTCCTCCTAATGAGTATAATAAATTTTATGAAAATGATAGTGAGATCACTTATTTAGTATGATGTATTCCTGTTGGCCTTATTGAATTCAGATTATCCCATATTACTATAAATATTAATTAAATAATTATTACATAATCTTCCATTATTATCACCTGTTATAAGTTTATTTCCATAAACCACCATCTAACCAACAAGAGCATTATGTCCAAACAATCTTTAAGTAGGTCCCTCTTCAACATTTAGAACATCCTTCCAAACATTTAAAGCACCAGTTAATGATAGAGAATATGCAACATTTTCATTTACAGTTACTCCTACTTGCATATCATCAATTTCTTATGAATTTGTAATTTTCAATGTTTTTAATAATCCATCAAAATTCCATACTTTTAATGTAGTATCATTAGATGAAGTTACAAATGTTGTATCATTAATCCAACTTACTCCTGTAATACTTCTAGTATGAGGATTATCTGTTGTAATTTCTTTAACAACTTCTCCTGTCTTTCCTTCATATACATAGATCTTCTTATCAGCTCCAACTGAAACAAAATGATCACCACTTTTATTATATTTAATTGAAAAGATGCTATTATTATGTTATTTCATTGACTTCTTAAATTTAAATGGAGGTCCTTCAAACCAACATATTGAAGTTTCATCTCCTCCTAAAGCCAATCTAAATGGTCTTTAAGGTCTCATTGCACAAGAATTTAAAGTTTAAGATACTCCACTAATTTCTCCAACACTACTACCAGTGTCTAGAAGTATAGTTCTGCCAAAATAAGTTTTGCCTTCTCCTACTATTGCTAATCTTTCATTATCTCCTGTCCAACAGATATCTTTTATAGCACCTCCTAAAACATCGTCATATTATCTAAATACTGGATGAGGCTAAACTACATTCATCAAGTTACCTAAATGTTTAATTCCCAAACCATAATGGATCCCTTTGCATCTCCTGAACAACATAAATTTCCACTAGGTGAAATAGCAACTGCTGTTGTATCAAACTTATGTTAATCAAATACAGAATATTTAGATAGATCTTCTAAATTTCTTACAATAACACTATTTGAAATGCAATAAACTAAATATTTCGAACTAGAATCAATTCTTGAAGGTCTTCCTCTTTCTGTTCCAGCTGTTGGTGGGTACTTAACTTGGCAAGCAATTTATTCCATTAAAAATAATTATCAAAAATTTTTATTTGATTATACAAATTAAAAAAAAAATAATCTGAGAATCTTTTTTATTTATCTATAGAAAAAATATCTAACTAATTAAATTGAAATTCAAAATAAGTTATTCAACTTATAATTTAATATGTACAATTAATATGATTTGTTTTTATTATTCTATTATAGAATTTAGAGTTAATAAAACTTATAGAATTATTAAATTTGTAAATAAATAGTAAACATTTTATTTAAGTTTATTAAAAATCACAATGTGAATCTCTATAAATCACTTATATTTAGTTCTAAAAATTACTATCTATATTACATATATATTCCATTATTTATTTTAAATAGGGCAATAATAAATTAATTTGATTAAAAAATATGCTTTTGTTAATTTAAAAGTTATCCTTTTCATTGTGATTTTTAGAATTAATTATCTTATTTATCATAAATATTCTCAATTTCCTTTTTTTATCTAAAATTAATATTAAGTCATTAATTAAAACATGAGTTTAGAGAATGCTATTGTATAATGGCTTAACAAATATTAGTAATTGAAAATTTAGTCTTTTGAAAGTTTAGCAGATGGTAAGGCTACAATTATATTAAAGGATGTACATTTAGTTAATTGTTGAATTTAGTTGATCCTACATTCTTTTCTTTGGCAAGTGCAAAAAACTTAAAGATTGATACTGATGTTTAGAAGGTTTAAGGACATTTAATTGATATGCTATAAAAAGTTTAATAGTATCGAACAAATATTCAATGCAAACCACCTGATTATATTGAGATTGATGTTTTTGAAATCACTGTGAATTAAAATAAGCAATAAATTTTGGCATTGTTTGAATTGATTATGAAAGTTATCCTTTCTTCAAATTAAAGAGGAAAATTTATTGAGCCTATTTTAATGTTAGAGGAGAAAGATCAAGAAACTTTAATGCATTTTCTTAAAAATCATCTAGATGAAGTATAATATATTTAATATATATATAAAGTCAGAAGAAAATCAAACTAATGAATGGCAAGAAGAAAACTATATTTAAAATTTAGTGTAAAAAATGGATGAAATTGAATCATACAATATAGAACTTAAAAAATAATTAAATGAATCTGAAGAGAAAAAAAAATCATTAAAATGTGCTTTAGATGATGCATTAGTCTAAATAGAAAATAAAGATATGGAAATCAGAGCATTAACAGAATCTAAATGTCATTTAGAAAAATGTAAGTTATTTATATTTATTTTAAGGTTTGGAAGAGAAGATGGACTTTTAACATGAGTATAAGGAAAGTGAAAAAATTCATTAAAAGTGTTTGGAACAAGAACATAAATTAGCTTAATATGAATTAATAATAGAAGATTTAAAAAGGAAAGAAACCTAATTTATATAGCTAAAGGAAGAATATTAGTAACACAAATTTAAATTATAAGAGAATGAAAAATTAGAATAAAAAATTGAAAGTGTAAGTGATTAGAAAATATTAATTAGCTACAAGAAAGAAGAGAATTAGACAAAGATGTTTATTAAAAAGGAAAAGAAAGATATGAAAAAGAAATAACTACATTAAAATAAAATATTAAAGAGTTATTATTATAATAATCTGAATTGAAAGAATCAAAATTAAATTTAGAATTAGAATTATAATAAAAATAAGCAAGATTTGAAAGATCATAAGAATAAATTAAAATTATGGAAACTGAATATGGATAAAAAATTAGAGAACTTTAAGATTTATTAGAGACTTTACATTAAGTTGAAGAGGAAATGCCTAAAATAACTAGTAGCAATAATTAATAATTATCTTAAGAAATGAAATTATCTGTTAATATGAAAAATGAAAATTTTGAAAGAGAATATTATATTAAAGAAAATCATAAATTAGAAGAAAAAATAAAAGAATTATAAGCTAAAATTAATGAAATGTAAATGGAAGAAGAAAGTAAGAATTAGAAAAGCAAATTTGAATCATAACTTTAATAGTCTTAATAAATTTCACTGTTAACAGATAAAATTAAATAATTTTAAGAACATAATCAATAATTAAAAAAATAGAATGAAGAATTGAAAAAATAGACTTAAAATAAAAAAGTCACTCAAATTGATTATGAAATTAGTGTGTTATCTTTATTGTCAGAAGCTTTAGCTAAAAAAGTGAAGGAATATAAAAGTTAAGAAAAAGATTAATGATTGATTTATAATAATTCATAAATTTAAATCATGAATAATTTTTTAAGGAACAAAAATAATTATTGAAAAACCTTATTATGAATAATTCAATAATAATAATAATAAGATAAAGATGGGATCAGCATGTTAAAATTGCCATCAAAATTCTTAAGGTGAATCAGAAATTTAATTAAAACCAGCTCAAAAGGTCCCATCTAAATAAACAATAGTTAGAAATACTGGTTAGTATAAATATATTTATTTAAGATTCTGTTCCTTTGAATCAAGAAGATGAAGAGTTAGTCAAAAATGCATCTGTCATTACAAAGTTCCATAAAATTTAAATGAAGAATTAAGGGTATTATGAAGGAGAGTGGTTAAATGGTATGAGACATGGATAAGGAATATATGTATCAGAAAATTTAAACTATAGACTTGGAGTGATAATACAGTTTATACAGGTTAGTTTTAAAATGATTAAATGCATGGAAAAGGTTAAATTATCCATCCTAATGGAGATGTTTATGAAGGGGAGTGGGCTAATGATTTAGCTAATGGTTTCGGAATTTTCAAATAAAGTAATTAAAGTACCTATACTGGATAATGGAAAGATGATCTTTAACATGGTGATGGAATAGAAGAATGGCCTTAATAAATTAAATATGAAGTTTTTTAATTAAGTATTATTAGATGAATAGGGTTAATATGTAAAAGGAAAAAAACATGGAAGAGGGAAAATAGTTTTTGAAGATGGTAGTAGATATGATGGAGAATTCGTTAATAATTAGGCTTGTGGTAATGGAGAATTTTATTGGTAAGAAGGAAAATATTATAAAGGTTAATGGAAGGATAATCAAATGAATGGTAAATCTTTATTTATTAAATAGTTTACAGGTAAAGGAGAAATGTTTTGGCCTGATGGCAAACATTATGTAGGAGAATATGAAAATGATAAAAAACATGGATAAGGATAATTCACATGGGAAAATGGAAAAGTATATATTGGAGGATGGAATCAAGGAAAACAACATGGTAAAGGTTATATAATTGAGGATGGTATCAAAAGAGAGTGTATATTTGAGAATGGTAGATTAGTGAATAATAATTGATATTATTGCTTATCACTCTTACAAATTTTCTATTTCTTACATAGTTGAAAAGAGATCTCTTTCATTTTTTAAGTATATTTTGAGTATAGATTTATCATCTAAATTTCCTTTAAAACCTCTCAATTATGTTAACATTTTTAAATCTTCTTCGTCAATGTTAATTATATTCTCTATAACATGCTATTATTACAAATGTCTAAATTGATCTTAATTTTGTTAAATAAGAATTGATAATTACACATTTTATTATTTAATAGTTTCTATGGTATTATTCCACTCAGTTTGATTAGATACTCTTTATCTTAATTCACTAACAATTTATTCTGAAAGCAAAGCCTAATATTATTCTTTTTAGGTAGGAATTTTAAATTAAATTTCTTCTTCAATATTTTTGATGTTGTTATTTGACAATAAAATTAATGCTTCTTAATAATTATTATTAGTCTTTTTCAAAGCATCAATAATATCATTTTCAGAGTATCCAATATCTATTAATTCTTTATATTATTCTTCATTTTTTTAAATTAATTATGTCTAAACATCTTGAACATTCCCAAAGTTTTAATTTAAAATCTTCTTTATCATCAATATTATGCTATTTCCATTTTTTATATTACACTCTTAAATAGTTTTTTAATCATCTAAGTCCTTAGCATTAAATTTTAATGAAATTGCTTAAATTGGCACTCCTTTCTTTTAAGCAATAAATTCCTTAATGTCAATAATTTTTGTTTACACAGGTACATACCGTTTTAATTTTTCACCTGATAAAGATGAAATAATAATATTAATATTTTCCATAAAATAACTAAATTAATATAATTTCTTTCTAATAATTTACCAATAATTATGTCCAAAACGAAAGGAAAACACATTTAATGTGTTATATTTTGATATATAATTTTATAAAAGTTAAATATCCAGAAGCACTTTAAAAAAATCTTATGTCCTTAATGAAATTTAAAAAAAAATTTGTTATGTCTTATTATTAATTTTCACATATTACTTTGAGATAATATATATAAATATGTAAAAATAAATATTTGTATTTCAGTACATGATTCTCCCTATCTATCTAATGAAATTGGTCTATAATATATTTAACCATCTTCTTTTCAGATTATTTAGAGATAAATAAATTAAAATGTTAACTAAAATCATTCATTGTTATGATTTTTCATAACCTTTAGACATTTTTGGTTGAATATTTATTAATATATTTTAATATTAATCATTCAATGTATTAAAAATCCATACTTAACCCATCTTAATTCATATCAGAATAATATTCGTATTGATAATTTGAGTTATCTTAGAAATTTAAATTACATGAGTAATTCAGTTCATTTCTATGAAAATCATTTTAATCAAATATAATTTCTGCTTTTTTTGAAGACTCCATGTTTTTTAAATGGTCTTCTCTAGCTTTTTCTAAAATCTTTCTTGACTAAAATGGAGTTAATTTTGAATAATATGGGTTTTATATCTAAAGGTACTAAGTTCTGATGCGACTATAAAACCTATTCTTTATTTAACTATCCTATAATAAATATTTTATATTACCGATCTACCTTAAAGTAATTTTTATATTTAAGACCACTTTGGACCAATCTCTAAGTACTTTTCATATATTAATTAATCTTCTTCTTAAGTAAAGTCTTATAATTTTAAATCAGGATCAAGTGTATTAGTGTATCGACCTCTACATTATTTGCCAGTTCTATTCTGAAACATTTCAGCAATTTTAGACCATTTTTTTCCAATTTTTTAAACAAGATATATAAGCTATTCATCTTCTTCAGGTTGCCATAGTTAATTTTTTCTACTCTAATATATAATACAACTGTATTACTCTCTTTCCTTGAAGTCTCTTCCATCTTTGGGCACATTAATTAGGATTTCTATTTGGTACGTATTATGCTATTTCCATCCAATTCATTCCACATATTCTTATGCCTTTTTTTAGCAAATTATCTTCCTTCTTATTCCACTTTGCTCTAATGATTTAAGTGCTCATACAAGTTGGAACTTTTTGAATATTTTTTTGTCTCATCGTTAGGTGCAAATATTATGATAATTATTGAGATTCCAGAATATTTAGATGAGGTTATAATCCAAATAATCTAGTATATATGATATTCGATTCTTCTTCATAGTACCAAAGTTTTAATGTTTCAAATAAACATGAAAGAAGTTAAAAATCATTATATATATGTATTAAAAAAACAGATCTCAGCAATACATCTTTTCAATCTATTTATTTCTTATTCTAAGTATTTTCCTGTTAGTTTTATTAATATCCACTATATTCTCTCTTTTAAACTCTTAATTTAGTTATCTGTGACAACATAACTACATTTTCTGAATTTATATACTAATATTTTTCGGATTGGTCTTTCAGCAACCATTTAATGGTGATTTGCTTGCTAAAAAATGTTATATAACATTATATCCTACCTTGTAATTATGGTTTTTCAGGGTTATTTCAAATTGATTATAAATTAGGAACACTACATTTTCATTTTATGATTCAATATAAAATGTTTTCAAACTTCATCAAATTCTTTTTGCAAACAGAAATATCGTTTCAAACATTTAAATTAATAGGTAACCCAATTTAATTAGCTGATAGCAGATTCTTAAAAATTCATTTCTTTTTTTTTGAGAATATTTAATTTCAAAAAATTGTATTAAAAACTTAAACATAAATTTTTAATTTAGACAATATTAATGTATATTTGATACTTTTATAATGGAAAATAATTAATTCCAATATTGATACAAGAGATAAGATCTTACATAAACCAATTTTATGGTTTCACTACTGTTAAGAAAGAATATTGTAAAAAATAAGGAATTAATTAAAAAGTTATAATTGAATATAAAACTTAGAAGTTATAGAGTCTATTTCAAAAGTAGTTTTAATTTAAGATCAACTAAAATTTTAATACTATTTTCATACAAATTAATACTAAGAAAATATAATACATATTAAATTCATATTATCATATTTGCAATTTTCGTTTTATATTTTAATTTTAATTTGAAATATTTTATCATTTTAATTAGTTAAAAATGAAATATTTAAGTTTTTAATCATGCATCATCAATTATATAATCAAAAAATAATCTTTTTATTTTGATTTATATATTATTCGTTTCTAAGCTAAGTTTATAAGGAATATTGAAATTTTACAATTATATTAAATTATTAATATATATTTGTTATTCATAAAATCATTTTCCAATTGCAAACAAAATATTGATAATTAAAAGACCAATAATTGCATAAGATAATTGAATTAATTTATCTAATTTTAAATTTAAGTCTTATTAACCAGATTAAGATTATTTATTATCTATAATTACTTCTTTTATTATCAATTATTAATTTTATTACTTATTTTCTAGTAACATTTATGATTCTTGCTATAATTCCTCTAGATTTATCACTTAAGTCTATTATTTTTCCCTTTATACAATTTCCTTTTCTACTTAAGATTCTACCTATTATGGAATTTCAAGTTCAGATTTTGGTTATTATCTAATATCACTCTATATTCTTTTAGATATTATTTTATTTTGCCCTTCTTCATATACTTATTTCAAACATTTTTCCCAAACATCTGTGTTTTCTTTTTTACTACCACTTTCAATTTTACCTTTAAAAACAGTTGACTTAAGAAAATGAATATAAAATCCATAATTTACTTGACATCCTCCATCTATTTAATGAATATGCCAAAAAACTCTGCAACAAAAACTATCTGCATATGGTATTTTAGCAAATTTAACTTCTTTTTCTATCAAAATTTCATCTTAATTAAAATAATATAAAATATCTTCTGCAAAACAATGAACCACATCTGGTGCAAACATTTATTTTTCTTTAACTGGATGTATAAAATTGATAGGTCTTTTTGAAATCTATCCAATTTACGGTTAAGGTTAATATTTTTTAAATTCAATATCCTTATCCTAACATATGACAACTTAATAATAATGAGGAAATGAAAGACAATTTTCATAAGGATTATCTAATAAAAAGAAATCAATAAATTCTTTTACTGTGACCTTTAATTAAGTTTTGAATTTTAATATATTAGGTTAATTCATGAATCTATTCTACTTATTTTAAATCATTATTTCATTATATAGACTAGTATTTTCAACATCAATTTGAGATACTTTGGGTAAAGCAGGATTAGATTTATTTTAAGATTCAGTATTGATGATGGTAGATTACTATTATTATTTATCAGTTTTTATTTATTAATTGGTAGTTTAATTTTATTGTTATTAAGAGGTAGATTCAAAAGTAGACTTTTTCTCTTATATCTATGGAGTTGGTTCATTAATAGTTATTTATGGAATCTATTATTATTATACTATAGATTATTATTAGATATTCTAATTTCTAGGGCTTTTATCAATTTATTATAATTTATCATTTGATTATTCTAAATTTTAAATATTTATAGTTTCTATTAAATTAGCTTAAGGTTTTGGAGAAGGACTTCTAATTCCTTATTATTTTTCTTAAGGTTTTGCTAATAGTTATGTATCTGCATAAATTTATTATATATTTCTTTCTGGATCATTTTCAATTTTTTCTTCTATTATTCCTTATTCTAATCCTTTTACTTATTTCAAGCTTCCTAATGTTCTGTCTCTATTTGCTAAACTTGCAAAGACTAAGATTCCTTTTTAAGTTTTAAACTCAAGAGCTGCATCTACCATATATGCTTTAATTCTTCTTATACTTTATATATCAATTGATGGAATGCCTAAAGCAGTAGTTCCAAAGAGAGTCTTATTAAATTAAATTAAATACTTTTCCATTAAAATATGAGTGGAAACAAACTTTAGATGAAAAAATATACATTCTTCCTTACAATAAAATTTTATTTTCAAATGCACATGCATAACTGGCTATACACTTATCTCCATCTAAAATTCTAAATTTTTCAATTAGTTTTTAAGAAACTTTAACAGAGCCTTCTTCTAAATTAATATCATCACTTTCACTTTCTTCCTATTATTAGAGTAATGTAGCTGTTTCTATTTTAGATTTAATTTCATCAGTCATTTCAAACATCCTTTAAAATTTTAAATCTATTTAATCAAGTTTAATATTAATAATTGTTCCATAATCAACTTAAACTATTTTTTGTTAAATTTAACTTAAAGTTTCTTCTTATTATTTTGTATAAGTTATAATTTCATCAATGAATGAACTATAATGATTTAATATTTATTCTAAAGTTTAAATAATTTGATTTGATCTTTGAAATTCATTTGCTCTAATTGAATCAATTGAGTATTTAATAGCAGTACAATTATCTTAAATAGATTTCTTTAATTATTAAAGTAGATTATCTTTTATTGCTGGTTTTTATTCATTTTCTAACATTTATTATTTGAGACCTTAAAAATCTTTTAACATTTTTTGATACATATTTAAAAAACTTTTTTCTTAAATTTTTTATTCTTTTATTAATTAATCTAAACATTATGCTTTGAGTTAAATAAATTAAGATTATTAATTAAATTTTTTGGAATATTATTCATTTTACTTAACTAATAATTCTTAAACTTATAGAATTGGTTTGATGAAATTTGATTTATCTTTATCTGATTTATCCTATATGAATAATTAAATTAATTACTTAGATAAATTATAATGATGTTTTTATTGATTTTTATAAATTTTTTGAAACTGAATCCATTTGATTGGATATTTCTATTAGATAATTTGGTAGAGCCTTTTAATTTTTGAGTCTATCATTTATAAATGATAATTAAGCATCAATATGTTTATGTAAAATATCTGGAAACATTATATATTCTGAATCTGTTAATTATTTTTTCTCAATGATTTTATTCATAATATTAATATATCTAAATTAATTATCTTATTCATATTTAGATGTTATTATTCGATCCTCAATTTCTTATTCATATTTTGGCATAGTTAAGATTTTCTCTTATTTTTCATCCATCTAACCTTTTATCCAACAATTTGCTGATAATTTGTGTTAATCAAGTTTCATAGTGATTTCTACAAATCTTTAATAAGTTAATTAATGAGCTTGGATCAATTACTATCGAGAATCATCAATAGCTTAATTGAATTCTTTTGTTTTAATTGTTAAACTATCAAAAGTTTCTTTATATTACTATTCTGCAGGCTCTACTTATTTTACTAAATCTTTTAATTTCTAATCATTTTTTTGAGATAGATTGAGATCATATCCAGTTAAGGCATCTCCTGAATTTTTTTTACTTGAACTCAAAGTAGTTTCTATTTCTTTACATAATTTATCATATTTATCTTTTGCTTTTTTAAAATTTTATCTATGTTATGCAAGTTATTATGATTATTAAAAATTACCATCTGTTATTATCTTTGTGAAAATATTCATTTTCTCATTATATTACTCAATACTTTGAGAAAAGAATTACTAAAATTCTGAAAATTATGAAAGTGTAGATTTTGAGGTCATTTCAAAAAGTTATATGAATTCTATCAAATTTTATCCTTGATTTATATAATTAATAATACCTAAACTAATTGGATCATTAACTGATAATGATATCTATTAATAGTATTATTTATTTAATGGTCCGAATTTCTTAAAATGTTACTCAAATTCATTTTATGAATCAGATGTGTATTTGGAGTATTACTTCATTATTTTTTTAAGATCCTCCAATTTATCATTTAAAGTTGATGTTGCAGTTTATTCTGAAGGGTTTAGCATTAATAATAATTTTATTTATGAAAAATATACAATATCAATTTAGTTATATAATATTCAACCACTCTACAAGTTCTTATAAATTAGGTTTTCTTGATAAATAATCTTAAATTGCCTCTGTAAATTCATCACTAACTAATCCTTCTGCTCTTTCACCAAATGAAATTTCAGAAACACTTTTTTTCCTTTTAGAATCCTTTTAAATGAATGGAGATATTATTTCATCAAAATATTTGAAAAATTAATATTGAATTTCGAAAGTTCTTAAATTTATTTCAAATCTTAAAATTTTCTTTTTTGAATTTGATTATAGATTTTTGTCATCTATTCTACATCTATGACTAAATAAAATTTAAATTGATCCTCTTTCTGGATCTAATTTCCATAAAGTTCCCCAAATTTTATTATTAGATAGCAATTATAATTCTAATTCATCCACTTTAGATAACAATATAGGCATCTAATGAATAGCTGAAAAGATTATTTCATTTGCCATTTTATTAGAATTCTAAAATTAATGTTTCAATGATAATTATAATATTTCTCCTTTATTTATTTCTGTCTTTTATTTATAATCAACCTTCAAACCAGATAATACCAATCTATTCTCTTATAATTCTCTATAGAATTCATTAAATATTTCTTAAATTTCTAGATTGCCATCTATTTATTTCTAATTCTAAAATGTATATTAAACATTGGCTTATTTATAGGTAAATGTTATTTAATATTATTTTTTATCATAATAGATATGACTTACTTTATATCCAAGACATTATATCAAAATAGCTCTTATTTATTAAGAAGATCCTTTTTATTCCTACTTTTTAGGTTCATCTAATTAATTTTCATTTAAATTTTCTATTTCTTATATTTAATTGAGTTTATTATTATTATTCATTTTTGAATCTAATTGTTTTTATTCAATCTCATTTAATTAGATCAACTTCTATTGAAGTTTACTAATCTTTTAAGTCAATAAATCTTAAATAATTAAAATTTCTTATTCCTCTCTTGTAATCACTCTTTTTAAAGTTGCCTCATTCATTTCAGCCAATGAACTTAATTATTAGAGTTCTTTGACAATATCTATTTCAATAGGCTTCACATTTTTTCTATAAGATTACTTTCCACTATTTTCTTCAATTTGAATTGCTTTGGGTGTTCGAAATGGTTATTATTATGGAGTTTGAATAATTTAAGTTTGTATAGTTGGTTATTTCTATATAGACATTTATATTTAAGTTTATTAAGCAACAGGAACCTTATTTTATTGAGGTTCCTATTTTTTTGAACTTGGTTATTCTTCAAAAATTGTACTTAATTTTGGCGGAGTAGATTCAGCAACTCTATTGCCTATAAATGGAATAAATGAAACTTTTCTAGTTCTATTACTTTCCAAATCAAATTAGGTTGTTGGCATACTTTAAGGAGCTTAAGGAATAGACTACATTGGTTGAGTGATTTATGCTGAAGGAATTTTTTAATCTTATTTTTGTTCTTCAACTGTATTGTTATGTAATGAAGACACATTTTATTCTTCTTTAGGTTCAGGTTGACTTTCAAAAAACCAGGAAACTCTCTTTTCTTATTTACAAAATAATTTTACTTCTACTCATATTTATTGAACTTCAAATTTAAATTAATATACTAATAATATATATATTAATTGATATTAAAATAGTCAATATAATTATTATTAATAATATATTGTTGCATATTAATGAAATGAAAATAAGAATCAATCAGAGGGACACAATTTATTTTTGATCCATTAATAATTATCTTTGATATCTATAATAAATTGCCTTAAAATCAATCCTAATTATGTTAATACTGATAAACTAATAAAACTTAACATTGCCCATCCAATATTGGTTCTTGTTTTCGAGGAATACTTTTATTCTTTATCATCGAATGCTAAAACGACACAAAGAACTAATACAAAAAATATAGTAGCATCAGGTACTGCATTTTAAATGTAATCCACTTTACTTTCAAAAGGATTCTTATAAATAAGTAACATCAAATTTAAAAAACTAGCAGCACAACAAAATGATGTTTAAAATAATGGATAATGATACAATCCAACTAAAAATACAATAAAAAGCATCTTTCTTGCAAAACTTATACTAAAATACATTTTAGATATATCAGATTTGACATCTATTCCTTCATATAAAGTACTATAATCAAATTAATATGATTTTGTATTCAATAATACACTAGATTATTTAGATACTTTTATAGCTATGAGAAGTATTGACATACAAATAAATAATCCAATAAATGATAGGAAAATCTATGAGAAAATTAATGGTTAATCACTTTTATCCATAAATTATAATTGTAAAACACTTGCCATACATAAATCCAAATATACTAAATTTAACTATTTAATTATGATTGCTTTAAAACTGATCTAGTATTAATATGCATTATCATAAATATATTGAATTATAGATGGAAATTATTTAGGTTATTCTAATTTTATTTCTGTTTCTGGTTATTGAGATTCTAAGTTTTAATCCAAATGAAAAATTGGCATTTATTTAATTTTAACAGTCCTAACCTTTTATTTAGGACTTCTTTAATATATCTTTTCAATTATGAAAACAACACATTTACACATAGGATAAAGACTAGCACATAAAAGCCATGTAACAAAACACATCATCATATTATTAATGAAATAAGGATCAACTCCTTTTTATTCAAATCTAAATGGACTTTCAATATAATCTTAATCAGTTTCCATTCTAACAATTGGAGTAAAATCAAATGGATTCATTAATTCCCATGCAGGATTTAAAAATATAATATTAACATTAGCTGGATACATTACATTAAAATAATAGAAATTATTTAACCAAGCTAAGATATCTAAAATACTAAAGAAAAAGTTAAATCCACCTAGTAAAATTGTTCCTGGACCCAAAAAATAAAGGGCTGATACAAAATTACTCTATAATTATTAAACTTATTATGCTTATTCTTATTCTTCATCAGTATAAAATGTTTCACTTCTTGCTTAGATTATCATTTCTTCAAAATCTACAGATAATAATCTTTATTTATTTTTATAAAATATCACATGTATTACATCATAATCTCTAACATTTCTATAAAATTTAAAAGATATTTAACAATATTTCATAGAACCTTCTTCCTTTAAATTTAAAAAAACTTTAAAATCTTTTGGATCAAAATTTTCTAAAAATACTTTTATATACTTTTCATCACATTTAGCAGGATATTCACCAAAATCTAATTTAAGTGTATTAGTAGTAGTTTTATTAGAATATTTTAATTCCAATTTATTTTATAATTAAATAACTTAACATATACCATTAGCACATGTAAATCCTGTTTCAATAAAACATTTTGAAGAACATCCATCACCATCAATTAAATTACCATCATCACATTATTCTTCTAATGTTTATCTATAATCACCACATTTAGCTTAACATTTTCCATTCACTTCATAATATCCTCTTTCAGTTTCACAATAAGAACATTTACCTTTTAATGGACTTATTGTAGGAACACTACACTTAGTACATTAATCTATATAATTGCATTCTAAACATTCTTATTTACATTAAAAACATCCATTTTAATAAAAGAAATAGCCAGGTTAACATTATAAACATTATAATTAATTTTAATTCCTTTTACAATCCATACAATTTTCTGGACATTTAATACAAATTGAATATTTTCCTATTTCATTTAAACATGACCAACCTTCATCCATAATACAATTAGAACATCCATCCCTTATATTATAATTTCCATCATTACATTCTTATCCTATTTAATATCCTTTAGTAATATCACAAACTATTTCTTTAGATGATAAATCAAAACAATCTTCTTACAATGGTCCTAAACATCCAGAACATTTTTCATAACATTTCTAACAATTATTATATTCATCCAAATAATAGCCTTTACTACAATAACATGATTATCCAGATTATGTAAAGTCAGATGAACATAAAGTACAATAATTTTATTTATTACAAGAATAACATTATGAATCACAAGGAGTACATGAATCATTAAAGAAATATGTAGATAATTAACAAGAATAAGATTGTCTATCATAATTTGGATCATATGACCATTATAGACATTCATCAATTCCTGGTCCTGTACAAGCAGTACAAGTAGGATAACAATAATCAATAACTATTCTCATATTTGAAATTCCTGATTTAAAGAAATTAGAAGAACTTGATGATGAAAAGATACTTAATTTCAAATATTTTGAAGAATGAGCAAATGTAAAATTAACAGTTGTTGTTTAATATAATCTAGCAGGATCTGTACTAATTGTTTATGTATAATTTCCTAGATTAATATAGACATCACCTTTAGACTGAGCAATATTTAATAAATCAACTTTGAAGGATGCTCTAATTTAATAATGTGGTTTCAAATATTAAAATTTCTGATAGTATCTTGTAGATGAAACCTATAGACCACCTAAATGACGATATCCATTAAAATAACTAGTTATATTAGGTACAGTTCCATGTAGTTTAGTTGAGACTAATTCTTTCAACAAATATTCAGATTCTAAAATTATATATTTATAATACGTTAAGTTTCATCATCCATTTCTATACAATTTGTATCCTATTAATAACTATAAGATAAGGGACAAGTGGCTACACATTAATTCTTCAGTAAAAAATAACCAGTTTCACATTTAGTACATTCTTAATCATTCAAACAATTTCCACAATTTTCTGTGCATCTTAAAACATCTACAATGAAATCAGAAATTGCCCATCTTGAAGTACTTTATTTATAGGTATCACTATATATTTATATTTTCAAATTATCACTAGTATGATTAAGATAATAATCAACAAGAAAAATTTAACATTCATTTATCTCAGAATTTGTACATGAATCTTTATTTGCATAATTTATAAATCCATCCTTACTATATAATAATGGCTTTTATCTCACATTATCAATTATAGTTATAATATATTCATTAACAGCCCAAGTGTAAAATAAATATAAATTAAATCTAACTCTTATTCTATAATGTCCAACCAAACTATTCTAATTTATTGTTAATATTTATCTCTCTTCAAACATACCAATCAAATAACTATCCTTATGCCTAAATTATAATTGATTCTTTGTAGTACGTGTCATAGAAATTGACCATAAGGATGATTTATTATTTTAACCATGTTCAAAAGAATTTAATAAAGAAGTCTCTATATTTTTGATTAAAGAACTTCCAAAACAAACTTTATAATAATTTAGAAATGTATTCTTTGGACAATAAGCTATACAATTATCTGCATATATGTATGGAATAGAGATAGGGCATTTACATGTATTTGATATTTTACCTTTTTTAGCTAATTAAGGGCATGTTCTACAATCATTTTCTGTTGGACCACTGCAACTTGAACATTATGGATGACATTCTTATGCATTAACTTAAATATTTCTAATTCCAAGTCTAGGAAGAAATTCAGGTTTGTTCATATTATTTTTTGTAGCAAAATCAATAGTTTACATATTGAATTTCAATTCCAGATACTAATCTATATGATAAAACTCAATTTCCCTTGTCATATATTTTTAGGGAGATTTTCTAAAAAGTATAACTAATATATTACTCACTACAAATAAATCCTTAATTAGATTTATCAGTCCATATGTATGTATATTCATCAATGATATTGTTATTAAGTAATAGTTAAATTGATTCCCCTTACCATTATCCTAAAAACATATAGTCAATATAAAGATGTATAAAATAATGTGGTTTTTCAATTGATGTGTTGAGTGATAGTGAAGGATTTTTTTCATCTAAAATCGCCATGTCATAATTTAAAACTGAACAAGAATAGGTTTATGGTATTGGTGTAAATTCACTTAAGTCAGATAGATCGCGAAGAATTTATTTCACATATTCGGCTTAGCACACTACTAAAAACAATGCAAAAGTTATCATTTATTTTAATAATCCTTTATATTCATAATAATTGAAATATTTCAAATGAAAAATAAATCTTTTTCATATCATGTTCTTGTTTAAAATCAAAAAAAAACAACATTAGACTAAAGTTATCAAAAAAATAATACAAAAATATATACTTATACTACTAATTATTATATATTTTAACCATCTCTTAGTGTAGTAGAAGATTAGATATAAATTTTTAACAAAGTCCTCTTTATTACAAATTTATGTAATATTTTGGGAGATTTTTAAAATTTAACATTTATTAATGTTATTAAAACTTATTCAATTTATTTGTTCAAAGAATTTTCAATTATTAACTTTCTTATTTATTCTAAGGTTCATTCTTGATTTCTTTTTACATATAGAAATTATTTTATATAATTTAATATCCATTAACGTATTTGTTTAAATATTATACTCAAACACTAGGTCCAAAGCTCTTGTCCTTAAAAAAATTAGTTAACATATATATTTAAATTAAACATACGCTCATCAAAACTACTATTTTACATAATGCACACCATTTTACTTAATTCTCAGTACTTTCCATCACTAACAATATATTATATTCATGCACATACATTTTTCATGGTAATTCTCTCTATCTATTTGAAAATGTTGATTTCTATAAACTTTATGCATCTTAGATAATACTTATTTTAATGATCCTTCAGTCTCATCCATTTAATCTATATTTTATGTCTTTATCAATTATACTTTTATCAGCAAAGTTCTTATCTACACCACTAATATCTATGTCAAAGCTAAATATCTTATAATAACTATCATTAGATTAGAAGCATAGGTAAATTTCTTTATTTCCTTTAACAAGGTGTTTTAATTATCCTTCTCTTTTTCCTTCTTAAGATTCTAAAGTTTTGTTATATTAGATATCATTTTCAGTAATTGTTTCAAATAACTAATTCAAATTTATACATACTTCCACAAAAACATTTTCCTCATTTATACCTGTTACAACATATGGTACCTTTACTATCTATCCATCATATCCATCCAAAAAAAAACACTTAACTGATCCACCTTCAACTCCAATTGAAACACAATTAATGAGCTAAAATAGACATCCAATTATAAATAAATTCTTCATTAATTTATAGTTATAATTCTAATTTAAGTTATTAAAGCAATATATTAAATAATATCTCTATAAATCAAATATCTAAAATTTGCATTTATGCCAATTCTATTATTTTTAAGTAAATAAATAAATATTATTATGAATGAAATATTCTTAGATATAATGATATCATTTGTTTTAAATTTGGTCATATTTAATAGAATAATTATAAAAAAATAAAAAACAAAAGAAAATGTTGAAATTTGCTAATCTTTGTTTAATTATTGTTTAATTAGAAATAAAATAAATAATATACAATTTTAATATTATTTCTTTTAAAATAGTTTTCAAATATAGAGAATATTACTCAATTCTTCTATTCTTTTATAAATATTAATTCTTTATATAATATTCATATATAGAATTTGATTATTATATTTATCTATTCTCATTTTTAAAAGAAATTAAAACTAAAAATAGTATATTAATAAAATCATATTATTGAGTTTAACTATTTTATACATAATTTTTACAATTGATTTAAATGATTTAGATTAGTAAGATAAATATATTTATCTTAATTTTGATAATTTCTGTAATAATAAAATTGATTTAAATATGAGATGGAATTTTTTAGGGGAATACATAAGTTTGATCATTTAAACAAACTTATCACCATCTTTAAATAATTCTTATTTCACAACATTTTAGATAACAGTCTACTATTTGTAGTTAACTTATTTCTTAATAAGTGAAAATCATGAATACATATATCGTTTAATTAATACTTTATCGAGAATTAGTTTGATAACTCCAATATTTATAGAGACATATGAAATCAACATATTAATTGGAATAATTATCATTTTAATAAATATTATCCCATACCTTATTGTAATTTATAGAAGAATTAAGAATGTAAATAAAAAAGTAGGTAATATATCTAAAAGCATATTAAAAGTATGAATATTTATAATATTTTAAGATCGCAACAATGATTATTAACTTTTATTTTCTATATTTTACATGGTTTCTATATTTGCCATAATTATACTATATTGGATGGAATTATATCTAATCAGATACATCTCTTAATATTATAGCTACAATTGTTCTATTTTTTACAGTATTGACTCTGACAATTTCGAATGTATATTTTGTGAACTTCGAATTTAATGAGCAACATTTGAGAAAACATTTTTCATATAATAATTTAATTGCATAGACATTAGTAATTCCTATGGCTATCCTATATTTGGAAAATGATGATATAACATAGATAGTAAGTAGGACATTACATGGATTAATATTATTGATGTAAATATATGAAGCATATTTTTAATTGCCTTTTGGGTAAGTTATATATATATATATATTTTTAGATTTTCTCAATAAGGATATATATTTAATAGAGCTTTAATGACTCATTCAGTAGTATTTCTATTCTCTTCAATCAAGGCTTTGAGTACAGCTAGTCCTTACAGCTTGGCAACTATCATGTTAATTATGCAGCCAGTTGTATAATATTTGTTTTAAATTCTTTTTGATAGCAAAAGAGCTAATGCTTACCTTTCAATAAACAAGACAAATAACCAATATTATGAGTTATTATATATTGAAGATTTCTTTGAGTTGAGTTAATTAGCATAAAAAAATAAAACTAAAGAGATTGAATTAATATAAAAATTCAGTCTTCATATGAATAGATGTAATTCAACTAAATGTTAATGCAGAAAAATAGGATCATATAAAATATTATTATTTGATGAAACAGTACTTTTAATTTCATGTTTATTCAAAGGAAGTTTTGAGAAACATAAATAAAATTATCAAGATTTAAGAGTTTTTGAAATATTCAGTCTTAAATTCTTAACATTTATTAATAAATATAAACATAATGCTCCAAAAACATATTAAGAATTAAAAATCTTTTTTTAGAAAAAGAGAGATTATTCATTTTATTTCATATAAATGTGTTTATTATTGTAATTTATACTATAAGCTTAAATGCAGAAAGATGAAGATTATAATATTAATAAAGAGACTAGAGTTTCAAATGTTAAATTATAGGTTAGTAAAAGTGAAAGAAGTATTGTTTAAAATCTTTATTAAATGGAATAAGTTAAATAAAATATGATACCTTTATTAACAGAAATTAGTTTATTTAAATCTTAATTTTGGAAATCATTTAAAGAAGGTAAATTCTCAGATTATCTTTAAATTGAAGATCAAATTAAAAAATTATAGAAATTAAGAGATGATGTTATGTATTAATTTAATATTTATTATCAAATATTTTATTAAAATGGTAGAACATTTAATGTTTAATTTTTAAAAGTAAATGCTTTAATTAACTTATTATTGTTTAATAATGTGAGAAAATATTTTGAAATGGAGAAAGGTAATTAATATTTTATATAATATTAGAAAGGAGAGAAATTCTGTAATTTGAAAAAAGTATGAATTCATTTGAAATTACAAACATAAACTTTTTTAAAGGAGAAGCAATATCAGTAAAAGTATGTATAGCATTTGGTCCAAATATTGGAAAAGTCTTAAATAAAGTAATTTCTCCTTTAATCCCAAAATTTTTTGGATTTGGAAAATTTCCTAATCCAATGAATTCATTCATAGATTTCACAAAAGGAAATATAAATACTTTGATGCCAAATTGGCTAGAACCTATTCATGATGAAATAATGTAGAATTATATAAGAAGAGGTGTTACTGCTAGAATTGGCAAATATTTTTAAACATTTGCAAAATTGTACGATAAAACATTGATAAGATGTTAAGTTTATTTGGCACATAATTTTAGTTAAGAATTAGAAGATGATTTTACAATGATTGGATGTTTAAAATCATTGGAAGAAGAATAACCAAAGTTTGTAGGTGATGAAGGAAAGAAATTAAAGAATATTGCATTTAAAGGAGCTCAACATATTTTATTTGATGTGAATGGAAATATTATGGGTATAACAAAAGGATTATATAAAATGATTGAAAGATTATAAAGATTAGTAACTAAAAACAAAGTAGGAACATATCATGAAAATGATGAAATTTTGCATTAAAGTGGATAGAAATCAAAGTCAGAAAATTCATCAATAGAATCTGAAAGGTATTTAGATTAAATATAATCAGTTATGATGTTTTTGATTAGAAATGGTCTAATACAATATTGTAAATAGATGACTTTTATAATAAAGTATTGATATGGATGATTTTACCATTTATTTCAAGAGAAATAGAATCAACAGGTATAGAATTCTTAATGAATGGATAAACTCCACCTAAAAATAGATATGCTAATTTAATTGATTTAGAAAATGGAAATTAAGTTGTTTAAAATAAAGAAACATATTTATTTGTTCCTGAAGATTTAAATTTATTTGTTTAATAATATGACAAAGTTATTACCAAAATTGTTGATGATTTGAGAGTCTAATCAAATAATTTTTCATCTGGTAGTGCATATAGAGGAGGATAAAGAAGTGAATATTAAGATAGTGATTAATAAAGTATGGTTTAAGTGGTTACTATTTTTGATGAGAAATTATGTGTATTCTTTTATGATGAACATTTAAAGAGACATTAAGCATTATTATTTGGATAAACTAGATAATCAGAAATGTAAAAGAGTTAAGGGAGACCTTCATCAAAATCATCTATACCTGATAAATAAACTATTAGTAGTGAAGAAGATAGTGAATAACTAAAAACAAGAGCTGAAAAAATATATTAGGATAGATATTCAAAATATATTGAGAAATTCACACCTTAAGATTTCAATCCTATACCAGTTGTTTATTCTATTTTTTATGAAGAATATCGTTATAAGAAAAATGATACTGATCATAAATAATAGATGTTTGTTATAGAATTGATTGTAAATGATTAATAATTGTTGAATACAGAAAAAGGATACAAAAGATAATTAAGAGAGACTATTAAATAGACATATTAAAATTATTAATAGAAGAAAATACTACTAGAATAAAGGACAGAGGGAGAAGATTCTATGAGTATATAAGGTAATATGAGTGAATAAAGAAGTATACATGAAGGAGAAATAGTCAATTATAATTTCCCATCTCATCCTTCACATTATTATGAAGATATTTATTTTGTAGAAAATAATTAGATTTTATAAACAGATTAATTATACAGTCCTAGATAGGATGGGAAATCTGAAGGAATGCTCTTAAGTGGTCGATCAAGATATAGTAAGCCTTTATTAGAAAAAGATACTAAAACTTAAGGAGGTCAAAAAAAAAAGAGTTAAGTTACTGTTAATTCAGATCATAGTAGAGAAGAAATTTAATTTAAAGGATCATATTCAAATTTAAAATTTCCTGAAAAAGAGATTGCTTTTAAAGCATTGGCTAGAATGAATTAAAAGAAAAAGTAATAAGATTTTTATAATGATAATGAATCTAAAATACCTATAGAAAGTAAAGGTTCTTAATAACAAATCTTTGAAGAGTTTTAAGTTAAATATTCTGATAGTTTAAAACTATTTGATTCTTAATATAAGTTTGTATAATAAAAAACTAGTGATATGAGAAATCCAAATTCATACAAAATTTAAAAATATCTATTGATTACAACATTTATATTAATAGTAAGTTATATCATTCTCATTTCAATTGCAGTATAAAAACAATATAATCTAAGTTAATGTTATGATTTAATTGAATTAATGATTGCTACCTAAAAATCATATTCTCAAATTACTCATAGTTTATATCGTTTAGAATTATCAGATTTATTACAAATAGACAATATTGATATATTGAAGTAATTTTATGAAAAACAAATCTTTTCTGAATTGTAAGAGTTAATAGATATTTAAAGTAATTAAATTATAGAAATCAATTAAGTGTAGGTTAGTTTAGATATATTTTATGATATAGAAGATAAAGTTTAAATTAAACCAACACTTTAATAAACAATTTAATTTACTCTTGGTTAATTCTATAAACTAAAATAAAATGAAACAAGAGATATATTCAAATATAATTCTTCTTTAACATTTGCATCTGTTGCCAATCTAGAGGGTATTGGATAATTACCATAAAAGGCTTATGATTTCTGTTTTGAAGATTAAGTCTAAAATGAAAATACTTATTAAACTCTCTTAATCATTTATATGGTAGTAATTTTCTTTTTGGTGATGATTTTATAATTTTCCCATATACCATTAATTGGAAAATTAAGAAAGAGTCATCGTACATTTTATAAGGAAATTATTAAATTATAAACAAATGAAGTTAATGATGAAATTGAAATATATGAAACAATTGTAAATATATTCAAAAAATCAATTTATGAATGGATGTTGATTGATTTTGTTTAAGAATCTTAAATGTTTGAGATTACAAGAGAACATAAAACAAATGCTCTTACTCCAGGTAGGGAAATGCATACAGATATAAGTTCTGGAGCAGTATCTTCATCTAATAAAAAGAATAAATATAAATTAATGGAAAAATTGAAGAAATCTTAAATGAGATAGGTTAAATATTTTGTAATATTAATGGTTGGATTGTTTGTTATTTTAGCATATTTTCTAATAATATTCTTAGTTATTTTTATATTATCAAAAGATCTATTATCTAATGTAGAAATTCTATTTAAATTTAAATTAGTTTAATCATCAGTAATTAATTTAATAAATAATATGGATTTAGTAGCATTTACAAGTGTTAATGATTAATTATATGATAATGTTATGTTAATATAAACTTATTAAACTTATGCATCAGTATTAAGTGGTGATACAACAGATTATTTTTAATAATACTCAAATGAATTTATTTCAGCACTTATAGATGATAATTTAAAATTTAATCTTGATACTATGAATTAAAATAATATTTGTGAGATTGGAATTGGTATTGATTGTTAATCAACTGATGCTATTATCTTAAATCCTTGGTTATTACCATATTATTAATAAGGATTGAAATCTTTAATGACTTAAGTAGACAAAATCATATCATAATATCCTTAATTTTTTGATGATCAAAATGTAAAAAATTCATAGGATACTCTTTTTGAATTTTATTAAAGCTAAGAACATTTAATATATATAGATTATGGAAGTGAATTATTAATTAAAGCATAGAAATAGATTATAGATACGGCTTACAAACAATTTGATCAATCTTTAAATTTCTACAAACAAACATTATTAATATTTACTTTAAGTGTAGGTGTGGCTGGTTTTTTTATTATAGGTTTTTTAGGGAATTTAATATTAAAGATGTAAAAAGATTCAATAGAAACATGTTAAGCAGCCTTACTATTATTATCACCTAAACGATACTTAAATAAATCGATGGGTTTGTTAACATAAAAAAAATTGTGATTTTTTTGTTTATAATTAATATGAGTTAAGTTAAAAAAGATAATCCATAATAATCTGATTATGAGTAATCTCGAATTGGAGTGGCATTTGGAGATGATTTTGAAAAAGGTCCAGTTTCATTTAGGTAATAATTCTTGTATCTAATTGAGAGCTGAAATTCATTTTAATGAAAAAAAGGCAATGGAATAATTTGATAAGCTCAAGAATATAGTTGGAGATTAAATTGATATTGATTGGTCACTAGTTTGTTTTCTAAGATATTAACCTGGTAAAAAGGAAGCATTGATTGAATCCATAACAAAAATAAAGGATAGACGTAAAAGTTATATTAAAATCATTAGCTCGTTTTGAGGCATTTGAATGTAAAATCCATTCAGATGAAACCTATGTTTATTTTTCTGTTAAACTTAGAGAAGATGAAGAAAGTAAATTAAAAGGAAGTCTTGAGGTGATTTTAGAAAATGGTAATTAATTTTTAGTAAATTAAAGGATTAAGAGAAATGGTAAAGGATTAAGATAATTGTTTAAAAATTGAATTTGATGCAAATTATGATTTTTAATAATTAGTAGAAGCTGTTTCTAAAGGAGAGAGAGTTGGAGCAGCCTTTTTGAGATAAATTAGGTAAACAATATTAATTAAAAGAAAGAGCTGAATTGAATTTATTTTTGGAAAAGAACTTTTATTAAGGAATAGAAAAATTTGTTGGAGGAATTGATAAAGAAGCATTAGAATCTCCTCCTTTGGCATTTCTAAAACATTTTAAGAATTTAGATATGGATTTAAGATTTAGATCAACTGATGAATTACCATAAGTTATCAAGAATTAGATGATTTTTGGAGAAGAATTTTAAACATTAGCCTAAGAAGAATTATAATTACCTATAAATCGTACAAAATAAGTCAATGCTATTATGGAAGTATTTAATAATCAATTACTTAGGCAGCTGCTGATAATGGATTTGTTTATTTCACTATTTCAGATTTATGTGCTGTTAAAATAGAATCACATACACCTAAATTATCAACTTTTTTAACAAAATATGGAAAATACTTAGCTAAAATTGTAGGATTAGGAGAGTTTGTTCCAGAAGTATGATTATAAAGATAATTATTAATATTATTAATTTTGTAATTGTATTCAATAATAACAATGGGTGATGTCATAAATTTAGTCATCTGGTCTATCAATTTCTGATTTAATGCCTGAGTTTCTTCTTGTTCTACCAGATTCATATTTAAATATAGGTCCAGAGATATCTTCATCACATTATAAACATTTATTTAATTTTCCATTTTTCACAAAATCTTCATTTGTCATAAAAGACACACTTTAAGAATTAGGATAAATTTATTACATACAAGGCCAAAAACATGATTTTTTAGTATTTAAAGTATTGTACAACCAAACTTATGCACATGTATCAGTGAATCCTAATCCTTTGATACATTTTAAAAGATGATGTTAAGACAATCCATACATTAAACCACATTTTCTCACTGGTCTAGTCAAATCATTTGTAAGATAAACAGCTAAATCTTACAAAGTAGAACATGCACCACATTTTCCTTAATGAGTCACAATAAATTAATTTTATTCAGCTTCTTCTTTTGAATTAAAATGTTTTAAATGATATCTAAAAATTATGGATTCATTACATTTGTTTTTCATAGTCATCATATTTAATAGCACAAACACTAGTTGTATCTTATAAATTATCTGACACTTTTTATAAATAATTGGGATCAACAATATCATAAGGGTTTTTTGTATATGGAAATATGGGATCTCTAATTTATTTAGATTTGAAGGCTTTTGCAGCTTCATCAATATCACAACTTAGTACTGCAACTATTAGAAACAAATGCAATATTTACATTAATAATATATTAATAATATTATCAATTTTTGAATAACTAATTTTATGTTCATTCTTGTTTATCTCCTTATTTAATTAAATTATCTAAGAAATCATCACAATCTTCATCACTATCTCCTGTTTTTGTTTATATCTTTTGTTCAAATTTAGCAACTAATTATTCATCATCATCTTCACTTTCATCAGATCCATTATCTTTTTATATAATTTATTATTAATTTATGATGATATCTTTTTATTCTTATTATATTTAATTTTATTATTATTTTGATGATGTTTACTATTCTAATTATTATTATGATTGATTTTTACATTATTCTATAAATAATTATTATGGTTAAATATTATTTGATTATTATTTTTATTATGGTAATTTTTCATCTGAATCTTCATTATCTTTTTTCTCTATTTCATTTCCCAAACTAAATACTTCTTCTTTTGTTTTTTATTATTATTAATATACTTCCAATCCATCAATAATGTGCTTTTCTTTTACAACTAATCCTTTACATTCTTATACAATTTATAATAATAATTAATTAGATGACTTTGTTTNTATTCAATAATAACAATGGGTGATGTCATAAATTTAGTCATCTGGTCTATCAATTTCTGATTTAATGCCTGAGTTTCTTCTTGTTCTACCAGATTCATATTTAAATATAGGTCCAGAGATATCTTCATCACATTATAAACATTTATTTAATTTTCCATTTTTCACAAAATCTTCATTTGTCATAAAAGACACACTTTAAGAATTAGGATAAATTTATTACATACAAGGCCAAAAACATGATTTTTTAGTATTTAAAGTATTGTACAACCAAACTTATGCACATGTATCAGTGAATCCTAATCCTTTGATACATTTTAAAAGATGATGTTAAGACAATCCATACATTAAACCACATTTTCTCACTGGTCTAGTCAAATCATTTGTAAGATAAACAGCTAAATCTTACAAAGTAGAACATGCACCACATTTTCCTTAATGAGTCACAATAAATTAATTTTATTCAGCTTCTTCTTTTGAATTAAAATGTTTTAAATGATATCTAAAAATTATGGATTCATTACATTTGTTTTTCATAGTCATCATATTTAATAGCACAAACACTAGTTGTATCTTATAAATTATCTGACACTTTTTATAAATAATTGGGATCAACAATATCATAAGGGTTTTTTGTATATGGAAATATGGGATCTCTAATTTATTTAGATTTGAAGGCTTTTGCAGCTTCATCAATATCACAACTTAGTACTGCAACTATTAGAAACAAATGCAATATTTACATTAATAATATATTAATAATATTATCAATTTTTGAATAACTAATTTTATGTTCATTCTTGTTTATCTCCTTATTTAATTAAATTATCTAAGAAATCATCACAATCTTCATCACTATCTCCTGTTTTTGTTTATATCTTTTGTTCAAATTTAGCAACTAATTATTCATCATCATCTTCACTTTCATCAGATCCATTATCTTTTTATATAATTTATTATTAATTTATGATGATATCTTTTTATTCTTATTATATTTAATTTTATTATTATTTTGATGATGTTTACTATTCTAATTATTATTATGATTGATTTTTACATTATTCTATAAATAATTATTATGGTTAAATATTATTTGATTATTATTTTTATTATGGTAATTTTTCATCTGAATCTTCATTATCTTTTTTCTCTATTTCATTTCCCAAACTAAATACTTCTTCTTTTGTTTTTTATTATTATTAATATACTTCCAATCCATCAATAATGTGCTTTTCTTTTACAACTAATCCTTTACATTCTTATACAATTTATAATAATAATTAATTAGATGACTTTGTTTCATTACTAAAAGTTTAAGGTCTATCTGCAGTTTAGAATGATTTTTAATTTCCTCTTTCAAAAATGAAATCAACAAAAAAATCTTTTTCTGTTTTCATCTATGGACTTTTATCTAATTCTCTATCCCATATTCTAAGTACATTATCAAATAAAAATGAGCAATTAAACATAACTCTAAATAGAGCCACTCTAGTTTTGTTATTTTCAAAATGTTTGCATCTAACTAAAATATCATCTGAAAGCTATAAGAATTTGATAATAATTTTACTTCAATTCCTTTAAGATCAAATATGCAACTCAAATCTCCTTATTAATAATTTTTTAATTCACCATCAGTCAAAGAATTGAATATTGGTTTATCATTCTTAAACAATTGAATGTATGGTCTGAACATAGTACAATTTTAGACTTTTGGAATACCAGATATAACAATAGATATTAATCTTAAACAAGAACTATTTAATTTCAGACCATTTAAAACATTCCCAACATATGTAATATATTAATGCTAAGATGGAAATAAGGCCTAAAAGTCTTTAGTGTTTGTTTTTTCACATACTCTTAATAAACATTCTCCAGGCTAACATTTAATAATATATTATATTACATAACCAGCACCCATAATAGCCAACAATGATGATATCACCATGATACTTCTACCTCTTGTTTCTTGGCAACAAACAATTGCTATATTGTTCTTATCACTACTTAGAAAATAGATTATGTTTTTGCAAATCATCAATAGCTCGATCAATGGTGGACATGGATATCCTGGATGTGAATGATTGGCAACCTACTTACTTTTTCACTCTACTTAATTGCAAAACCATTCCGTTGTAAAATCTCTTTCTCCAACATTCCAAATATAGTAATGATTCTAATGATTAGTGTTTAAATAGCTCGATAATTTTTCTATTTTATCATTAGATGGATATTCCATCCAATATAATCTATTGCTTATTGCTACTATGTCTCCTTAAATTGTTTGCTTGCTTAATTTATCTATAGTATTTGAAGCAATTTGTTTGGTATGAGAGGCCAAATTTTTGTAAGAGTTTGCTATCCCTTTGAATTTCGGAGCCAAAGAATTATATAATTTATCCATATATATATATAAATTTCAATTTTTTTTTGTAAAATCTAAAATGGTGTAGCCATATTTTTCATATGCTTTATATATTTGTGTATACTAATTCCAACAAATAAACTGAATAAAGATTGCCAATAGATAGGTATATTGAATAATTGTACATATATAAATAAATCAGCAAAGATTACAGAGAATAAACTATTTATTTTACCAAGATTTAAACTCTGATGTCATTCTTAATAATGGACTATATTCTTTATCATTAAGTTTAGTTTTATTACTTATTGTGGTAGTTAATACAGTAACTTTTCATATCAATTTTAAAGCTTTACAATTATTTTAGAATTAATCATCTTCACTATTTATAATTAGTAAACTCAGAGGATAAAACCTTTTTTTTTGTTAGACCTTAATGTAGAACCTATTTAAATTGATTAATTCACTGACGTTATAAAATTTGAAAATTAAGACAACACTTTTGTGTTTTGAAATATAAAAAATCTTGTTATATGTTTGATTGTAAGAAACTAAACATGATAATTTAAGCTTAAATTGATGAAAATGAAAGATTTTAATATTCAGATTTCAAATTCTATATCTAATTTAATTTTAAGATACTTTCAATAATTTTGATTTTAGTTCATCATTAATTTAACCATTTATTAATGTAAAGAGTATTTTAATTTACATAAGCCTATTAGGATATATTAAGCTTATAAATAAAATTATTTAATTGAGATGATATTTTAATTCTATATTTTTTAGTAATTTTATTTTATATAGTAGTAATAGAATTAGAAAAATATAAATTTTTTGAATTTACAAAATTAAACATAATTATATTATGGGTAATTAAAACAGTTTAGAAGAAAAAGTAAAAAGTTCAATGGTTTAATTGCATAAGATGGGATTTTAATTGAAACAAAATGAATCTACCATATCCGAATTGAAAAATTATAATCCAAAAAAAGGTTAAGGTACAGCTGTTAGAGATGCAATTCTGTTTGGATTTACAAAGATATTAAATGCGATGATTATTTTGAAAAACTGCGAATAATTAGATTAATATAAATTTGTACACATTGTATTAACTGATGGAGAGGATAATAGTTCCTCAACTTCTATTTCAAATTTGAGTTCTATTTTAAATAAAGTAAAGGATATTTGTAGAACACTTATTATTGGAATAGATATGAAAAAAGAATAGTTACCTTATATTTCAAAAGAATGTGAATATTATGATGTTAGAAGTTCAGAAATAGAAAGTTTATTTCATAGAATTTCAGTTAGTTTAGGTTTAAAGGTGACTACAGCCGTAGGGGCAATTGTTCAAAATGATGTGGGAGTAATTGCAGTAAGTTAAAAAAAAGAATTAAGTCTAAATTTAAGAAGATGCAAATATATGATAATGCTAACAATAGATGGAAGTCCTTCAATGAATGATGGAGAAGGTTGGTGGTTATGGAAGACAACTCGTTGGAGTTTGGCAAGAAAGGCTGTTAAAAATTTAATGAAAAGCTTAGAAGATGAAGATAGAATTTGTGCATCTATTTTTGATTAAAATTTTAGAAATATAACTGAAACTGGATCTCTTAAGTTGTAGTTTGAAAAATTGTTTTTCAAAAAATTATGATTTAATAATTATAATTCTATCATTTTTATAATTTAATTAATTTTTGTTTTATAAATAAATAAAAGAGTATATGATAAAATGATATAAAAATAATTCTTATATTTATCAATTGAGATTATTAATTCAATTCTTCAAATAAACTGAGCTTATTTGACTTAAAATATTGTATTCTTTTAAACCTAAAGATCCTAAACAATAAATATTTTAGAAGAGCTTTACTTTTAAGGCTAGTTTATTATGAAAAATAAGAAGAAACTATTACTATATATTAATATTGTTAAATTGTTTCACATTTTTCATAAAATTGATTCCAATAGCAGAATTTTAACATAATTCTTGAATCTAAATAGGAGCACATATACAAGATATCAAATTATTATAATAAGATTTTGATAGGAACAGAAAAATAATTTGTATTATATTCTTTAAGTTTATGTAATCATTGTGCTTAAATTAATTAAAAAGAATATACTTTTACAACTTAAAATATTTATATGATTTGAATTTATATCGAATATTTTATTACAATATTCACACAGCATCTTAATACCTGTTTAATTGTCTTAATTATACAATATTTTCTTGAATTTATTCTTCAATTATCATTTATATAATGATAAAATTTTAGAAAAATTAATATATATATTTAATCTCATTTCTTCTATAATCTAGGCAGTTTTAGATAAGAAGATTTATTGTCAAATTTTTGGTCTATTTTTGAAATGTTTTAGATTTACCTTTTCGTAGATTCAGTTTTTAATTGATATTTTGATGATCTTTGATCTAATGAAGAAATCCTATAAAATATAATCATAAATATATATACTTCTTAACACTCCCATTATTTTATCTTGATAAATCATAACTTCTTAAATAATATTTATCATCTTCATCTTCATCTTCCTCTATTAAATCTTCAGGTTTGAATTCTTCATGTAATAAGAGTTTAGGATCTAATTTATCCAATTTTTCCCAATTTACAATCTGATTAGAATTTGCATCTAAACCAATCTTTTTTAACTTTCTTTCCTTATAATTATTTGTTTTAATATAAGATGGTTCAAAAAATATTGATTTAGATCTTGAATTATCCACTTATTATATTATTTTATCCCTTAATTCTTATCTTTTTACATTTTTCCATTCTTCTACTAATATTCTTCTAGATTTAAGTTCATCAGTTGAATAATTAACAAACTTTTATAATTATAATCCTTCAGGTTTTCTAAATCCTTATGCATCTTTTGATTCAAATGGGATATTCAAAGATTTCATTTTTGTTTTAAATTTATTTGAATCTACTTCCATGTATTAAAATAATTTAATCTCTGCTTTTGTTTAATCTTCTTAATACATAAGTTTAGAGAGTTCTTTCAATAAAAGGACAAAATTTATAAAGGTAATTTCATTTTAATTTTGATTAACTCTCCTAAATAGTAGATTCTAATATATAAAGTAAATTAATATACAAGTTCTTTAAAAGATAAGATTCGCATATTTTCTTAACGATTATTCCTAGTTGAAGTAGGAATAATTTTATTAGGCTTGGTTGCAAATGTATCATTTAATATTCTATTTGTTTCGGTATGTCTTGATAATGTTTTAATGTGATGGATTTTCTCATCTATCAATCCAAATTGACGACAAAAGATCATAAACTTACCTTCTGTTAATGTTTAGGATTCATGATTTATTCTTGTAAAATCATCTGATGGACCTCTTACATAGAATATTTTCGAATAGAATTTATAAACTTCCTTTAGATGAGATTATATCTTAGATTATGAAAAGAAAGACTCTTCTGTCTATTCAAGTTCTTTTATTAAACTAATTCCACCAAAGTTGCTGACATCATTCGTTATTGGATCTATAATATTAAATTTCAATTTTTCTAGTTAACTTTCAAGAGTAGACATGATACGTTTAATAACTCTCTTATCTTTTTATTATACACATTAAGCTTCTATTTTTCTATATCTTTCTAATTATTTCTCTAAATATTCTTAAATATTTAAGTTCTCCTCTTCAATTAATACTGGGTTTTATATTTATTATTATTATTCATTTTCTTCTTGATTTCTAATCTCAATTGTTTGATTATTGAACTATTAATCAATTTTTTATGAATTATCATCTCTCTCTTTTTCACTTTTTGCTTCCAACTCTTAAGCTTTCGTTATAACTTCATTGTCTTCATTATTTAATTATGACTCTTAGTTTTATAGTTTTTCAGAAATTTCTCCTTGCTCTTCAGTCTATACTGGATTTTCGTTTTAATTTTCCATGAATAGATTCTAAGTAAAAAATTTTTTTATTTTTATTTAAAGCAATTAATAATATATTGCTTCTAATTGTTTTTTAAGTAAAGTATTATAGAAAATGTAAATGTTATAATTTAACTGGAAAAAAAGTCAGGAATATATAGTATTATAATACTTAAGTACCATTTTATTAATAATTTAATAAAAAGTAATTCATTCTCTTTATTTGAATATTTGATATCATTTAGATTAAATTCTTCCTTTTCTAATGTCCTATCAAATTTATATCATCATATTTATTATAATCTCAATTCAAATTTATGTATTTATATATCTATATGAAATTTCTGAATTCGAAAACTTAAATCAAATCTAAGTCTAATATTCTTTTAGATTTTAATATAATTCTATAAATCTAATAATTAAATATAAGTATACTTAATAATTTTTCTGATTTATTTATTTTTTAAATCTCTTCTGCTTTTTTAACTTCAATTTAACTGATGCATTTATATGAGATATTTTATTTAAAGATAACATTTTATATAATGTTTTAATAATTCAAAATCATATAAGTTATTTTCAATATTAATCTTTCTAAATTTATTTTTATCAGATACAAAAGATAAAATGATAATTAATGTTTATACATTCAGAATCTCCATAAATCTGCAAATATTTTAATAATAGATTCATCTATCCTAAATCAAAAGTATTAATCTTTATGGAATAAGAAGTTACCCTAATGTATGCAAAATTCAAATATCATCTTAAAATTCTACATTTCATAATTCTTTTAATAATATTTTTTTGATCATTTAGGTATATTCCAAAGTAATCAATAATTTGAATAATAATGTTAATTTTTCATAATTAATAATTTTTTTAGCTTCCATAATTCTAAATTTATAGAATTTATTTTTATTTATTAAGTATTTAATATCATTTTAAATCTAAATCTAATAAATATTGGTTAAGGTTAATTGCATTTTAAAGCAAAATACTTTAAAAATAAAAATATGACTGATTAAAAAAGCAAATATATAAATGGTTAGACTCTTTTATAGAAAACAATAATAGTATGAATATTCTTTAAAAATCTCTTGGATTTTTATAAGTCGTATCAAATTGGCTATATTTCATTTTTTATTAATGCTAATTTTAATATCTATCAATTTATAAAACATGTCCTTATGATGGGAGTACATATGAAAATGATTATTCATAACTATGTCTAGTGTGTGGATTATGTTTAGTTGGTAAAGCACCTGGCCTAAAAAGCCTTTAAAAATCTTGAATAAATAGTACAAGAGATTTGTAATTTATAATGCTTTATTTTTTAAGATATTCATTTCTTTTAATTTTTATAATCTTTTTTTTTAATAATAATACATCTTTTAAATATAATCGTTATTTAACTATTATAAAATCTTTGTTAATAATATGAGGAGTTAATCATAAATATTAAGTGAGCAAGAATAATAATATGTAAACCTATTGCCTACAAGGAAAATGATAATAATCACATTTTAATAATTTTATTAATAATAATAACATTTATAAAATATTTGCATAAATAATTGGATCTAATTGATCTAAATTATTTAAAATCTCTAAATTAATTACTAAATTATTCAACTAAATGTAATAGAAAGTAATAATTAAATTAATAATAATGAAAGTATATTTATTTATTTTAGTCTTAATATATATTGCTATGGCATAAGAATAATGGGAAACTATTTACACTAGCTTTAATGGTAATAACCCTAATGATGCTGAAGGTTATTTTCATCTTTAATGATTTAGGTTGGATAGTAAGCAATAATTATTAGGGTAATTTATTCACTAAATGTAATGGTGTTACATTGTTTGGAGGATATTATGCATTTGGAAATAAAGCAATAGTATCTAAGTTATTTAAACTGCCTCCTCATTATCAACTTAAAATTACTTTTTAATTTTGGAAGTATTTCTTAGATAAAAATTAGAATCGATAGCTGGGATAATGAATCTGTCTATTTAATAGCTGAAGATTATAAATGGTCATAAGATTATATATATTATCAAGGGACACAATTATGTGGAAGTTATTCCAGATACTGGAATGAGATGAGTCAGTTAATTACATTTGTTATTAATCATAACTCAGAATCATTAGTTTTTATTATGACTACAAATCTGGATTAATACCCAGATGATGTAACATTAAATTAATATAAAAGGAAAGTTGGGGAATTAGAGATTTTTCAATTTAAATTTTAAGATGTCCTTAAGGTTGTTTATACTGTTAAGATAATGATTATAATAATTGTTATTATTGGATTGGTTTATCATCATTATGGCATGAATCAATAGAAGTTGATGGATGGATTAAGAATAATAATAATATGTAACCTACAATTGATAAATGTGTCAGTTTTGATATAATAAAATTAGCACCAAATGATAAATTAGAAAAAATAATAGAAAATTTGAATGCACATTATAAAATGTAAGTATAATTATAAATTTGGAAAATTGATTCATGGAATAATGAAATGTTTATTTTAGAAATAGATGATTAAATTTATAATTAAACAATTTTAGAATCTACAGGTATCTATAATATTTGTGGATCTAATGGATTAGAAAATATTATTAATATTGCAATTACTTTACCTCATTCATTATATAAATGTAAAATAACTATGAGAACTAATCATAATTCTATAACTACTAATGCATATTGGGGAATAAGAGCTTTTAATATATATCTTGCAAAATGCATTACAGGTTGTGATCAATGTCTAGGACCTTTAAAAACTGAATGTACAGTTTGTTCAAGTGGATGGGTCTTTTACAAAAATATATGCACTCATCGTATACATTAATCTTAATCAAAGCTCTTCCTATGCTTTTTTCATAAATCTAAATTACTTAAATTAAAGATCTAAAATCAGATGAAAGGATTTCTATGGAGATTAATCTATTAGAAGTTGATTAAAAAATAATTAGTTAAGGTAACATTACATTTTTAGTTAATAATAATTAATAAATTTTGACTATTCAAGTTTATGCTAAATGTATTTAAAATAAAATAATCAAAAGCTAATTTTTAAGTAATAAACTTTAAGATTTTTATTAATATTAATTTTAATAAAATTGTTAAGGTAATTTTAATTCTATTATTTATAATGTTAAATATCAATTAAGAATAATATCAGAATAATAATTAATAATTAATACATCTGATACATATTGTTTAATATATTAAATAATTCAAATTGCTGATGAATTAGTTAGTATAAAAGTTTTAGAAATTTTATTAGAAGATTTTTGAATATTGAATAAATATTACTTTTATATTTAATTGATTATTTGAATTATTTGTTAATATATAAAATTATATGATTATATAAAATATAAAAAATATAAAATGGAATAATTATAAAGATAACCAGCTAAATAACTTTATTTTACAACTGAATTGTTTAAAAATAAATTTATAACAGAAAAAGAAAAAATTCAATTAAAAGAATTTATTATTGCATAAGATGATTTTTTAACATCTTATTTTGATTAATATGAAAGAAATGATATTACAGAATAAGAATTAAGAGAAGTATTTTTATTAATTTATATCATTTAGAAATTAATTAAATTAGTTAGAACAGACTATTTCAAAGACACTAAATTTAAATAAAATTGACTTTATTTACAGATTATTATTATTCATAATATTTTTAAATTAGTAAATAAAATCAATATAAAGTTATTAAATTTATTCTACTTTCAAATTTTCTTAACATATCATCATCTTATTAACTACTTATACAAATCCTAAAATAAAAGCTAAAAGAAATGCACTTAGTTTGAAAAAAAAATAAATTGTGGACAAATAAAATTCTTAGAGGAGAAAATAAACAGTAAAGATAAATCTTTTAGCTTTAACATTTAGATACTATTCAAAATGATAAGAAACTGCTTTTAAAAGTTTTAATAGTCTTTAGAAATATTAATACTTTGAATATATAATAATATAAAATCAAAAATTTAGTATATTATCTATAATTAAAAGCTGATGTTTTAGATTTTATTTATTCCAATTCTAAAATTTTCAAAAGAATCAAAGAACCATTAGCTTTACTCCGAATTTTTAAGTAATTTGATAGATACTTAATAAATGAATAAAAATTCAAAAATACTTGAATGATTCATTATTTTCGATTAGGCTAAACAATTATAAAAGTATATGAGAATTAAGAAAGAATGGCTAAATACAAAATATAAATAATAAAGACTAAAATAACTTTGATAAAGGAGATGTTATCTCAATAAATTGGAAAAATATTAATTATAATATAAATACTATGATAAAAATCTTTGCTATGTTATGTAAAATTAAGAATAAATATTGAATATTAATAGTTTATATAAAATAGTGGTTTAATTGGGATTAATCGTATGCATTTAAAAAACATATGAAAGTATAGTATATTGAGAGTTATAAATAATATAGGATATCTATTGGCTAATATTTGAATCTTTGAAAGAGAAGACCAAATAAATTTGTTGTTGTGAATTAATAAAAAATATTATATGTATAATCCTGTAGAGTATTATTATTCCAACGATTACTACTTGTCATAAATCACAAATAGTAACTTTAATCGAGTCAATACTTCATACTCTCCTAAAAAGCTAATGATGAGTATATGCAGAAAAGATTGCAAGCCATTTATTAAACAAAAAACCCTTAACTTAGAGTCAAAAGAAATTCATCCTCACATTGTTAGACATAAATGTATTAAACAATCTTTCACTAAATTGGCAGAATCTATTCTTAATGTTAGTAATTGTTTAGATAACATTCCAAATACATCCACAAAAACTGATAAGTTTGTTTAAAAATTAAAGCCTAAAATAACTACTCCATCTCCAACTCCTCCAAAACCTCATAATCATGAAATACATAGAATTCCAGGTAGACTTCATAAAGGGGCTTTATTAAGAAATTTTGATAATTCAATAAATTAAATTGATAAATCCTATATTTTAGACTCTAAATAAGAGTTAGGAACTTTGTCAATGAGTCCAAAACCTAGAGTAATGGATTATCATCAAGAATAAATTAGACAAAAAAATTCGTAAATATCGAATACTATTAATATGACTAATCAATTTAAAGAATAATAACAATAACTTACAATTAGAAAATCTATCTTAAATAATGAAATTTCTAGTAATTCTCCTAAGCAAACAACTTCTAATTTAGTAGATTAAACAATTCAAGCTATGAAGATTGATTGTTTTTACACTAAAATAAGTCTTAATAATATTAATCACTTAGTTATGATATAATTTGAAAATGTTTTGGGATTTGATGAATCAAGTTATTTTGGTTTATAACCTGATTTCATTACTAGTAAGCAATATGATGAATATGTAGTTTTAAGAGATCATTATTTTTAAAAGGTTTCATAAACTCAATCATTTTATATACTTAAGAATTTTAAAGAATTATTTAATTCTATTTCTCGTGTTTATTAAGTGTGTTTATTTACAATTCAATATCCATAATTACTTAAAGAATTTCTATAAGAAAGAAAATTAAGAGTTAATTGTGGATTTTAAATTTTGAATTATAAAATTGATACATTTGTGGTTGATATTAGTTAGGTTTTTTCTGATCTTTAGATAGTAACACCAGAATTATTAATAATAATCTAACCCTTTTAAATATTAAACTAATAAGAATCACAAATTGTTAGTAGTTCCAAAATTCCTATTTATGAATACCATTGTTAAAGGTTTTTTCTACCATTTTCTGAAGAACTTCATCCTAATAATTGCAGATTATTAACATTACCTCTATTATCTATGGAATCTTTATTAAAATAAGATGAATAAAGCAAAGGATTTGTCTAAATTAGTTATTTTATTGAACAATTTACATTGGCTTTGTAAAGTGAAAGTTACTTTCAAAAGTTTCTTAATAAAAGCTAGAATAGAATAAAAATAATTGATTAATCAAAATATTTTAGATAATAAAAATAAAAATTATTACAACAGTTAGTTTTCATAGATAATTTAAAGATTCAAGAATAAAAATAAGATGAGTTTAAAATGAAAAAGAAAGAAATGATATAAAGAATTATCTAAAAATTTGATCATTCAAAATAAGTTGAATAATATACAAATGATTTGATGTTTAGAAATAAAGATATTTTTAAGAAAATGAGAAATTACAAATAAGAAAACGTAAACAAATTGCATAAATTATAATAAGACCTTTCTCAATAAATAATTAGATATAATTATTGTGAAATGTTTGTTGATACAACATACTACTTAGCTTATTGATTTATATATGCTTTTTATATATTGTAAATACTCATTCTTTCATTTCTTAAACAATCCATTTCTAATATCTGGTAAGAATTCTTGTAATGAAAGTTCTAATCTATCATCTAAAGTATTAGAACAAACAATTCTGTTATTAGCACAACTCAAAACAACTCCTCCCAAACTAAAATATATTTATATCTTAATTTTTTACATTGGTTTACCCTATTTCTCTGTTAGATACTGACTCTAATTAATGCTTAATGTCGTCTTAAAGTCTTTAGTTGTTTCTCTCTTAATAATTATAGAGAATTCTTCTTAACATTCTTACAAAATGGTCCTAATGAGTTGCACATCCTATTCTAAACATGTCAATTCAATTCTAGGTTCAAGTAATTTTATCATTCCTTATATTATCAAGTTCTTTAGTAATTCTTTATAGACACTCTAATCTTAGATCAATTTTGTCATCTTCTAACGAACTTCCTCTTTAAGTCTTTGGATTAACTCAAAACGTGCTTGCATTTTGGACAATCTTGATTGATTGATTTTAGATGATCGTTGACTAAATCTATTAAATATGTTTTACATTCTCTTTTCAATTGTGTATGACTCAATCTTCTTTTTGTATTCTTCAATAATTCTCTCCTTCTATTAATTGAGTAGTTTGTTCTTTTCAATTCTAAACTATTAAGCAGCCAGGTCCTTGATTTATTCAGCCTTTTCATTAGCCTAAACAAATAGATTAACATCAATATTACCTCAGCTTTTATGGCATTGACCATCTTCTTTACTCTCTCTTATGGATTAAAATCTGCCATGTTATTTAATTTATGAATAAAATACTTATCCATACATCCACTAAAGATGACTAGATTAAGTACTTTTAAGTAATTTTAGTTAAGCAATAATCAATTCAATAGAATTACACAATCAATGATTAACATAGAACTTAATTTAAATACATCTTCCAATATGTAGAATCTTTCAACACTATATATTCTAAATACTTAAAATTTGAGGAATCATATTAATAATTAAATTTATTTTAAGAGATTCTAATATCTTATAATTCAATATCAAATGATTTTGATTTATATCATTAAATTCTAGAATAAATATTTAATTTTATAGATTTATAAATAAAAACTATCCCATTTTCTAGACTAAATATTAAAAACCTTAAGATCTTCAATTAAATTTATGTAAAATTCTTTAATTTTAAACTATATATCATATATATTTCTATTTATTTAGAGAAATTATTCTATATAATTCTTAAAATAATGTAAAGTAGATTAATTTAATAATAATAAATAGAAATCATAGTCTTAATTTAATTATATTGAATATTATAAATAAATCTAAAATTTAAGAATTCTGTTATTGTTAAAATTTAGTAAAAGAGATAATATGAATAAAAGTTAGTTTAAAAAAGTGAAAATTTGATTTAATAATAATAGATATATAAAATTATGAAATATTGATTTGGAAATAATTAAAATAAAAAATAGTGTAAAACTATATAACAAAAAATAAATTCATAGTCGTAGATCAATTAGGGATATCAAACATGATTTTATGGCAAGATTTTTTGATCAAATTTGATAAATAAAGATTAGATGATTATATTATAAATTAAAATAATTTAATTAACAATTATCATAATAATTAAATGTAATTTTAGATTATTTTAATATATTAACTAAATCTATATAAATCTTCAAGAAGAATAAATAATGAGACATCTATTTTTATATAATTCTTTAAGGATAATCTGTTTTAAGAGCTGCAAAATATTAAAGCAGTATGATATAATACTTGGAAAAATATTAAATAAAATTCATATTTTGCAATTAAGGTGAACGAGTATCAATCAGCATAGATAGTTTTCTATGAAAGATTCATTTAGATTCTATTTTAAAAAACTTTCACTATCTTCGAAAGTATCTGATTCACTTTTAATCAAATTAACATAATTTAAAGACTCTTATAAAGATATGTTATCTTTCCATTATAAGATGAATTTATTCTTTTAATAGACTATTATAATATTTCTAAAAGCATACATGAAGATCGTTTGTTAATTAAACTTAGTATAATTTATTCTTAATCTGCAGCAGCTATCTACATCTGATTCAAAGTATCATAATGCTTTTAAATTTTAAGAGTGTTGCCTCTGGTCTTTTTGATCTTTTTAGATGGTTTCAGTTAAAAGAAGCACTCAGATTCATTGTCTTCAATCATTTATTATTTTAATGATTAATATCTCTAAGTATATCTAAAAGTATTTAAGTCTATATAATATAGGAATTTAAGAAAATAATGCATATTATTATAACAAATGATTATGAATAATTGATTTGATTGATTGATTAAGAATTAGCTAAGAGTAAGAAGATATCATAAGAAGAAATGATGAAATATTTATATATTTATGCAAATACTAACATATTCATATGATTGCAATCATTTGAAGAAATATAATTTATCCTAAAATAAATGATTTATAATACAAATTTAGCAAACAATTCTTTACTCTAACTTGAATGAGTAGTAGAATTGTAGATAAGATGCAAATAATATCCAATTTCTTCTTTGACTCTCTCTTGCCATAATGGATACTCTTTTAATTGATCTAAAAGATTAATATATTTATTAATGGCTTCCTCTAAATGATGTTCATAAGTTAAATTTGTATGTTCACTTCTGAACCAAGTATTATGAGTTGCTATTTCTTTTGTTAATTCTAAATAGAGTGATCTATATTCCCAAGTTGCTCTATGTAAATCCAAAATAAAAGAGTATAAGTTTTCAAATTGAACAAACTTTTGTCTTGCTAATTCATATTATTCTTTCTCACTTTATTCATATTGAATAAATAAATAATTACAATGATTCAAGTCTTGGTGTCCAATTTCTAGCAATGTGAGAATAGAATCTGCATTCATAATAACTCATTGGATCTCTTTCTAAGAATCCTTCTTCAGGGTCTTAGAACCCTGCCTTACACATTTCAGTCATTATTCTATCCACTTATACTAAAAATCAATAGAGAAATGATTTACATGAGTAATTGATGACTCTACTCTTAATGAAATATGAAGCAAATCTTGTTACGATGGACATCCTTTATTATAATTAATAATAAATTAATATATTTAAAAGAGAAGAAAACTCTATGTTTCAAAATTATTTCTGATATTGTTTTAATAATTTAAGGATATATTTATAAATGGGTTCAGTCTGCTCTGCATAAAAGAATCAATCAAAATAGCGCTCTTAAAATGAAGAATTAAAAATCAACAATTAACCATATTTAGAAGCTTCCTCCCTTGTAGGTTAATCATTACCTATGGAAAATAAATAAGATGCTGCTCTTGATTAATATGTCTAAGATTTATTATAGCTATTTAAAAGGTTCTGTATGTTTCTTGATCTGGTGGGTAATTTAGATCAACTTCCACAACATACTAGAGAAAAAATAAATAATTGCATCATAGTTAAATAAAATATTTCTATTATCATCCAAAACAATATCAAAAGAGTCATGAGAGAATAATAAATCATAAAACGAATAGATGAATCAGATTATTATCTTATATATAATGATCGTAAATTTGCAAGTGCTTTCAACTAAATGATGTAAAAACTATCCAATATCATTATAACCGATCTTAAGCCAGATGAAGATTTTTAGTCAGCTTTCCCAATTTTAGCAGTGTCTTTTGAAGAAGAAGCTTAAAAAATTATTTCAATTGTGGAGAAAATCAAAAATATTTAAATAATTGCAATGAGAAAAGGAAGTTCTTAACATTCGCTTTCCATTAATCAACTATAATCAAAAAGAAAATCTTCCTAACAATGAAATAAAGTTATTTATTTCATCATTCAAACTTTTATTGATATTATTAATTGCACTCTTTTGTTTTTATTAAATTGATTGATTATTAAAATTTGTTGACTGTCTCAAATTTCAATTAAAAATTCTTCTTGTATTTATAAATATATAAATATATAAAGATATTTATAATTAAATCATTACATAAATATGATAATTAAGTATCTTTCAATTCTTATTTTATTTTAGAAAATATTGGAAATTTTTATTTATAATTGTATATATATATATATATTTATTAAATTAACTGTTAATGGATTAGATTGATAATTTTAGTATGGGGAGCATTAATGAGAAAGAAATAGAAAATAATTTGAAAGACTTATTGGAAAGAGTTTTACTAAATATAGAGAAATTTATTGAAACTAAAGAGGAATTGAATTAAGTTGAAGCTGAATTAAAAGACTATGAAAGTTTGTCTCATTTGATTGGTATTATTAAGGCAGTATTTACAAATTTAATGATGAAAGTAGAAAAGAAAATATCGTAAGTAGTTAATTAAAATATTAACAAAGCAAATTAGAAAAATAAATTGATCCAAACCATTCTATGACTAAAAGTTTAAGATCTGATGAAGAATATGAAAAATTAGAATAAACTTTAATCAAATATGAAAGTGAAATTAGAAATCATATTAGAGTATTTTATTAATTATATTTTAGATTGAATAATAACTTAAATTATATGCTGAATCTATTTAAAATAAATTAGATGAAAGTGAATCAAGTAGAGCTGAACTTCTAGAAACTACTAAAAAGTTAATTAGTGTATTTAATCATTATAAATTATAGAATTTAAAAAGAGAAAATTAAACATATCATGAAAATTAGTAGAAATTAAATATAGAGATTGCTAGTTTAAAATAAATAATTAATAATTTAGAAAAAGAAAATAGGAGAAAATCTTTAGACTTGAGTTAAAGAGATTATTTAAAAACATAATCTAAGAAAAATCAATAACCAATTATACAATAATTATAATTGTAAAGTAGATTATTTTTAATATTATTAAGATCAAAGAAATTAAAAATCTTATTCTGAACATAAATTAAATTCATAAATTAATCATACTTCTAATACTATTGAAACCACTGAAATACCAATCAAATCATAATAATCATTAAAATAAAATTATTACAACATTATTAATTATGGACATTAAGCTAATAAAGTAGATGTTTTAAAAGTTATTTAACAAAAAGATTTAAATAAAATTTATGGTTAAAAATTAAAAAGCAAAAATAATTCACTCTCTACTATTCAAGATCTAATCCAAAGTGTTTCAGTACAAGATAGAAAAAAAGGAATTATTAGCTAACCTGTTTCAAAAAATAGCTCTTAAAATAATAGTTAAATCTAAAAATATAAAGGTATAATATATTTAATAAATATAGAAACATGTGATTAAAGTAGAAGTAAAAGTTCTAGAAGAGCAAATATAGGAACTAAACAAATTTAAATAGAATCTCAGATAAAATTAACTAGCTGAATATACTATATATTTAGACCATTCATTCAAACCTTTCATTATAAAAATAATATAAAATCATTTCTTTAATTTATTAATGGATTACCTCCAAAAATTAGCACTTTCTTAAATATCTGATATCAATTTCCATTTAGTTAAAGTAGTTCTTAAAGGATTCACTATTGTTTGTCTCTAATTTTCTTAAGAATTAGACTTTCTCTTTTTCGCCTTATTATTTTTCCTATTAGCCATTCTTAGATTTATTGCAATATTTTAATCATTTAATTATTTCTTAATTGCTTCATCATATTCCTTTGAAATTTGATCATACTATTACAAAAGTGTATTAACATCAACCTTCTAATCTTGTTATCTTTCTTAAACCTCCATACATATTTCTCTTTCTTTTGCTTAATGTTTTTTAAAAACACTAAATCTCATATTAGTGTTTGAATCTAAATTTTACTAAAGAAAAGGTCGATTAAATCTTGTTTCCTCTTCCAATTTTAACTGATCCAAATTTTATCCAACAACCATTGAAGTAAATCTATTTTAAATAGCATTTGATCCTTCATTATCTTCCATCATTAATTTGATTGTTTCTGGTCTGCTTAAGAGAAATTAAATTTTTTCTAAGAAATAATCTTTTAAACTCTATTAATTTGAGTCAAATTACTCAACAAGATAACAATAGATTTCTAAAGTCTTTGTAACATGTTCAAGACAATAAGTTCTTTCATGAAAAATAGCTTCTAATTATAAAAGTAGAGCCAATTATGATCCATCTATTTATTCCTTTTAAACTTTATTCTTTTTATCTAATTTTTCTTGTTATTATTATTGTTTTGGAGATGATAAAGCATTTTACATAGCTTAAACAAATAACATAATAATAATAATAAAATTCTTAATAATTATAATTATTTAGGTTTGATAAATATATGATTTTTAGATAATCTATATTAAATTTAGATTATAAAATAAAGATAAATAATATTATGTTTTAGTTTTGCTTAGACCTTTAGATTATATATTGTTAATTTTATTAATATTAGATTAAATAAATAATAAGAATAATAAACTTATTATTATAAAAATCCATAAATAATTGATTTTGTCGCTTTTATTTAAATTACTCATCTTATAAGCATATATTAATTATGATATCTTTTAGAGTATTTATTGTTAGTTTTATTATTCTTTTTAATTATTAAAGTATTATTCCATAATTTTGAAGTCTTTAAAACATATCCTAATATTTTTAATGTCAGTTGTTTTAAATTTACTTTGTATATTATAATGAATAATATTTCGAAAGACTATAAACATATCACTATTAATGTATTAAAATCTAATAATCCAGTACCAATAAAATTGTTGATAATTATTTCATAATTTTTAATAAACTTAATATATAATATAACTTTTTTCAAGAAAATTTATAAATATTCTCCATAATCAAGATTATGAAATAATTTTATATAATCATATTGTTGATTAATTCATTTTTTAAATTATATAATGATATTCTACATTCTACAGACTATTTTTTATTAGAAAATCAAAAATTTTAATTAGAGCTTAGGGTATTGACGTAGTTTTCTAAAGTTATTTTGCGATTGAAAATTAATTTAATAATGATTAAGAAAATAAATTAATTGATTAAATATTAAAGTTCGATTGCTTTCAGTATAATATTGTTTGATTAATTTTATTTGAAAAATTTAGATGAACAAGAAGCATATTCAACTAAAAAAAATAACTACTAATCTTAATAATGATAGTAGTAAATAAGATTATAAGAGATTATCATCTGATATTGAATAGATGCTATCATCTCCTGAGATCAAGAAGTTTGAAGCCTTTTTAATAGAATCGATGACTTTTAAACAAAGACTTTCTGAAAAATTTTAATAATTTACACCATTAACTTAAAAATAACCTTAATTATAATATGAGGATGAAGTTAAATGGAATCGCTCAGAAGGAATGTGACCATATAATTATTAATTTTTCCTAATCATTATATATTTTTAAGTATTTATATTTTTGTAAATTTACATAATATTAAATGGCATTATAATAATCATAAAGGTATGATGCTGATGAAAATTTATCTAAATTTCTTAATAAAGAATTAGGTAAATCAATAAAGTTCTAAAAAAAACATGTAATAATTTGATTTTATAGAATAGGAGAAAGAACTCAATAATTTGTTAGCTTACCAATAAATACTTTAAGATGAGAAATTAAAGAATGAAAATAAATTACATTAAATGTTTTACAAAGAGAAATTGATTGATCATTAAAAAAAATAAAAGGAAGATTTTGTAATATTATCATCTTATTTTAGTTAAAAGAGCAAAAAGTTAATAAAGATCATTAATATTTATATAAATAAAAAGAAAATGAATATATCAATGCTTTAGATGCAAGTTGGTGCTTTTATTAAGATTATTCTCCATCTAAAGATATGAAACCATTAAAAGTAGATGCTGAAAGAGAGAAGGTTCTTGGATTTTTATACAAATAACTTTAAACAACTAATGATAATGTTGAAAAAGCACTTATAAAAAAGAAGATCAATAAATTTAGAGATTCAGAAGTATCATTCATGTCATAATTTTAAATAGATATCAAAAAAGAAATTAGATTAAATAGATCATAAAATAGAATATGCAAAATAAGTAAGAAGTGAATCACTTGATAGATCTATTGATAAAATTAGAATACATGATATACATATTATTGATGTATAAGAAAAAAGTAATATCTTAAATTAAGAGAAACAATCTTATTATATTGATAAAATAAATTAAATTGAATAAAAGATATAAAAGATAGAAAAATAATAATAGAGAAATAAATTAAATAGATTAAATATTGAATAATAAAAAGATGAGTATCGCTAAGCAGTAAGATCTAATTCTTAAACTTTAATGCATTAAAAGGAATTATTGAATTAGAATCATTTTAGTGAGAAAATATATAAATTGAACTTTTTAGTGGATTAGAAATAAAAATTATTAAAATAAAGATAATACTTATTAGATTCATTGAATTAAAAAAGAGTTATTGCTCGAAAATCTTTGGATGATGTTAAATATCCTCAGTTAAACTCGAATAATTACAAAGCAATATATTTTTGAATTTACATATCTCAAGTAAATCAAAATTATATATCATATATATATAAATTATAATTTTATAATTACATTATATTTATACATAATTGATAAGAGAATAAATTAATAATAATTATTCTTATATCTATATTATGAATTATAAGAATGTAGATTCAATTAAAGTAATAATATATTCAAATGAATAAATTTAATTTTTTTATTAATATGTTAATTATTATTTAAATTATTATTAAAAAATAATGAGAAAAAATTATATTAGATTACAATCCGATTCAGAGTTTAAATAAGAAGAAACCAAAACTTTTGATGAAGTTAAATACACTATCTTTAAGACTTATTTTGCCTTATTAGAATCAAAAACATTATCATAAAGTAAGGGTATACTAATGATATTGATTTTGAATTTACAATTAATATTCATGACTGCTAATGATAAGAATACTGATTTATAAAGTGGATTTATTTCAAGTATTTAAAATTAATTAATTAGGTTTTTTACCAATCAGTAATTATTTTTTACTTTATCCTGTATTATTATCATCAGATTCAATTTTATTTAATATGCTATTTTTGGTAATTGCTCTTTTAGTTTTAATATTTTTAATAACATCAATTCTTTATTTTGCATCTACAAGTAATTATGATAATCCATTGGTAAAATAATTAAGATCAACTTGGGGATTCATTTCAGAATTGACTGATAAAATTTTAGTTGTTCCAGTATTTGGTTTGACAGTTGGTAATATAGCTTGTAATTTTGAAAATAATTAAACAGAATGTTATAGTGGTGTACATATAGGATTAATAATTATGTCTATTTTATGTTCATTAATGTTACTTTTATTAGAAATATTGTATTCATATTTATTCTTTAATTTTACTTTCAAAATTAAGGATTCTGTATCTAGAAATCCATGTATATTAAATATTCATAATAATAGCTGGGATGCCAATATTTTTTTTTATTTATAGACTTGGAATCACTATATTTTAATCATTATTCGATTTAGAAGTCTAATAAACATATACAATATTAGTATTATTACATTTGATATTTGGACTAATTTTACTTTATGATTCATTAAATAATTTTCCATATCATAATAAAAATGTATCTAAAACATAAGGTATCTTTGCTTCTGCATATTTGTGGATCAATGCTACTTTTATAGTTTTACAACTTACTTCAATTGAAATGCTTCATGAAAATGTATTAGTAATAGTCGGTTTAGGAATGGCTTTTTTTTTAAAATTATTTCTTAATATTAGAAATTATTTTGTAAAAGTGTTAATGAATAGTGAATTAGATGAAATATAGAGTGCTGTGTTATTAGATCTAAAAATTAGAAATTATAATATATTATCTAAATCTGACAATGAAGAAAAGAAAAATGAATTACTTTTAGCATCTTTATTAAAAATACATTCTGATAAATGTAAAAATAGTACTTGTCCATGTAAAAAAAGAAGCACACTTATTGATCCTAAAAAGAAAATAATTTAAAGTGAAATGAAAGCTGCTTCAATAACAGATACAAAAATGTTAAAATAGTAAAAGAATGATTAAAATACTTAATTACATAAAGATTTAGTATTTGTCAAACATTTTATTGCTAGAATGGCTAAAGATGGATTAAATAAATTTAAGGATTCAAAATTATTATATCTTGATTATATGTATTATAGATTTGAAGCACTTAGAATGTATTCTTCAATATATTTTGAAATTGGTAAATTTGAATCTAAATATCATAATGATATGAGTTTATCAATTGAATTTTGTTTATATAGATTAAGAGCAAGAATGAAGAAGCATTTAATGAATAGAAATTAAAAAAGTGAAATATCACGTAGATTATAATTAGAAAATGTAAAAGCTTTTGATGAAGGTATTATAAGATAAAAGGAAACTATTATGGAAGCAAATAAACATTTAAATGATCTTTGGGAATCATTATGTGAAGAAAAACCAGATTTGAGTAAATTATTAGATATTGGTAATAATGCTATTAGAACTATGTAATTAACAAATGATTAGTATGAGTTTTTACTACAACTTAATAATTAATCTTAAGATCTAAAGAATTTAATGACTATTTATTCTAATTATTTAGCATATGATGATTTATTAGCTAAGAAGATTGAAAAAGATATTGATTAAGCTAAAGATATGGAAAATGATAATTCATTTTAATAGGATTTTAATATTTTGATTAAAAAATATTAGATATTTGATAAATAAAGTTGTGTGTTATCAATATCTTCTTAATTAGAATCATTAGGATAAATTACATGGTGTAGTAGAAATGTATTTAATGTATTTGGTTATGATGAAACTGATCTTAAATCTATGAATATTAATTAAATGATGCCTGAACCATTAGGTAATTGTCATAGTAAAATTCTTAAAAATTATTATGAAAATGCAAGAGAATTATTGACTACTAAGATGACTCATATATGGGCTATTGATAGAGCTAAAATTTTATTTTCAGCCAATATTTTTATTAAGATTTTACCATCTTTATAATCATATGATATAGTAGGTTTTATACATAAACTCAATTAAGATGATTATATTATTGCAGATGTAGATGGAATGATTTATGGAGCTGGAAGAAAAGTATGTTAAGCTTTAGGATTACCACCTGAAAAGATTTTAGAAACTAAGGTTAATATTTAATTGATTGCTCCTGGATTTTATTCAGTATTTTCTGATTACTTTTTAGATTTTGATATTACAGCAAATAAATAAAATGATGGCAAAGGTAAATTATCATATGATGAATATAATTCAGCAAATAAATAATTAGAAACTAAGGATATGAAATAAGTTATATTTATTCAAAAAGAATTTGAAAAAAGAATATAAAGTTTTGTTGAATATAGAACTAGACTATTTAAAAAGTTTAATATAGATCTTTTAACAAAGGAATAATTATCATAAGAATTTGGATAATCAGGAAATGATTAGAAGAATATTAAACTCATTAAATAATGTGCTGAATTTAAAAAGGAATATGCTGCATTATTTTATAAATAGAATAAAAAAATACTAATTGATTCTTTAATTAAAATGATTAAAATTAAAGTTTAAATTAAAAACTTTACATATTGGAATGGTAGTAAATTATAAAGATTAAAAATTATCAAAGTTAATACATATGAATTTAAAACTACTGAATATATTAAAATTAATAGAAAGAAAATTAAAGAATAAGGAGAAAAAGTATCTTAAGTTTATAAGAATTTTCAAGATGCATATAACACTTTCAAATAAAAGAAAATGAAATAAAAAATGTAAGAGGAATAGGATAATGCTGAAGAAATTGAAGCAGGAAGAGCTGATGGAGGAGAAGACAATTAAGAAGGTTAATAAGCAAAAGGGTTTTTAAATATGTTTAAAAAAGCTAATAAAAATAATAGATCTTCTTTATTATAATTAAATGTTAAAAGATTAGGTGGTAAAGGAAAATAAGTAGAAGATTAAGAATAATTGAAATAAGGTATATTAATGACTCTCTTCAAACCAGTTTCAAAGAAAAATAAGTTTAAGAGAGTATCAAAATAATAAGGTAGTATGGCATAAGTTTAATATGAATCAAAATAATTTAAAGATGAAGATGATGAAGAGAATGAAAAAAAGAAAATAGAAGCAACCCCAGAATAATTAGAAGCTATGAGAGCTTGTCCAGCTGTAAATCTACTTTAAATTGCTCTTATCAAAGCTAATATCTTAGGTTAAACAGATATGAGTGCATTTTTAGAAAAGAAAAAAAAATTATAACCAGTTGATCCTTTAGCTATTAAATTTAGAAGAATAAGAGAATTTGTAGCTACTGAAAAATTTAAGACATTTGTATAAGAAGAAAAGAAAAGAGCTGAAATGAGTAACGATACTCATTCCACTAATACTGATTAATATGATTAAGAAGATAGATCATAATCATTTGATGAAGATTAATAAGAGGAAAGAGGATTATTATAGAATATACTAAATAATCAAGGAGCTAATGAAGAAGAGAAAGCAGCTATGTAATCTGTTAGTAGTTCAAGTAATTATTATTTATATATTAGCTTAATCATTATAAGCTCATAATGCATAAAGAATGTTGAGAGAATAATTAAAGAATATGTAAGCACCTACAATTTTAATAGTTGCTCATTATACTATGGTAGTATTAAGTTTGTTATTATTTTCTTTAATAATTTCATAATATATATTAGCAAATAATGATTTTAATGGTATTAAAGATGAATTATATATGTTTGAAAGAATGAGTAATTATTCTGATAATTTAATTGAAATTTTGGATGGTTATTTTACACTTTAAATGATAAATGAAGGACCTTTAAAAAATACATCTGTTTATGGACCTGAATGGGTTGGATAATTTAGAAAAATGATATTATAAAATTAAATTGACACTGTCTAATTCTTTTTAGAAGATTATAGTAATGCTGGTACTTAATCTAAAAGTGGTAATGATTTAAGATAATATCTTTTTATTTAAATGAATGCTAATATGCTTGTAAACAATTAACCAACAGAATTTTTATTTAATTATGAAAATTATGTTAGATTAATTTTGAATGCTGCTAATGCTACCAAAGATTTAAATTTATCATCTTTTACATTAAATAGTAGATAAGATTATTTCTATTTTATTTATAATAATTTAAATGAATTTGATAATATAACAGATTATAATTATAATTTAATCACTAAAATGTTGATAAGAAGTAAGGATATGTTGATAGAAAGATTTTATTATTTTTGGTTTAGTTGCTTTGGTATATTGCTATTATTATATATTCTTATTTATCCAATTATTCTCAAAACTAAATTAAAAATCTAAGAAACTTTGAGAATTTTTACTAAAATATCTTTAGCAGATGTTGAATATTATTCTAATCATTATAAAATGATATTTTATAATATGAGATAAATTACAGATACACCTTAAGTTTTAAAGAAAATAGAAGAAGAAGTAACTAAAGGAACAGAAGAAAAAAAGAAAAAAGATAAAGAAAATAATGCTAAAAATTTAGCAAGATCAAGAAGTCATAAAGGAATTTAAATAAATAAAATAGTATTTTTTGCAGTAATGACATTTTGGTTAATAATCTTTTCAGGTTTAATTTTTGTTAAAGATTATTTTATTATTTTATTTAGTAGTGAATTAGAAGAATTATTCTCTTCTTAAGAATAATAACATAGATTAAAATATAATTCTGAAAGAGACTTTGTTTATTTTAAGAATCTCTATTACCAATAATATATTTCTTAATTAAATACAACATAATTAAATGAAGTCTTAACAGAAATAGATAATGAAAATATATATGGCATATTCTAAACTATGTATCATTAATTAGAAGAATATTCTACTGAATTTGCTGATCTAGTCGATTTTTATAGTACAAATAATACTTGTGAATCTATTACTCCCTTAATAAATGGATTTACTAATGCAAGTCAAGCATTATGTGAATCTATTCTAGATGGTATATTAACTGAAGGTTTATTGAATTTCTATTAAAAATTATAATTGGAAATGTAAAATGGATTGAATTAATTACTAACCTAAAATAAAAATTACACTGAACTAAATAGTTATATATCTTAATAAATGTTTTAAGATTTTTAATTAGGATTATTGTATGCTAAATGGGCTAATCAATTAATGTCTAATTTAGCAAGAAGTGCACTCTATACTGGAATTGATAATGTAAAAATTCAATTAATATCATATTAGGAAGTAATATTCAACTCTTATTTTGTTATTGTAATCAACATTTTGATTGTATTATTCTTGTTCGTTATTTGGGGAAGTGAATATTCTAATTTAAAAAGAAATTCAAGATGGGTTAATGGATTTATATTATTGATTCCATCTTAATTAAGATCAGAGAATAAACATATCAATAGTTTCTTAAAAAATTAATTGAAAATTCAAGGATTAATGTATTTGTGAAAGTATAAAGTATAAATTTATTCTATTTAAATATAATATATATTTTGTAGACAACCAAACATAATATAAATAGTAATACAATCTAATTATCAAGGCTTTAATCATAGAGCACTAGTATTATCTAAAGCTTTGACCTTTTTTCCATCCTTCCAAATTCCTTCTTTTATTGTTCCATCAGGGAATATATATTTACCCTTGCCATGTTATTTTCCATCTTGCCATTATCCTTCATATTTCTTTCCATCTGCCCATGTATATGTACCATAACCCTCCTTACGATCTTATTTATATTCTCCTTCATATTTTCTACCATCCTTCCAAGTATAGATTCCTTTCCCATGCATACAATTATTTAACCATTAACCAGTATATCCCCTTCCATCAGCCCAAAAATAAGTACCGAATCCTGTAATCTTATTATCATGCCAATCCCCTTCATAAAATGATCCATCTGGCCATTCATATTTTCCTTTTCCTTACTTCTTACCTTCAAAATACACTCCAGTATACTATGAACCATCAAACCAAGTTTCTACACCATGACCATGTTATAAATCATTTTTCCATTCTCCTTCATACTTAGACCCATTTGCATGTGTATAAACACCATATCCATTAGCCTTATCATTTTCCCAATAACCATCGAAAGTATCTCCATCAATATGATAAAACTTTCCTTTACCATTTGCATGGCTTAACTTCCATTCTCCAACATATTTTGCACCATCAGCCCAAGTTTATGTTCCTATACCTTCTCTCTATGTACCTCTCCATTATCCTTCATATACTGCTCCACTTTTAAATTTGTAAGCAGGACGTGATTCCAATTCAACAGATGAAGAATTTTTTGGGAGTGTAATTGGTTCAAGTAATTCTCCTAAATAATTTTTCTTAGTATCTCTTTTTACAGAATTTTTTAATGTTTTCTTCTTTCTAACTAAATATCCTCTCCAATTTTTTTGAATCTTTATTGCTGCCTTATTTTGTTTTTATACTTTATTTTAGAGTTCTTCTGTTTCAGTCTCCTTTTTAGCTTCTTTTTATTAAGTTTTAGCATAAGTTTGTTTAATACTTTATTTAGAACTTGACTTTTTACTTTTCAAACTGTTTGGATCGGATTTTGCAATCTAAAATTAAAAGGAGTCATACTATAATTTCAGTTGCTACTTATTCCTTTAATTATTATTGGCATTAACACTAAGAAGCGCATTAATTTCCCATGAAATATATAAATTGATAATTTAATATATATATATAATGTGATTAGATTATTTATTTATCATGATAAGTAAACTTTCTTTATTTTAGTAATCTTTTCTTTATCAATTGGACACTGATCTATATACTTTGAACAATATTCACAAACACAAATATGTCCACAAGGTTTCATAATCATATTGTATTCTTTTTGCATACAAATCACACAAATTTTTTGAATTAGAGAGTCTTTGTATAATGAAATTTATTTAAGTGTATTAAATAGTTGATTTTCTATCTTTTTGATATCCTCAAAGTTTTACTGTTTAAGAGTTTCTAAATCTCCTTAATAAATTTTTAATTGCAACTTCATCATTTCATTATCCAAATGTAACTAACTTACTTTATTTTATTCCAATTATAATTGATATTGCAATAGTATGCAATTTTATTAATGCTATAAAAGTGCTTATTGTCTACTTTTTCTTTAATCTTACAATTATGTCGGTTTTTAATTTATGTATTCTTTAAATAGTCGAATCACTCTAAACAATTATTTATGAGATAAGGATAGTTGATCCTACACCGAATTTCCAATTATGTCTAAACATTGAGAATAAACAAGATGCTAAATATCTTCATTGGTTTAGCACCTTAAAATCTCTTAAAACAATATATCATCTTCATTTTCAAACATGGATGTGGAGACTATTTAAAATTATACTCTGAAAAACTAAATTATTTTATGACTATTTTAATTAAGTCTTAAAATTCATAGAAGTAATAAAGTATGTTTTGTGATAAATAAATATTTTTCATATATAATTAATTAAGAAATATAAATTCACAAGAAATTCTTTGTTACAAATGATCATTTGAAAAGAGTTAAAAAGAAATATATAATAGATAATTTTATTGAGATTTGTTCTTTTTAATATATGTAAGTTTCTCTAATTATAAAATCCATATATGAATACTCCTCAAATAAATTGGAAGTTTTCGTTTTTAATGCTAATCCTAAGAAAAATATAAAAAAAAGTATCTGCTATAGGGTGTACTCCAATTTAAAGAAGCAAAGTATACTTTTAAAAATATGAAGTATAAAATAATGACAAGGCTTGTTGATTATTCTGAATTTATTAATTGTTTTATAAAATAAATTAAAATTATTCTAATATGACATAGGAACAATGTGATTCTGTATTCAAGTTTATTATCATTGGCAATAGGAATTGTGGAAAATCAAGCCTTCTATATCACTATATTCATGGAGTATGTAATTTATGAGACCAAATTAGAAATTTTTAATATAAAATAGACACTGAGTACTTGAGTTTTCAGCTAAAATAGTTTAATTGAATAAAAAAATTAAGATGTAATCATGTGATACAGCAGGTTAAGAGAGATATAGATTTAAATAAAGGTTATTATTGAGGAGCATTAGGAGCCTTAATAGTTTTTGACATTACTAAGTTATATAATAACAGTAATTTAGCTCAGAATCTTTTGAAGCTTTGTAAGAATGGATAAAGCATGTAAGAGACTTCTCAAACCTTCCATTCAGATTATTGTTTTTGGAAAGAAAGCAGATTTAGATAAGGGGAGGTAATTGCAATTTTAAATAAAGAACAATATCAGAGTAAACTGCAAAATTATTTTGTTAAGAAAATGATGTATAATACATTAAGACTAGTGCAGCTACTGAGTATTAGGTTAATGATGCTTTTAAATAAATAAAAACTAGATTTCTGAATTTACTCTAAAAAGGATCAATTGATGGTAATATTATAAAACCTAAATTTTTAACCTCTAAAAAGAGTGATTTAACATAGTAATGTAATTGCTGAAAACTTTTTTGTTATAAATACCTAAAATTTGTCTATAGTCTATATTATTTTTATGTAAAGTTGATGTTTCTAAAAATCGATAATCAAATATATGTAATTATATTTTAATATTTCAATAAATAATAGATAAGATGGGCTGTCTCTTCTTACATATAATTATATATATATATATAATATATCATAACTGATATCCTACTCAGAGGTTTTCAACGTTACCACCTTCATCTTCAAGTTCTGAGGTCCATAATGTCAAATTATCTCTGATGAGTTACATGATGGTTGTGGCATCCTTGTATTGGTCTTCTTAGATTTATTCAATATCGGCAATGGCATCATCGAAAGCCTAAAGATGATTAATTAAAACTATTACTGATTTAGCTAATTAGCAAGCCTTGGCGGCATCATTCAAAACTTCATAATAGAAAACTGAGAAATTCAAAGCAAGTCCTAATCTAATTGGGTTTGTTGTCTTTAATTCAGAGTTAGCAACTTAAGAAGCAGCTTAATATGCAGCAAGTGCCCCATCAGCAGCCTTTTTGTGTTAATCACCTGTGGCATATTCAGAAATGTATCTGTGATAATCTCCTTTCATCTTGTGGAAGAACACCTTGGCTTCTGGGGTAGAGGCTGTTTTGATTAAATGGCTATCGATCAAATTAAGGATATCATTGCAATATTGATTGAGCTCTTCTTCAATCTTCTTCTTGTAGCTTCTGATCAAAACAAGATTCTTTTAGGAAGCTGGTTAAGATTAAGCCTATGAAAATAATTAATTTATATACCTTTCCTTCTTCTTTGTTTTCAATACTTGATAAAACTCTCCAAGCTGTTCTTCTTCCACCAATACTGTTTTTATAAGCAACAGAGAGAAGGTTTCTTTCTTCAATTGACAATTCTTATCCATTCTCAACAACTTATTTGATGTAATTGACCATATCTTCAAATCTCTCGGTTTATTCTGTCAACTTTGTCATGTAGATAAGTTCCTCTCTAGTGCTCATTTTGGATATTTAAAATTTAAATTTTTTAATTATTTCCAGAAAATTAGAAGTCCCTTAAATATCATAATTCGCACTAAATCCAAAATTATTTAAATATATAATATATATAGTAATATTGTATTTCTATATCTAACAATCTAATGTTTCATCTAATATTATTCATGCCAATAGAATCAACATCTATCTGTCATATCCTGATGTATACTATATTCAATATCTTAATTATATGTACATAAATACTACAAAATTAAAAAAAGATATTTTTTCTAATAATAAGACTATAAAAATAGAAAATGATTAGATACTCTTTCCTAAATTCTAAAAATCAAATATTATGATATATAGAATTTAATATATAGAATTTTATGAATATTTTAGAGAAAATATAGAAATGTATCATTTAATATATACTTATATACTTGTTTTTATTGAAAATATAATAATAGGTCTCTCATTATAATATATTACACATAAACAGAATGATGTAAGATATAAAACTGGTTTATTAGATAAATAAAATTATAAAAATGGAATAATTTAATGGAAAACCTTAAGTATAATATAAATCTAATAATAAAGGAAAATATTCTAATCACATAACCATTAACTAAATAGAAGTACTCAGCTTTATTTCATGATGAGAGATTTGGAAAGGATTTTGAAACAAATTACTCAAAACTTTAGGAAATTATGGATGTAAATTTATTTAAAGACAATTTTAGAACTTGTAAGGGAAAGTTGAATAAATTGTAAAAAGTTAAGAAGATGATTTTATGAAAGCATATAAAGATCAAATGAATGAATTGCAAATTGATTTGAAGGCAATGAAAAGAAAAATTGATGAAGAGTCATTAAAATAAAAAGCTGATGAGAAAAAACGAATTTTAGAAGAAGAAAGAGATTATATAGACAAGAAGCTCTAAGACTGGATAATTTGAATAAAGAATAATTGAGAACAGTTGAAGAATTAAAATTCAAGTTAAAAATTACAATAGAAGAAAAAAATTATTATGAAGGTTTTGTTATAGGTACAGCCATTATTTTGATGTATAAGATTCAAAGAAAGAAAACAAAGCTTTAAAATTTGAACTATTATAATTATATAAATAAAAAATGGAAGATGAAAAAGCATTAAATAAAATACAATAAAAATCATAAACATAGTAAATTACTAAATTAAATTCAAAAAAACAGTCAGATAATAGACCATAAACATAAGAAGGAATAAGATCAGAAGGTAATTTATTCATAAAAGATGATTTAAATGCTGAATTTCTTTGAAGAGAATAATCCTCAAAGGCAGGATTTAGATCATATCTATCAACTAAAAACAATGATTAAGCATCAACACAATTTGATTTTTTTAAATGAGAGATATCTACTTAATAATATAGTAGATTTCATCCTGAAAATTAAATGGTATTCTTTTTTCTTTAATTTTAGATAGAAGAAAGAAATAATTAAATAGCAGAACTAAAATAATTGTTATAAAAAGAAAAAAACTTATGTCAATAATTAAAATGTGAATTTTAAAAATAGAATACTTAAAGAGGAGAATTAGAAGTAGTATTATTAGATTGTGTAAATTATATTAAGAAAGATATTGCATCTCGATAAATTGTTTAAAAATAACCATTTTTGGGTAATACTAATAAAACACAAAAAATTGCTTAGTAGATTGCCTTTGAAGATATTGACTATCGATAATTTACTCATTAAGATAAAAAGTAATAATTTCAACCTTATTTACTAAAGAGCACTCCTAAAAAAATTCTTGAGTTCTGAATAATTTTTAGATTAAATATATCAACTTACTTTTAATAGTCAAATGGCCAGTACATCACAATTGAAACTCAATGAGAAATGGAAATAAGATGCAAATGATGCAACAAAGAAATTCAATAATTTTAAAATATACAAATTTAGAAATATTACTAGTTAACGTATTTATTTAATTAGAATTTTTAGCTATTATAAAATAAGTGATATCTAAATAAGAATCAAATATTTTAAATGATCTCCACGATCAAGTAGATTAAGATTAAGAACTAGTAGATCAAATTGTATAAAATTGATTCTTTTTATCAATGATTTTAATATTTTCAAATAAAAAACTGATTGATTATTAAATTAGTTCTTAATCATATAATGCTTAACTTATTTGATTAAATTCAATTACAAATTATATATTTTATTAATTATATGAATCTATTAGAGAATTTTAATCTAATTTGATAATATTTAATATTTATATTTCGAGAATTATAAGGATGCAATTCGTTAATTATATTAATAATAATAAGAAATGAATGATTCTTCATGTTCGTGGGATACATGTTGTGATAGAGGTCTATTGAATTAAGGGGATTGTATGTGTGATTATGGATTTTTTGGTGATCATTGCGACTAATAAATATCTAAAATATTCACTCCTTAATACTATATTTTCATTGGATTATATTGTTTGGTGTTTTTATACACATTAATAAATGCAAGTTATTAACTCTATAATAAAATATTTGATAAAAACCTCACCATATAAGAAAAGTAAAAGTAAAATTGAAATAGATCTTAGATATCCATTAAACTATTAGTAGCATCTCCAATAAACATAATTTTAACATTATCTTGTATATTTAGTTTAGTAAAATTGATTTGGTTAATATTGGATCCACTTTAGCTTTATGTAATTTATATTGATATAAAAGAAAGGAAAAACAATAATTATAGAGCATATTTTACATGATATTGCTTATACACTTTTATTTTATATTTATGGATATTTATTAATAACATGGTATTCAATGTATGCTGAAATATGTTTTTATTTATCTAATTAAGTAAATATATAAATCAATTCTAGGATTAAGATGATAATTATTTTAATAAAGAAAGCAATAATTGGATATGTTAACATTATAAAAAAGTTGTGAAATTGAGATTATTTTTAGTATTACTTGTTCAAACAGCAGTTAGTATATTTACAGGTAAATATTTATATTCATATATTGTATAGGATTAAGATTGGAAATTAAATACCCTCATTTTGCTGTTACTTGTTATTCTTTTCTTCTAATTAACTTTATTATATTTATTTTTGAATTTGCTTTATATGGGATCAAACTATAAAGGTGCATTCGATATTAACTCAATCAATTTTATAATGAAAAAAAAAAGAAAATACTCAATTTAATGAATATGAAGGAAGAATTATAAAAACAATTAGAATAAAAATAAGCTGATGCATAATTTCAATCTAGTTTCTAAATTAAAAAAGTTGAAAATTCTCCATCTTAAAATTCTTCAAGAAGACCAAGCGTAGATTTGCCTTAAGTTCTAGTACCTAATTAAAAAGATAGATTAAGAAAAAAAAATGTTACATTTTGCAAAAATAATTCAAATTTTATGTATTATAGATAAGAGAGTCATCATAATATTAAAGTAAATCAAAACATAAAAGAAGTGATTGCTGAATAAACAGAAAATTCTGAAAGAGAAACTAATATCATATAAAATATCAATGAAAGTTGTTGTTTAGAGGAATCTATTAAATAAATTGATTGGATTTATGATTAATAAGATAAATAAATAATAGAAAATGTTATCTAGAAAAAAAATTAAGTTGTAAGAGATGCAAAAGAAAAAATTTCATGTGATCAGGTAAATATTATTGTACCTTAAAAATAAAATAATAGAAAACAAGTGGATATAAGTAATTTGAGTGATCAAAGTTAAGATTAAACCTAATATACTTAAATTGGATAATAAATAGATGCTTTTGAATAATAGAAATATTTAGAAGAATAATAATTATCTTTAAAATCTAGTAGTTTAGAAGCTGATAAAAAAATTCTATAAAAAATAATGCTTTTAGTATCTTTAGGAATAACATATGAAGTGATATTTGGAATTATGTGTATAATTGCTTTAGTTAGTGAAGCAATTTATTCTACTCCAATTGGAACTATGGTTTATTATTATGTTTCTAGTACACTTTAATTTTTATCATTATTTAATGTATTAAAATTATTTAAAGACTTTCGTTCCTAATAAATTAAGAATTTTATTTGGATTTAAAAAATAGGAAATAAAAAGAGTGATTTGAATTAAAATTATTCATTTATAATACCTTAGGAATACAAACAAGATGATGATATGTTAAGAAAATTTGAAAGTAGAATAAATTTAATAACTTTATATTGATTTTATTTACTAATTTAAAAATATTATGAATAATAATAATCTATATATATAAAGTCAATTTTATTTAAATTTAGTGTCTTTGAAATAGTCAGTTCTAACTAATTTAATTAATTTCTAAATGATATAAATTAATAAAAATACTTCTCTTAATTCTTATTCTGTAATATCATTTCTTTCATATTAATCAAAATAAGATGTTAAAAAATCATCTTATGCAATAATAAATTCTTTTAATTGAATTTTTTCTTTTTCTGTTATAAATTTATTTTTAAACAATTCAGTTGTAAAATAAAGTTATTTAGCTGGTTATCTTTATAATTATTCCATTTTATATTTTTTATATTTTATATAATCATATAATTTTATATATTAACAAATAATTCAAATAATCAATTAAATATAAAAGTAATATTTATTCAATATTCAAACATCTTCTAATAAAATTTCTAAAATTTTTACACTAAATTTTTCGTCATCGACCTCAACTATTTAATATATTAAACAATATGTATCAGATGTATTAATTATTAATTATTATTCTGATATTATTCTTAATTGATATTTAACATTATAAATAATAGAATTAAAATTACCTTAACAATTTTATTAAAATTAATATTAATACAAATCTTAAAGTTTATTACTTAAAAATTAGCTTTTGATTATTTTATTTTAAATACATTTAGCATAAACTTGAATAGTCAAAATTTACTAATTATTATTAACTAAAAGTGTAATGTTACCTTAACTAATTATTTTTTAATCAACTTCTAATAGATTAATCTCCATAGAAATCCTTTCATCTGATTTTAGATCTTTAATTTAAGTAATTTAGATTTATGAAAAAAGCATAGGAGGAGCTTTTATTAAGATTAATGAATACAATGAGTACATAAATTATTGTAAAAGACCCATCCACTTGAACAAACAGTACATTCAGTTTTTAAAGGTCCTAGACATTGATCACAACCCTTAAAACATTTTGCAAGATATATATTAAAAGCTCTTATACCCCAATATGCATTAGTAGTTATAGAATTATGATTAGTTCTCATAGTTATTTTACATTTAGATAATGAATGAGGTAAAGTAATTGCAATATTAATAATATTTTCTAATCCATTAGATCCACAAATATTATATATACCTGTAGATTCTAAAATAGTTTAATTATAAATTTAATCATCTATTTCTAAAATAAACATTTCATTATGCCATGAATCAATTTTCCAAATTTATAATTATACTTACATTTTATAATGAGCATTCAAATTTTCTATTATTTTTTCTAATTTATCATTTGGTGCTAATTTTATTATATCAAAACTGACACATTTATCAATTGTAGGTTACATATTATTATTATTCTTAATCCATCCATCAACTTCTATTGATTCATGCCATAATGATAAAAAACCAATCCAATAATAACAATTATTATAATCATTATCTTAACAGTATAAACAACCTTAAGGACATCTTAAAATTTAAATTGAAAAATCTCTAATTCCCCAACTTTCCTTTTATATGAATTTAATATTACAAGATTTGCTTATTCATTCAGATTTGTAGTCATTATAAAAGTTAATGATTCTGAGTTATGATTAATAACAAATGCAATCCACTGAATCACCATTTCAATTATTTAAAGTTCACATTAATATGCTTCTTTATAATATATATAATCTTATGACCATTTATAATCTTCAGCTATTAAATAGACAGATTCATTATCCCAGCTATCGATTCTAATTTTTATCTAAGAAATACTTCCAAAATTAAAAAGTAATTTTAAGTTGATAATGAGGAGGCAGTTTAAATAACTTAGATACTATTGCATCTTTTCCAAATGCATAATATCCTCCAAACAATGTAACACCATTACATTTAGTGAATAAATTACCCTAATAATTATTGCTTACTATCCAACCTAAATCATTAAAGATGAAAATAACCTTCAGCATCATTAGGGTTATTACCATTAAAGCTAGTGTAAATAGTTTCCCATTATTCTTATGCCATAGCAATATATATTAAGACTAAAATAAATAAATATACTTTCATTATTATTAATTTAATTATTACTTTCTATTACCTTTAATTGAATAATTTAGTAATTAATTTAGAGATTTCAAATAATTTAGATCATTTAGATCCAATTATTTATGCAAATATTTTATAAATGTTATTATTATTAATAAAATTATTAAAATTTGATTATTATCATTTTCCTTGTAGGCAATAGGTTAATATATTATTATTCTTGATCACTTAATATTTATGATTAACTCCTCATATTATTAACCAAGATTTTATAATAGTTCAAATAAAGATTATATTTCAAAGAAGTAATATTATTAAAAAAAAAAAGATTATAAAAATTAAAAGATATGATAATATCTTAAAAAATAAAGCATTATAATTTACAAATCTCTTGTACTATTTATTCAAGGTTTTTAAAGGCTTTTTAGGCCAGGTGCTTTACCAACTAAACATAATCCACACACTAGACATAGTTATGAATAATCATTTTCATATGTACTCCCATCATAAGGACATGTTTTATAAATTGATAGATATTTAAGTGTATTTACAGAGTAGATAGGCTATTCATTAAGCCAATTTTCTTTAAAATCAATTTAAACAGCATTTGTATTTTATTATTATGATGCTTTTTCATACTAATTTTACACATTAATTATTACCTTTTATGCATTTTATAAAACTTCAGGTTTTTATGTTGTATCATTTTTTAACAATTCAATTAACTTTTTAGCTATCTATTAACATGTGATAAAGTTTTTCTGTTTGTAACTTATACTAAGAGCCTACCTTAGTGTTAATATTCTATGGGAAGGCTACAATTCTATAGTTGCCATCTTACAGACCATTTCCAAAGAATTGCTATCTTTTTTTAGAGCATCACATCTCATTGCCATCATATAATTTTTGCTTATGTTAATGTACTTTTATATTTCATCTATTTGATTGTCTTCAAAATCAGTTAATAATAATTTCTATAAAACTTATTAGAAACAATTACTGACTTCACTAAATTTAGCATCAGTTGTATATTTATATCCTATAATAAAAAAAGTAATATACCCTATTTGATTAGGCTTTTAACTTCATTCAATCTATTTAATTTAACTGGTAAAGTTGTATTATTTAAAAAAGGTATTGAGGTCAAAACTTAAAAAGGAGTAATATCTGTTAATAATTTCAATAATTATTAATGATTATTCAAATTGATTTACTGTTTTAACAGTTTTATACCTACTTCGTAATCTCCTGCAGCAAAATATTTCACAGCCACTTCTCCTTTTTATTCTAAAAATAATCCCCTTAATGCTGATTCATCTAAACTCTTATCCATTTCCTGTATTACTTTAGGTTCAAAGAACTCTTCTTCTGGTTCATCTTCTAATCCCCACTAACCATCATTATTAATTTATTCTTCTATTTGTTTTTCTTCTATTACTTATTTTTATATTGTAAATATATCCTAAGGTACAACTGATTCTTCAGTTACTTCAAGATTGATTATATCTTACTCATTCATTTATAATAGAGGCCATGGATCATTTTTATACTTCATTATTGGAATTGGTGGTATTAATGCTTGACTTCCACCAAGTGATTTTATCCACTCAATTGTATCTTATTGATTCTTATCTAATTTTTATATATTTCCATTGAGATGTTCTATAATTTAAGCAAGTTTTGGTAGATTCTATTTAATAGATTTTTATTTCTGAATTTAAGATTAATAAATGTAATTTGGTTATATGTTTTATAATTTCTCTTATTTTTCATTATTACCTGTACATAAATATAAAAAGGCCAATCTGTCAAATTAGTTGAGTTATTAGTCACATACATCAACCAATAAATTATTACCTTATCTAAGAGCTTCTGACCTTAATTATTCAAATAAACTAGTATCCTTGATTTCGATTGCAGCTTTGTATGCTTATTCTAAATTACCAGAATCCAAAGATAATGAGAATTTAGCTATTATATTAAAATTTTGATTACCTTATTTATCTTTGACTAATTTTAAAGCAACAGATGCTAATCTTTTTTAATATAAGTATGAGAGAACAGCCTCATTTTAATTATTTTCAACAAATTTATGTATTGCATTAAGATCTTTATTTAGAATGGCAATTTTGAATAATGGTTCCTGAATATCCAATATTTATGTGATATATTGTGCAGCATTGTCAACTGCTATTAATTTTAATGTATTTTACTATTGTTATTCTCCTTTCACTAGATAGAGAATGTTTTCAGTAGATTTTAATACTCCTGTATCACCATTTAATAATAAATATTTAATTTAACTTTTTGTTGTGTAAATAATAAAATTATTAACCCAAATAAAAGACTTAATATTAATATATTCTTAGATTTCAATTAATTTTTAAAGTTATTTTGTTAGAATAGTTAATTATAATTTCCCTTATACTATTAAATAGGAATCATGATATTGAACATACTTAACATTTGAATATTCAATTTAATTTAACCCTTATTTTGCAAGTGGATCAAATAATTCCAAATGACTATTGTTACCATCTCTATAAATTAATAATTTGCCTCCAGGTGCAGGGAATAGTTTAGAAGCTTCCTTATCATCAATTAAAGAGACTGCTTCTGTTTCATAATTATATAACTCAATTTATGATTCTTAATTAATACGAGCTATTTTATTCTTTCCAATAAAACAAGCTGACTTTGAATTGAATTATTTAATTCCTGAATCACCTTTCTATTGTTAAAATACAATTAATAAATGTCTCTTTAATTTATTTGTATCTTTTTTTAAAGATCGAATACATCTAATCATTAACTATGTTTTTTAAGTATCATATGTATTGTATTCAATAGATTCAATATTATCCTCAAGAATAGTTGGAGTTGGAGTAATGACAGTAGAAATATCTTTAATAATTTATTATTGCCCAGAATTTAATTCAATAACTTTTAGTATTTTTTGTTCAGCCATACATAAATATCTTTCATTAACAAGTAGAACAGGTACTCGATCTTTATGTAATGTAAATACTTGAAGCATAGTATCAGAACCACAAGCAAAATAATAATTATTAGGATGACAAGCTACTATCCAATATCTATCATAATGTTAATTTTCATAAAGTGTAATTTATTTTCTAGTTACAGAATCCCAAATTCTAATAGTATGATCTTCAGAATCTGAGATAATAACATCTCCTTTTGAATGAAATTCAGCACAACAAACATTATTAGTGTGTCCTGTAAGAGAATCAAATTCCCATGCTTTATTTTCATTGTATTTCCATAATTTAATATTTTTATCATCACCACTTGTTATAATTAATGGTTCAGATTTATGAAAAGCACACCAATTTAATTAATCTTTATGTCCATCCATAATTGCTATTACTTATACTTCAGCACCAGAGAGTACATACTCTTGATTCTTCTTTTATGCATATCTTTATTTAAGTACTCCATAATTCCATAATCTTGCTGTTTAATCTAATGAACAAGTCACTATGAAATCTTATGTTGGATGAAAATGACATGACATTATATAATGTGTATGTCCTGTTAGTATAGCAATAGTTTATCTGCTTTAATAGTTCCATACTCTAGCTGTTTGATCATCAGATCCAGATAATACCCAAGGATTAATTGGATGAAATGTAACACATCTTACATAATCTAAATGTCCCTTCAATACAAATTGACATTATTTAAAATTCCACACTCTTACTGTATAATCATCTCCTCCAGAACAAAACAGATTCAATTATGGATGGAATTAAACTGATCGAACAGCACCTTAGTGATCCTCATATGTTGCTATGCGTTTTTTAATACGATAATCAATTAGTTCTATTACACCAGAATGAAGTGCACTCAATACCCAAGGACGATGAGGGTGGAAAGATACACTTTTTACACGATCTGAATGTCTCTCAAATTTGACAAACATATTTATTACACGTATATAATAATTATATAATATTTATTATAAATAATTCAATCAATAATATTCATTTCCCAAAATTAAAATGAAATTCTACCCTAAACCCATATATTATTAATTAGTTAAATATTATAAAATTAGTAATATTTTGTTTAGAAGATAATTCAGATAATCATTCATTAAATAAATTCATTAGATTTCAATTAAAATTTTAATAAAAATATTGGATATAAAATCATATTATTTTACAATATAGACTTTGATTTTTCTAATAATTTCGTTTCTCTTAGGATTATAAGAGTTCTAAATTCTAAAAGATGCTATTTTAATTGAATTTGCAAATTAAAATGATAGGAAATAAAAAGAGCTATATTTGAAATATGGATAAATAATAAAAAAGGATTATGAAGAATAACAATATTATTACATAATCTTTTTTATAATTTAAATATAATCAAGAAATTTCTAAATAACAATAAAGAATAAGAGACCTATGCAATAGGAAAAAAGAATAATAATACTCATTGTAGGCAAAATAATTAAAAAAAGAAGACCCAAAAAATTTAATTTTATTTAAATACATTCAAGGAGTATCTAAATATTAATCCTAAACTGAAATATTATTTAAAAGTTAAGTTTGAAAAGAAAACTACAGGTAAAATACCATTAAACTAAATCATTAATAAATATGATACCTAGATTCATAATTTATTACATGAAGATATTCTTAATAAAGGATTAACTCAAAAAGCATCTGAAGTAAAAGCAATTTATGAAATGATCTTCTATAAACTCTCCAATTCTTGAAAATTCAAATGTATTGTGGAAGATAAATAAATATTAGTTAGTTACTAATAAATTTCAAATTAAGAAAGAATTCAAGGATTTACAAGATAAATAAATATAGACAACTGAAAAACAATAAAATAAATAAGAAAAGAAGATGAAAGTTGAAAAATTTTATATTAAATATATAAATTAATTATAATGGGTCAATCACAAGCATAACCGATGAAAGCATTATTTAATGTAGGAAGTGATAATGTATTCTATTAAAGCATATTAAATAATAGGAATTTTAAGTGAAATTAACCTTATTCTTAGGTTAGGATTCACCTCCAATTTTACCTATAGAAGCTAGAGAAATCATTAAGCATGAAAAATTTGCATAATTATTAGAATTACTTATTGAAAGAATGCAACATGAGAATAATAAAGTTGTTTAGAACACCTTAAAGAATTTAACAATTTTCATTCCAATATTATTGGCAGAAAATCATCAATTAATAATATCTAATAACTCTAGAGTAGAAGTAGAGGTAGTGAATAGAATAACAGTTGTTAAAGCTGATGAAGATATAGAACCATTAGATGCTGCTAATTTAGCTTAACCAAGAATATTTAGAATTATTGATAATCTTATGATTTTATTATTTCGTCCTGGATTTACAATATAAGGGAGAGATACATTTAGTTTAGAAAATGATCCTAGATTAAAATCTTTGCTTAAGTAATGGTTAGATAAGGATATCAAATTGAAACTAGAAAATATTTGGAGAGGTCTAGCTACATTGACAAAATATCCAAATGATCAAAAACAATATTATGAAAATAGAGTCTTAGTTTTAAGTTGTCTATTAGCATGTTTGGAGGAATAATTATATCTAAAAGAGCCAAAATCAAGTTAAGCATTATCATATTTAGCATTTGAAGATCATGTTGAAATGTTTGCTTCTCTTTGGGCAGTTATATTATTTCATAAACATGGATATTTTTGGTTTTAAGATAATTTATTATATTAATAAAAAACTTGTAGATATATGGCAATTTTAAGTGCATAAATTTTAAATATTATTTTTTCTTTTGAATCTGATGAAAACAAATTTAGAAAGATAGTTATTGAAACTAATTTACTTGATTATTCATTTGATTTATTGATTGAAAATACTTAGCAATCCCTTATTTCTGATTCAAACTTTATTACAACTAAAGGTCATGATAATAAAGGAGTACAAGAGTTTTTGGGTTTACTTTATTTTTTGTTAACTAAAAATAAATATGCAGAAGATTACTTGAAACATCTATCAAAATAAAGAATTATTAATTTATTATAATTATTATTGTATTATATTGCATAATTTATGGACAATGAAGTTAATTATGAAGTTTATTAAATATCATTAGAATTGTTAGACTATTTATTTAACTTTGAAAATATAGGAAAGATATCATAAGAAATAGTTGATGTTTAATATAGAGTAAAGGTTTTACCTATTACTTATGGAACTTATTAAGATTATATATTGAGTTATTATAGTCATCTTTTGCTTTTAGATTTTAGAAGTAGAACAAAATTTTATGTTGAGCGTTTCAAAAAGAAAAATCATAATTTTGAAAATATGGGATATCTAATAAATTATAAATCAGAACTATTATGTAGAACAATATATAAAATGTCATAATTTACAAAATAAATTTCATTAGATGCATCACTCATATTTGATGAAGCAATAAAAAAATATTACCTATATGAATTTTTATTTTTAAACACAACATAAATAAGCAATCAAGAATTATTGACATTGGCATTATTTAATTTTATAAAAAATGGTTGTTGGACAATTTTGTATTAATTACTTTAGAATTGTGAATAAATTGTTAAATTTTAAGTTACAGACAAAAAGTTATTCAAATTTTTTTAATGTTTTGATGAAGTTGAATAAGAATTACAGAATAAACAAATAAATAAGTCAGAATAATTAGAAAGTATAATTATATTCTATAATTAGGATTTTAGAAATACATGGAAATATGGAAAGATGTTAAGGGGAGATTCTAGGGTGTTCATATTTAATAGTTAAAATAAATAATTGGGATTACTTTTTAATTATTAAATTCAGCTAGTAAAGTAATTTATGGAATAAGTAAAGAAGAATTTATAGATTTATTTAAAAAAACTAGTTGGTCATTTATTTTAGAGTTTTAAGTTTAACTTGAAAAACGAGATTTTCGTTTGGATATCTATGCTTTTAATTAGTACAAACAGTAACTTGAATACATGCCATTAATTGATTTAGAAAAATGCATTTTTATTTGATAATCTTAAATTTTTATTAATAAAATTTACATCAGAATAGAATAACATATAAATTTATTAAATTTAATCTAATCTCAATACTAATCATTCAACCTTTAATAACATCCTCATAATTTTATATACACTAGCTTCAATCATGCTTGATACAGTGAATATACCTCCAATTACAGCACACACTTAAACTATGAAATGCAAAATGTCTTCTTTTGTTTACCAATAAGTAACAGTTGTTGGAGCAAAATCATATCTTAATATTAATAATAATAATAAATACCTTAATTGAACATTACCATAATGATGTGATCTCACTTCATTATGATTAGCTGTATACTAGTAAACTGAATAGATTTATTTATTTAACAATGTATAATGAGTTGGAATAATATTAATAAAGTGTTCATGTTACATCTAAAATATTTAATTATTAATACTGATTAACTAGCTAAATCATTTTTTTTAATTCTTTATGTGCCACTCAAACTTTCTAATTAACCTTATTAAAACATACTCTTGACTTTTTTAAGAGCATTTTCATCACCAAAAGAAAATGATATAAATTTATGAGAATAATCTAATGGAAGATTTATATTTCCAACTTCACTAATGTAAGAATGAGATCTATGAGGACCAAATGATATTTTCCCTCTAACTCTATTAACTTTTAAATTTCCAACAACTTCACATCCTTATTTTTCATTAATTGCTTTTCTGGCATCTTCAGTAACAACCCAATTATTATTATTTCTAATCTATTATATTAATGTCATTATTACATATTCATTAATTCTACTTTCACTTTAATCAAGTCTGTAATATTTTAATTCAATGAATTATTATGGTAAGCTCTATCCCATTGCATCTTATTAATCTATTTCTAAAAAGTCACATGGAGCCTTTACAAATTTAATGTCTAAATTCACTTAAACTCTATCTTTTGATAATTATTGATCCACAATGATTTCTGATTGAACATCTATTGTAATATACTCCTAAACAAATAATTGCAATTATCCATTACAATCACTTCACTCATGATCATTAATCCCAGCAATATCAAAGTTATAATTGAAACTACAGCACCTGAACTTGTAGGCTCTGCCAATCCTTTTGGAATTTTACCATATAAATCTATTGCTTTTAATAATTTCATTAAATTATTAATATCATTGAAGGTGATACATATTAATATTTCCGGGAATTTAGAAACTTGAGTGGAAATCATTTTTATACAATCAGGATTGTAAAAACAAAAATTAAAATGCACAACATCATTTAATTCATTTTAGTTTTCATAAGTCATAAATGTTCTCCTTCTTTATTATTATAATAAAATACTTGAGTAAAAGCATTCTATTAATGCTATTAGTAAAATCATTAAGAATAACAACATTTATTATTGTAATGAACTTTCGAGTCAAATAATTATTTTTTGTGAATAATTGCAATTAGTTTAATTAAAAAAAAGACTTATAATAAAGTAATATTGAAGCACTATCATTTTATATAATTATAGTTAATAAATAAGACTAGAATGTATAGAATTTCAATTTAGAAATATTATATTCATATAAAAAAATATAAATTCTATTTTTGACTGCTTTATTCTATAAATTCTAAATGATAAGTTATAAGTTATAAGTTTTCTTTTTTTTATTTTGTTAATAATATAAGAATTCAATTTCAAGTTTTGAGATATATTATTATTAAATATATAAAATGATTAGTTCTATTGTGTTTATTAATCACAAGGGAGAAATCCTTATATATAGAGTTTATAAGGATGACATAACAAGAAGTGAGACTACATAATTCTGTGCTAAAATTGTGGCCACTAAAGAAAATAAAGAATGCCCAATTATCAATATTGATGGTAAATTAATAATATTTAAAAATTTTAGGAACATCATTTATCCATATTACTATTAAGGACATTGTAGTTTTAGCCACAACAAAAGTAAATGTAAATGTAGCTATGACCTTACAATTTCTTTATTAATTAGTACCATAAAAATATTAATATCTAGGTTAAAGTATGCAGAGCTTATTTTGGTGGAGAGTTTGATGAAAATTGTATTAAAAAACATTTTGTACTTATTTATGAAATTCTGGATGAAGTAATGGATTATGGTGTTCCTTAAATAGCTGATGCAGATCTTTTGAAAAAAGTATCTAACTTATTACTAGAATTTAATAGTATATTTAAGAAGGAGGATTAAAGCCAGAGTTAATGAATGATGTAGAGAAATTAAAATAATTAACATCATAAGCAACAGGAGCCACTTCTTGGAGACCACCCAATCTTGTATATAGAAAGAATGAAGTTTATTTAGATGTCATAGAGAGTGTGAATGTGTTGATGTCTGTAAAAGGAACAATTTTGAAAGCAGATGTAGCTGGATCAATTTAAGTAAAATGTTTATTGTCTGGGATGCCAGAATGTAAATTTGGAATGAATGATAAATTATTAATGTAGAGAGAGCCACGTAAACCTGGTCAAACAACAACAGATAAAGGTATAACAATTGATGATCTTAAATTCCATCAATGTGTGAAATTACCTAAATTTGATAAAGAAAGAGCAATAACATTTATTCCACCTGATGGTCAATTTGAGTTAATGACTTATAGAATCACTGAAAATATAAATTTACCTTTCAAAATTATGCCAGTATATAATGAATTAGGAAAAAACAAATTAGAGATTAGAGTAAAAGTATTTAAATTTTATAATATTTTTGTAAGATTAAATCAATTTTTGAAAAGAATCTATTTGCTACAAATTTAGCTATCAAAATTCCAGTACCTAAAAATACAGCAAATGTTAATACTAATTCAGCTATTGGAAAAGCAAAACATGAACCAGATTAATAAGGAGTGATTTGGAGAATAAAAAAATATCCTGGAGATTTTGAAGCTTTATTACGTTGTGAAATTGATTTAGGTTAAACAACAAATTAATAACCTTGGATTAAACCACCTATTTCAATGGAATTTTAAGTTCCTATGTTTACAGCAAGTGGATTAAGAGTTAGATTTTTAAGAATTTATGAAAAAGCAGGATATAAACCAACAAAATGGATTAGATATATTACAAAAGCTGGTGAGTATTTACATAGATTGTGATAATAAAATAATCCAAAATATATTTATCAATTATCATGATGTGTCTTATATCTTATGTTACGAGCCTTACTTTAATATTTCAAAGTTTAATAAGATTGATATATTTTATGAGCTTGTTTGATATTGGGAGTATGTGGTCTTTACTTAATCTATAACTGTTTTTTAGGTTCTGCTAATCTATCTTATTATTTAGATGAACATGCACTATTAATCCTTAAAGGACCTGTTTTTGAATAATTTCTGAGTTATCTTTGAAATTAAATCTCAACATTATCCCACCAATTACATGGATTACATTATCCACCATCATTTACAATCACAAAATAATCTCTTCCAGTTCCATCTCCCCAATACTTAGTAGTTTTTATAGGTATTTAAGGAGGTAGATTACCAGAACGTCTTAAAGTAACATTTGATTTAGTTAGATAATGCATCTTCTCTAAGTCATGACTTGCTTAAGGAGCTATTTAAGATTGCAGAATCTGATTCATTTATCCACCATTAAACTTGCTTATGTAGGAATCCCTTCAATTCAGTCATGTTACATACCTCCCTGTGCCATCATTATGATAATTGTTCACTTTTGGCTACAATCGACAATATACTTAGCGAGCTGTCATTATAATAATTAATTAATCATTTCTACAATTCTCTTAATAAATGTGCTAAATAGATCAATGGATTAAATTCTAAAGCCTCTCTTTATTACTTCATTTAATGTTTTAAATGCTATAATTCTTATTTATCAGGTGCTTCTTCATCATCTTGATCTTCTTGAATTTGATTCAATGCAAGATTTATTTCCTTTTTCATTTCTTGAGGACTCAGATCATCTATGGAAATTCCTGTAGGAGCTTGTATTTAGTTATTAATTGGAAATATCGATTCTTCGTTTTTTATAAGCTATTAACTCATTCCACCAAAATCATCATTCTCAGCAGAACCCTAGGATGAGGATTCATATGCAGATCCTAATTCATTTTTCAATCTTTATTTCTCTACTTTTTTTTATTCAATTCGATCAAATATTTTTATTTTTTTCAATCTTTCTTAATGCTTTCTTACTTCTTCTGTCTTTACCACATGATCTATTAGTTATACAAGAGCAGTATGAAGTTTTGGATATACTTAATTTTCTAAGTATTCTATTTCTTGCATTGAACTAATTGAATTTGTTAACTACATTAATTAATTTTACTATTTTGATAATCATTAATTCTAATTACGTATTACATAAATAAATATATTATTTTCATATTATATTAAATTATCTTTATATTTTTAAAATAAATTGACAATGTATGTTAGTTCATCGAGAAAATCGTTTTTAATTTTTATTTAAAAATAATGAAATCCTATTTGATAGCCTGTCTATTACTAAGTGTCTTAAGTGTTGAGATTACTCTTAATAATGCAATAACAACTTAAGCTTTAGAAAAATTGAAAGAATCTTCATGGGCTTCATTTATTGTTGAATTTGCTTAAGTTGAATTATCTACAGGTGGAGCCTTGTCTGAATTAGTAGAAACTATTAATCAATTGATTGAATAATTACAAGAAGAACTCTAAGATATTCATAATACATATTCAAGAAGAACTGATGAACATAATCGAGATGTAACTAGACTAGAATAAGAAATCTAAGATGCTGCTAAAGGTAATAATAAAATATTATATAGATATCTTTACTGGATAAGATTTTATTGATAATGTTCTAATACCATAAAAGGAAAGATTCCAATAATCTTTGGTTTAATTGAAAATTAATATTGAAGAAAATAGAAGAGTATTAGATGGAGAAATTATTAACAGAAAGAGATAACATGAATAATTCTTATCTAATATTGCTGAATTAAATGAAGCTATTGGTGCTGTTGATGAATCACTTGGATTATTATCATAAATTTCTAATCCATCACTTATTTAATTCAAGAGAGTTTAGACTAATTTAGGTAGAATTCAATCATCATTTTAAAATCGCTCATCTTTTGCTCCAATTATAAAAGCTTTACTTGAATTAGCAACTGAATAAAATTTTACAGATTAAGGTTCAGTATAATAAGTAATTATTATAATAATTTTATCCTTTTTAGCTTGTCAAAATATTTAATGAATTAAGAGTTCAATTTGTAGATTCTCTTAATTAAGAAACAGCAGATGAAAGTTAAGCAGAGACTAAATATACAGAAAGAGTTGCTTAATTAGAAAAAGAATTTGCAGAATTCTAAAGATCAGTTTTAATTAAAAATTCTGAATTAGCTGCTAATGAATGTATATTATATTTAAAAATATTTATTAGAAAAACTTGGAGAAACAATTGTCTATGTAGGATAACGAAAAGATGATAAAGAAACACTTGAAGCATAATTATAAGCAGAAAATGATAATTATGCTGCTGAAACAGATTTGTATACAAGAACTGTTACTGAATATAATAAAGAAATAGACATTAGTAAACAAGCTTATGGTTTACTTACATAACCTAGTTTCGAATCTTATGTTAGATCAACAGTTGGGATTTGATTAAAAAAATATAGATAAAAATATATATATATATTTTAATTCAAAGAAGATATTTAATCAAATCTTTTGCAGCCATAGCAATAGATTTGTCTTCCTTTTGATATTTATCCAAAACCTATATTAAGATTTCTTTCTTTTCTATCTTAAATGGTTTTTATTCATTTAATACAACCACCCAATGTAATAATTTTATAATTCTCTTATTTAATTAAGGGCATAATAAAGGAATTAATTAATTAAATAATTACTATCTTATTTATGATAGTTTTCCTGGATAAAAATATGTCAAATGCAACATATAAGTTAATAATGTTAGTTGACATCCTGGAGTAGCAATATTAATTATTTATTAAGCATATTAAAGAGTGAAATAAAATTGGTCTTAAAAAAATAAGAATTCTTATGGGAAAGGTTAAGGAATCAATGTATTATCTGGACTAACCACAATTTTATTATTCCCTCTTTATAATTCATTAATTATTTTGCTTGTGATTGCTACCATTATAGAAGATAGATCTTCAAAAGCCCATTCTTATTTCTATTTTGTAAATTATACAAATATTTATAATGATTTATCTAAAATTTAATATTTAATTATTTTTACCTATAATTTAAAATTGTTTGAGATCTTCAATTGAACTACCCTCAACTATCTTTTGAATGATATTCAAAGTATGACCTGTTATATTATTACTATCAGGTTTGTACATATCTAATATAGCTTATAAGACTTCATGTCTTTTAAAATGAGGGAGAAAGAGCGAATTATATGTTAAGAGAATTGATGCTAATTTTAATGCATAAAATGGTAAGGGAGGTTATTCTTGGAATAATTCCTTTAATAATGGTAGAATGAGAGTAATTATGATATTATTCAATTCATTAGAGTAAGGTTTTAAGAAATTAGGATAATCATAGATTCCTTCTTCTTACAATAAAGCACTTAATAAATCTATGATCAATTTCAAAAACATAAATTTAGTTTCAGTACTCTATTACTTAACCATATAATCAATACAATTTTTAAGCACTTATTATATTATGACTTATTGTTATTTTATTAAAATTTTAGAATTAGTACACATTTTAGACATAATATTTAATAAAGTTGTTTAAATTTATGTTTTATTCTTTGATAATGATAATAATTCTGTAAGTATTGGTAAATATTAAGATGAAAATAATGATTGTTATAAAACAGGTGTTTATGAGTATTAGAATAAAACATTTAAATAATTGCCATTAGTTTTCTTTGGAGAGTATTCCATCAATTATGAATCAGTCAATGATTAATTAATCTATGTGATCATAATAGGAGTGCAATCACATAATTATTGTACTAAATGTTATAAGCATTATTTTAAATAATCATTATTATCTCTAAGTCCTTTATCTAAAATTTAATAAAATCTTAATTATTCTTCTGATAGATTAATAAGTGTAACTATATTAAATTTAATCATTAGCATTAATGCAATAGCTGCCTTTCCTCTACTCACAGCATTACCATGATCTAATAAATAAACTAATCCTTTTATTAATTAAGCTATTTTTTAATTTTTCATATATACATTCTTCCATTAATAATTTATTAACTGCATTTGATGCCAATTAAGATACATTATTACTTGATGAATCCTATGTGCTTACACTCTATAAAAGATGAATATTGAATATTGTAATCATTGCTTATTACACTCTCTGTAAATTATCTAAAAATATCTAAACTTATTAAATAAATATTAATACTGATACTAAATTCTTTAATCCAAGACTTTACATAAATACATCAACTTATTAATTATCTAACATTAGAAGATTAGCTAAAGTAATAGCACAACTAATTCTTAAACTATCATTTTTCGTAGACAAAAAGCATTAGAGAATCATCAAAACTATTTCTGATTTTGCAAATCTTTATCCTATTGATATTGATTATGATGATATATTTTCAATTGTTTTTATACAATAAAATTTTACTAATTAGATTATTTAAATTATTACCAATTTCATCTTCATTTTATGATTTAATAACTTTAATTAATTAATTGAAACTAAGATTAGTCATCTTCCAATAGGGATTCTAAGGATCTTCCTCCATTTAGGTTGCTCCATAAAATAAATATTCACCCAAAGCTGCTGCTGCTTTTCTTCTAACAGTGCTTTATTCTTTGGAATTTAATATTTCTACCATAGCTTCTGGTATTCCATGTTATGAAACTTCAGGTTCAATAACAGTAGCATGTCGTATCAATAATCCCAAAACACAGCAAATTCGATATTTTAATTAAGTTAATTTACTTACTGTTAATAATTTTAATAATAATTAAACATATGCAGAATTAATTAAACGATTAGCTGCATTAGATGTCTAAATAATTTATTCAAAATAATTTAGAATATTTAATTATTCCTATTATTTAGCTACTTGTAATGAATTATATATTTATTCAAAATGGAATTCTATTTAATCTGTTTCAATATTTCTATTAACATCATCTGAATTAATATATTAAAAAGGTAATGATTCTTTGGCAAATGTAGCATCAATTGATTTTTCTATTTCCCTATTTCCTATAATAGGTTTGACTGAATTATCAGAACTATGAGTGAATAATTAATCTATAGGAGTCAATTAATCATTTTCATTTCCCTTTTTTTATTAAGGTGTAATCCCTCCTGGAATAGGTGATTAATTAAGAAGACTTTAAGTAGATGGATGTACTGAATCTTTTTTAATTGTAAATGGTTTCTATTGTAAATGAGGTGAATTAATAGAATTCAAATCTGATTATACATTAGTTTAAAATTCTTCAGGTTATTTATCAATTTCTTCATCCTCTTATTATTATTCTGATCCTATCAATATTTCTTAATCTTTATTTGTTAATTTGAAATCTTTCTCATTACTGCTAATCTATTTATGATATTATTATTATTATGAACTACTAGGTACATCTTCTCTTAACATATTCTTATGGACATTCAAGGATAATCTAACAATATCAACTTATTTATTATTCTATTGAACAGGAGTTACTCTAACTAGATTGTTTTTTTTGCACCATGTTTCAAAATGTGGTTGAGATGGTACATTCAAATATTAAATATTAAGGAATTTACAGATCTTTTCCCAACCCCATCTTTTAAGAGGATCCTTCTCTAATAATCTAAGATTAAATTATAAACTAATACCCTTTAATAAAGTCCCAACATTAAACCTCTAATGGTTTTACTTCTGCATTCAAAATTAATTCAACTAATTCAGTAAAGCTACTGCATTAGAATGGAGGTTATCCAATACATAATTCATATGCAATACATCCCAAAGCCCATAAATCACTTTAAAAACTATATACTCCACCTTCATGAAACAATTCTGGTGCCATATAATAGGGTGATCCTCTTTTAGACATTTCTACATCTGGACCTATAGTAGCTGATATCATATCCACCAAACGTTTTGCATTTCCCAAATCACTTAACTTTGCTACTCCATATTCATTAAATAACACATTAGATGGTCTCAAATCACAATAAACTATAATTAAATTCAAATGACTCACTTATGCCCTTAGAATGCAAATAATTTAATCCTGCTGCCATATCCCTTACAAAACGTAACACTATGTTTTCTTATAACCCTTATTAATCTGCTTCAATTAGTGCCATTAAATCTCCTCCTGGACAATACTCCAAAATCACCCAAAGATGATTACGAGTCTCATACCAATGATAAAATTTCAAAATATTTGGATGTTTAAGACCAGAAAACATTTTAACCTGAATCATTTTAATTAATTGATACTTCATTCAAAAGTTTTGTACGCCTACTTTTTTCTAATGATTTTACTGCCATATATTCAATAGTCTTCTTCTTTCTTCCCTTATACACAACTGAATATTTTCCTTTTCCTATCTCATCATATATATGATAGTTATTCATAATTTTTAAATTTTGTTTTATTTTATTTTATGGGCAAGAAGAAATTCATCAACAAATAGAATGCTGCTACACTTAAAATGGTTCATTAACCAGGTGAAAATAATCAAGGAGCTACAGACATGATTTGTTTCTAAAAAGTTAATCAACCTGGTGTTCAAAATGAATTGTATTCTCATCTAAATATTGTAGATCTGAACTTATTGAAAAAGAACTAAACAAAGGTAAATTTGATCCTAATCTTAAACCACGAATCCCTTAAATTGATCCTACATAAGATGCTTTAAATTTAGTTGTTGGAAGAGAAGACCTTTGGATTCATCAATTAGCTAAATAAAAAGCCTAATAAGCACTTAAAGAGAAATAAGAATAATATTAAGATGTAGTAATGAAACATTATGATGAAAATGGATTACCTTTAGATGGGTATGATTATTCATAACATCTTGCTCCAGAAAGACGTAATCATTTCATTTATATCATAATTTAGCCTAAGGAGAAATAGAATGTGTTTTTGTTGTTCCTGAAGAAGAGAGATCAAAGGTAGTGTATGATATAGATTTTAAAAGAGAAGAATTAACAAAAGAATAATAAGAAGTTTATGATTTGTTGATGAAAGAAGAAGAGGATAATGATAATGAAAATAATTAAGAGAATTAAGAAGAATTAGATGATGATTTTGTTGTAAATTTAATTCAATAAAATAAATAATAATCCTTTTAATAAGAAAATTTGGAGAAAGTAGAAAAAATAGAGAAGATAGCAGAATCACCTAAAAAATAAGTTAGATTTTAAGATTAAGAAGAATCAGATAATGAAGAAGATTATGAAGATGAAGAAGAAATGGAAATTACTTATGATAAATAATAAATTAATTAAAAATCATAATAAAAATAATAATAATAATAATAATAATAAAAATAGACTAAATAATAATAAAGTGATTCTGATTCAGAATTAGAAATTGATTCAGATATGGAAAGAGAATTTGAAAGAGAAATGAATGCTTATGAAGCACCTGATGATGAAGATGATGACCAATAAAATAAAGATTTTGTTAATGATTAAATGCTTAATAAAGTTATTGATGATCATCTTAATACAATGACTAAAAAATAATAAAAAAAGTCTAAAAACTAACCAAAAATAAAAGATTAACCTGAAGAAACTGAATGTATTATATATTAATTATTGTAGAATAAAGAGAAAAAAGACTTGAATATTTAAGAAATACAGATTATAATGAATACTTACGATAAAAATTCCCTAATGCAGATTTTTCATAATTTCATCTAAAGAAAGAAATACCACCACTCACTCCTGAAGAAGATATAGCATTATAGAATTATTTAAATAGAGAATCCAGTGATGAAGAATGTCCTGATATGGAACCTGCTGAAAAGTATTAAGAAACTATTGTTACTAAATCTCTTCATAATACTACAATGTCAAAGATGAACCCAGATTAATTAAACATAATTAAATATAAATCAAAAAACTTAGTATCAAATACAAAAGAAGATCGAATGAAATTAAAAGAATAAGAAAAAATTAAAATTAAAGAATTAAAATAAGAAAAAGAAAAGGTCAAAGAGGCTGTTTGTGGTATATATCTTTTAATACAATTTTAGAAACTTTGAAATAAGTAGTTATAAAAAAAGAAGAAACTCCTGAAGAAAAGAAACATAGAAAAGAATTAGTGAAATAATTGAAATAAGCTTAAAAAGAGAAAAAAAAAGCATTTAAAGAATAATTATAGACTATGTCAAAAAAACTATAAAAATAAAAATTAGCTAATATTTAAAGTAATTAAACCGAAAATGTTTCAATTGTTAAAATAGCATGATTATTATATTTTTGTTTCATATTATCTAATCACATTGTTATCAATAATACTTTATTTATTAGTTATATTTTAAAATATGAACACAGTTATTGAATAAAATAAATTACATAACTTAGCTATTTACATAAATGAAGAAGAAAAGAAATTCCAAAAACATTTAGAAAAAACAGAAAAAACAAATTAAAAAAGAATTGATCTTGAAGAAGAAATACATAAAATTCAATTAGAGATCATAAGTAAATTATATCAATAATATTATAAGAGCAAAACCATTTAAAAGAGAAGGCTGAAAAGCTTCAAAAAGATTACCCTTAATTACTCGAAGAAAAATAACATGAACTTGTTAATCTCTAGAAAGAATTATCATTGACTACTGCAGCTAAAAAAGTAAATTAAGTATAAAACTTAGGCAGCTTAATAAGAATATGATATTTAGATTAAGCATCTATAGTAATAAATTGCAGAATTGAAAAGAGAAAAACAAGATTTGAAAAGAGAAAACTTAGGGAAATAAGAAAAATAAACAGCTTTGCGTAATGACTTATAAAAGTTTGGAAAAGCATTATAGAGTAGAGAAAAGCCTCCTGTTGAATATAAAATTTATAGTTCTTCTGGAGGATTCGGACCTCTTTATTAGCCATAAGAGTAATAGTAGTAAAATATGTTTTATTGATATAATTTATTAATTACTAAAGTATATTTAATTATATTTTGTCATGTAAATTAATGCAATAAGATCATTGGCCTTTTCCTCATCGTTAAGATCTCATAAGTCTTTTAACAATAAGTAATTAATATATATAAAAATTTTAGAAAACTAAAAAAGAGATTTCATCTATGAAAATAGATCATAATCTACAATGACAATATAAGGCATTGATGGAACAGCTCCTAAATTAAAACCATACCAATATTTAAATAAAGAATAATTTTGTAATCGTGATGACGATATTCCAGGAACTAGATCTAGACCGCTAATTAGATCAAACAATAGATCTGATAATAAATTAATTGTTGATGATATTAAAGAAACTATGTCTAAAGTTAATAAATTTTCAATCAATTGAGACACTGTTAATCCTCTTAAACCTGTTTATAAAATATCCTCATATGAATAAGCTGAACCTTAAAAACCTAAATTAATAAGAGAAAGCTATAATGTGTAGGATATTGAGGGTGCTTAACCATCATTTATGAACCCTAAAGATATTGTTGGTGCTTAAGCTGGATCTCATTTTTAACTATTAAATTTCTGGAAATAGTGAAATTTAGTAATTTTTATTTAGAATTTTGATTAGTTCCATGAAATCAAAAAGTTTATTTTAAAGAAATGCATGTATATAAATGTTGACAAATACATAGAAGTTGGATTTCTATTATCTTGAATTTGATAAATTTAAATTATCATTATATGTCATCATATTTAGGTTTTATCAGATTTAATAAAATCATAATATTAATTATTGCATTTCATAAACTTAGTATTTCTATTAACTTTTATTATTATATTTAATGAATTAGCTTGTGAATAATAATCCTACAACAGACTAAGGTGCAATTTAAGCTGCTTTCCCAGGAGAATACAAAAATTTTGCTCCTATTGGAAGAGGTTCTTATGCTAAAGTGTATAGAGCAGAAACAGAAAATGGTGAATTAGTTGCTATAAAAGTAGATAATTATTTAATCCTTATAGGTGATTGATTTAAAAAATATGTAAAAGGAGATTATTCCTTACATGTAAAATGAAATGAAATTATTATCAGAAAGTGATAATAGGAATGTGATTAAGTTGTTCAAAAGTAACCAAACCAATGAAAAATTAATTTTAGTTCTCGAAGTATTTATTATTAGTTAAATTTAGTATTGTTAAATAGATGTTGAATTTATGGTGAAAAGATATTTTAAAGGAAAATTATCAGATGATTTAGTAATAATTATATTGAGATAACTTGCAAATGGATTATCATATTTACATAGAAATAAAATTATTCATAGAGATTTGAAATTAGAAAATTTTGCTGTTTAATTAACTTAAGAAGATCAGGATGCCTTATAAAATAGAAATGATTTATCAGTATTTGATAGAGCGACCTATAAATTAATTGATTTAGGATTAGCAAAGAAGTTAGGAGATCTTTAAGCATAAACTAGTACTTGGGCAGGAACAGAATTAAATATGGGTATCATATAAAATATAAAAATTAAGCTCCTGAAATTTTAAATGAATAAAAGTATTCATTCTAAGCTGATATGTACAGTCTTGGAGTCTGCTTATACTACATGCTTGTTGGTAAATATCCTTATTTTGATCCAACCAATAGAACTCCACTTTAAGATTTAATAAAAAAGGAGAATGTTGATTTAAATCATATTGCTAATCTTTAATTGAGAAGTTTGATATAAAGAATGCTTAAATTTGATCCTAAACAAAGGCTTACATTTTAGGAATTATATCAACATGAGTTTTTTAAATATAGAGAAGGAGATTTAGCTAATCCAATTGATTTAGAATTAAATTAAAATTAAGTCATTTATTCTTAAAGATTGGATGAGTCAGTTTTAGAATAAAATCCTATAAAACAATAAAGTGAAATATTTTTATAGGAGAATGAAAGGAAAACTTAATAAGTTATGAATACATAACAATAATAATAATTCAATGATTTTATAAATAATCCAGTAATTTAAGAAAAAAATTAAGAGTTTTAAACTCCAGAAGTAAAGAATATGTTTCCTACTAGTAAGTTTGATCCTTAAAAAAAATAAAATGATTAAATCATGCAACTCTATCATATAAGAAATTAATATATTGCAATTTTGAAATTAGCTGAATATCTTGAGCAAATAATACCTCTAGTTAAAAATTCTAAACTTGATTTTTTGACTATGTCATAAAAATTTAACATGTATATCGAATATCTGAGAATGGTTTCTAAATAATTATACACAAAGTTATAATAAAGATTCCTTTTCTTTTAATAATCTTTAGGATCTTATGATAGATTTTAATTATTGTAAAAGTAAGTCAAATAAGAAGATTAACCAAAACTTGAAAAAGTGTAAGTTAGAGAAGGAGATAGTGGTGGAATGATTTCATGGCTTAAGAAAAGTGTTTTAAAGTAAATTTAATGTGAACCTCATGACTCTGCCAATTTTAATTAATAATACTAATAAAACAACATTGAATTATATAAAGAATTGTTGAAGATGTTACAAGATTCATTTTACAAATATACAGATGATTCTGATCCTAAAATAAAAAGAATTAAATGTTTAATCTATTTATCTATGATAAATACTGCTAGATCTAGAGTACTATTTTAAGTTGAACTTTAAAATACTGATTATAAGGCTGAAGAACTCCTATTAACAAAAGCCCGCGATGAGCCAGATATTCTTTCAGAAAAAGTAACAGCAATTTTAGCTTAATATAATTTACAATATAATTGAAAGATTCTATAATTTTAAGTATGCAAAAATATTGTTTTTATATATTTTTAATCAAATTTTTATTTATCAATCTTTAATATTGATGATTACAATTATCTTAGAAGACTAGATATATATAGGAAAGAGTTCCTAAATTTGATACTTTTTCTATGACCATTTATATATGATGGCAAAAGATTCCTTCTTATTTTGGTTTTTTATTTATTTAAATTAAATTAAGATGATAATACATCTTAAGTATTATAAATTTTTTACCATAACCTAATCAAAAATACTTTGAATATCCTACAAATTGTTTTTATTTTCAATTTTTCTAATGATTTATAAGATTATTAGTAAAGTATAAAAATAAAAATATTAGATTTTTTAAAGAAATTTATTTGGATAAAAATGTTTTAGACAACAAAAGCAAAGAAAGAAGAAAAGTATAAGTTAAAATAAAGGAATTTGATTAGTTTATTAAAATAAAAAGAATTATTAAACTTTATTTAGTTATAGATATTTCATTACATAATTAATCAAATATTGTCTTTGAAAAGTCTTCCTATTGAAGTTTAACTTCCTTTAATGTCAATGTTTTCTTTATACAAAGAAGATTTTCTAACTTCAAAATAGGTGGATTCCTTATAGAATTATATTTATTTAATACCTTAATATTTTTGATATCTTATCCTCTTTTCTTATATGCATCAAATTCTGCTTGAAGCATCATTAAATTTTCTTGAACTCGATGATAATCTTTATTTAAAATAGAGAATTTTTGCCTCCAAGTTTCTACTTCATTTTATAAGTAACTAATTCTATCTTCTAAATTAGAAAGATCAATATTATTATTTTATTCAATTTATCTCATTTAAGAATCTAGTTCTACTAATTACATTTATTTTATTTTTAATTCTTCTAATAATTTCTCCAACTTGAATTTTAATGAACTTTCAGATTCAATCTTATATTCTAATTCTTTTTATAAATTTTTTGCTTATAAATTAGTTTGCTCATTTAAATATTTCATTTATTACTCTACACCTTACAAATGAGAAATCTAATCTTATTAGAAATAATTTTTCTTATTTAATTCTTCTTCTAAAGAGAGCTAATATTTAAGATCATTTTTTAAACTATCAATTTATTTCATATTTTCATCTATTTATTATTACAATTCTATTAATTTAATTTCTTATTTCTAACTATTTTCTTTGGATTTTTCTAATTCATCTACTTATTACTATTTACTCTATTCATATTGAGATAATTTTTCTTATTATTGATTATTTAAGATTTATTATTTTTCCAATTCAAAACATTAGAGTAATATTTATTCTATTAATTTTAACTTTTCTTCTTTTAGATTATCATTTTGTTATTATAATGTAGTAATTTATTCTGATGAATTTTATTAATTATTTAAAAGATTTGATTGAAGATCTGAATTTTGAAGTAACAATTTATCTTATTCTTTATTCAGCGAAGTTATTTATTCTTTTAATTATTATTAAACTACTTCAGTTTCCTTAATTCTTTCATTTATTTATGTTTGATGTTCTTCTAATTATAACTATTATTATTTAATTTCAGTTTATAAGAGAATGTTTTTAATTTCAAGATCTGTTTTTTATTATTGTAATTCTTAAATGAGATTTTATAATTATTTATTAGTTTCTATTTATGATTATAGTTAATTATCAAATTATTAAAGACTTTCTGATTTTAAATTTAAATCATCTTTTAATTCAACAATTAATTTTTCATTCTATCTTAATGTTAATTGTAAATTTTTAATCATCTCATCTAAATTATCTAATTTACAATTTTTTGTTTATAATTCATCAGATACTGAATCTAATTTATTTGTTTTTTCTTATAATTAAGTAATCAAAGATTTATTTTAATCTTTCAAATCATCAATTTCTTTAGTATTATCATTTAATTATTATTAAATTTATTATAATTGATTTACTAAAGCCTCCCTTTCTTATTTTGTTAATTAATGTTCAGTGTCTTTATTAGATAATAAATTTTCATGATGTTATGTTTATTAAATCAATTGATATTATAAATTTTAATTATTTTGATCATTAATAATTATTTGTTAATTTAATTATAGATTTTATTCTTGTTATTCATTTAATTCAGTTTCAAGTTAATTAATTTTATTATTTAAATTTTCTTTTTCTTTTTAAATCATATCTATTTTTTCTTCTTATAATTATTCATTTTATTGAGATTATACTAATTTCTATTCTAATAATTCTAAATTCTCTCTAAATGTTTACATTAAAGAATCCTTTTATACAAGCATTTATTATGTTTATTAATCTTTTTGTGTAATTTCATATTTAAGTTCATGAATTATATTATTAGAGTATATGAGTTCTTATTCATAATTATTTTGTTTCTATTATAATTCTAAAATTTAATTATTTCTTTCTTCAATTACATTTTATCCTACTTACAATTGCTTTTCATAATCTTAAACTCTAAATTTTAGTTATGAAATGACTTCATTTTTATCTTCTATTACAAATTATAGTCTTTCAATTTCAGAACTTAAAAGAGCAACTTTATTTTCAAGTACTTCTTATTATTTTAACTATGATGTTAAGAATCTAATTTAATCATCTTAATAAGAGAATTATGATTTAAAAGTATTAAGTTCTGAATTTATATAAGTAACTTCTTGCTTATGATTTTTTTATGTTTCTTCTAATAGTTTTTTCATACTTTCAATTTCCATACTTGTATCAACCCAAATTTATTATTCGCTATAATATTTCTCTACCTACTAATCTAATTCATTTTAAAGTTCATTTATTCTTTGATTTAATTTATTATTTTCTTATGTCAATTAATCTATCAAAGTTTCCTAAAATTAATATATTACTTACATGTCCTTAACATTTTTTTTCTGTACACAATTTAACAGTTCTAGTCTCTATTACTGGTCTATATGTAGTAGTTGTAACAGTAGTTTTAGGTCTTGATTAATAGGTAGTAACCTTTGCTAATCTACCACAAGAATCATGACGTTTGTCTTTAGGTGGAGAATTGACAACTCTTGTTGTTGCAATAGTCTGAGTTTGAAAAAATTTGGGAGATTGAGGTCTCATTGTGAGAGAAATCGTTAAATTTAATAATAATTTTTAATACAGTTAAAATGGAATAAGATGAAATAATTAAATAAGTGGTTCATGTTTTTAATAAACTATCTACAAACTAATAATAACCTATTAGTAAAGAGACATTATTAAGATTCTTGGATTCTCAATCAAATCAAGAATATGATAGAGGTCTATTTGAGTAAATGTATGTATAAATGGTCAAAAAAGATTCTGGATAAATTACTATTTAGAAATTCATAACAGTTTTGATTGAAGCATTAAAATAATTGAAAAATAAGATATCTAACATAAAGATATAAATATCACAAAAAACCAAAAATTTAGAGGAACATTAATTAACCTTAAAAGAATTATAATCTCAAGAACAATTTAATTCATATAAAATATCCTTAGACAGTAGAATTAGAATTACTATTCATGATGCTAATATTTAATTTCCTGGAAATAGTCCAATTGCAGTTATTTTAGGATGTGATTAAATAAGATATTCTACAAAACCAGCAAGCAGAGAAAATCCTATATGGGAGGAGAAGTTTGATTTTGATATCAAAACTGGCAAAGAAGAAATTTATATTATTATTTTAGATAAAGAATTGGCAGATAGAGAAGAAATAGGAGGATAAACAAAACTTAATTTACAAGATTTTTATGATTAATATCCTCATGAAATAACACTTGAATTAAAAGACAAATATAATGTAGTAAAGTATTCAACCATTAGAGTTAGAGTATAATGGATACATTCTTAAGTATTTTGATATATATGAAAGACAAAATATTGTACACAAGTTATCCAAGAATTAAAGCAAAATATCAAAAATCTTGATGATGATTTAAAGGAATATAAAAATTATATTCAGATGTTATTCCTTCCTTTTGAAGAAAACTATTATAAATCTTAAGGGGAGAAGTAAGAATATAGTGATTATTCTACAAATTAACATACACATTAGAATTAATTGGTAAGAAATCCAGAAAATTAAGAATGGTTGAAATTTGGGTTCATTTTAACATTGATATACTCTATTGTGGCACTTTTTACTTGTCTTTTTAAAACTTAGTTTTTGGATGTATATATATATATATTTTAGTCAATTGTAATATTTTAAAGCCTAATTTATTATTTGGATAACGATAAATTTTCATAATAATTACATCTTAAAGTAATTTCTTTAATGTTAGCATTCACTCTTATTATTGATACATTTTGGCTCATTATCTTTACTAAACCATATATTAATAATGATGTATTATTTTATTAAATTGAACATGGGTTTCAATTATATGAAATCATTATGCAATATATTTTATTTGGAATTAAAGTAAATTTTATTATATTTATTAGTTTTCTTTAATATGTATATATGCATATATTTATTTTTCAGAAAATTTAAATGAAAATTCCCATAATGATTAAGCATACTCAAACAGAGAAAATTATTAACTAAATGATAATCCTCTAGAAAGAGATAATAGAAAAAATGAGAATTATTAAGTTAAACAATAATTATGAATTTAATCTATTCATTATTTATAGAGAAATTTGATATTTGAATACGCTTATTAATAATTCTAATAGCTGTATTTAATATTAAAATTTAACAGTTCAACTTTCTAATTTATTTTCATCATAATCTTAAAATGGAACTTGATAAACATTAATTGAAGAATTTGATAAACGTCCTCCATTTTTTTTAAAATCTTATTTTTTCTTTATCCTGTTTGCTAATCTCAAATATAAATTATTTTATTATTTTAAAAATTCTTCATGAACAGTGGAATCATTAGCTTCATTATTTTTTTCAAATTATCCAACAATATTCTCACAAGCTCTTTCATTCACTTTTTATACTTCTTCTAATTCATACAAATGAACCATCTTCTTTTATTTATAATTATCTATTTGAATTATTGGGATCTCTGATTGATTAGCCATTATAAGATTTTTTAAGATATCATCTTAATCTTATTTACTTTTTCTTACTATCTATTATAACAATTGATGTTGCTTATCCATAAAATAATATGTAATTGGATCCATTTATGAATCATAATATGAAACTATTTCTCCATACATTTGAGTCATTTAAACCAACTAAATTCTTAATCACAATCACACACACATACTTCATCCATGCATATATCCTCTTTCGTGGCTTTCTCTTCATATTTTAATAATACACAATAAAACTGTTTTGCAAGGGGTCTTTTGAATGCTCTATCATCCATTGTTTTCATAGTATAAAAATTAATTTATAGAATATGATCAATTTCTAAACAAAACCTTTTTATAATTTTAACAATTAAAATAATTACTCCATATCATTTATAAATATATATATCATAGAAGCCTTTTAAATTTAAATTATTCAATTATACTGAATCATATATTTAAAATAAATTAAAAGTATTTAACATTATAATATATCTCTAAATTCTCTTCTTTATTGAAATTTCACATGTTATATATCTCTCTCAAGAAAAAATTTTAAGAACATAATTGAGTTTATGCAAATCTTTATTATGGTTACTCATAAAATATGAAAAAATAGCGTTGTTTTATTTTAAATTTTAAATTTTATAAATGTAATATTTAGAAAACATGGAAATATTAGTATATAGGTGTAATATATAGTATTGGAATTGGTCTAGATAAACAAGCAAAATGGGATTATATGAATGTTTATTGAATGGATAACATATTATAAAAAATTGATTAAGAAATAATCGAGATTTGTTAAATATTTAAAAAAATAGATATTTATATTTGATTGCATGAGCAGAAAAGAATAAGACATCAAAAGATTGATTGCTTCATAAGTAAAAATGTTATTTAGATTTCACTATAGTGCCACATTGGAACAAAACAACTTCATTTTGACTTAAAGAGATATGTATCTCATAGAAGTGATAATGGTTCATACATTCTCAATTTAGAAGAAACCTGGTAACACATTAAATTGGCTGCCAGAGTTATTGCTGCAATTGAATAACCTCAAGATGTTATGGTATGTTAAAAATGAATAATTCAGGTTGTTTCATCAAGACCAATTGGTTAAAGAGCAGTCATTAAGTTTGCTCACTATACATAAGCCAGCTCAACTAGATCAGCAAGATGGACACCAGGTACATTGACAAATCAATCCAACAGTGCTAGTGGTAAATTCTAAGAACCACAATTATTGATTGTCACAGACCCTCATTTGGTAAGAATTTGAATTCATAAATTTTTTATAGGATAGATAAGCTATTGTTGAAGCCTCATACGTTAACATTCCAGTCATTGCCTTATGCAACTCTGACACTCCATTATAATTTGTTGATATCCCCATCCCAGTTGGAAATAGAGAAACCAAATCAATTTCAATGGTTTATTGGTTATTGGCTAGAGAAGTCAAAATCTTAAGAGGAGAATTGAGATAAGGTATAAATATATAATTTTACATTTTTTTAGATGAAGAATGGGATGTATTGGTTGATTTGTTCTATCACAAAGAAATTACCAATGATTAATTGGGAATTACAGACAATTAAGTCAAATAAGAAGCTGAAGGTGAAGATCATGAACAATAAGCTGAAGGTGAAAAGGCAGATAAAGACTGGTGATAAAATATATTAATATTATGTAAAGTACATGTATAAGGAATGCGTTTAATTTTATTAATTATATTATTATTTCTTTATTTTATGAGTAATACTTTTAAATCTGCAGGCAATACTCTTGCTAAAGGTAATGATTTAGGTTAAACGAACTAAAGTTTTGGTGGCTCTTAAAATCCTGCTTCATTAAAAGGAAAATTGATGAGTTTGGAAGTATTTAAATAATATAATATTAGGAAACTATTAAAGGTATTTAAGATGAGATGAATTTTCACAAAAAAGAAGTTTAAATTCTTAAATCAGAAAAGGATACTTTAGAATCTGTTTTGAGCATGAAAACTTAAGATGTTAAAAAGACTCTTACAAATGAACTTATGAGAATAGAAGAAGAAATGAAAAGGTATTTACAATATTAAAATATTTTTAATTAGACATTTTGCACATCAAAAGGCTGAGAATTCAAGATTATAATAATAAATAACAGGATTAAAAGGAGAAAAGACTGCTTTATAATAATAATTGTTAGGATTGTAAAGGAGAATTGCTGAGTTGGAATTATAAGTTGGTTAAGAATAAGCATGAATAGTAATATAACCCAAAAAGTTAAATCATAATTAAATTTTGTTATTTTATATTCATTAGCGATGGATTCATATTCCTTATTAATAAGTAAACCCTTCAAAATAAACATTCTGTTAAGAATCTGGAGTTTCAATTAAAGGCTATTATAAGAATGCTGGAGCAAAGTTAGACAAATCCTCTAAATGTTGAATTCGGGGTACTATTGGAGGCTAAAGTTTTCTTTGTTCAACTAGTTACCAATCTATTCCACTAAAAAAGTTGTGTTTTTTTATTTCTTGGATCCCATTTGAGCCTAATCGGAATCCAGGCTACATAATAAAATGATTTATACATCTTTTATTAGGAGTCCTTTTAGTAAAGATTATGCTTATAGAGAAAAGTTAGGTTTCATTTCTAAAGGTTTTTCACATCTATTTTTCAACATTTCTCTTTTATTTTTAGAATAAAATGGAGGAGCACCACTTAACATTTCATATATCAAAGCTCCATAACTATAAAAATCAACAACAAAACTATGTCCTTTTTCTAATAAATGATAAAGAGACACAGTTTACAATATAGAATTTCAGGAGCAACATATTCTGGAGTACCACAAAAGGAATATGTCATTTCATTTCTTTCATATCCTAATTTAGATAATCCAAAATCAGTAAGAACTACATGTCCATCTTTATCTAGGAGAATATTTTCTGGTTTTAAATCTCTGTAAATAATTTTTTATTGATGCAAGTTATCAAGAGCAATTAAAAGTTCAGCAGCATAAAATTAAGTCCATTCTTCACTAAATTTTTATCTTTTTCTAAGATGTAGAAACAGTTCTCCACCTATCATAAAATCCATAACCATATAAAGTCTTGATGGAGTTTAAAAAGCAAAATGCAATTTTACAGAAAAAGGACTATTAACAAGTGTCATTATTTTTCTCTCTTATATTGCTTATTCTTATTATTTCTTTTTTTGTAACAATTTTTTCCTTAAAATCTTCACTGCATACAATTATTGATCTGCTATTCTTTTAACAAGTAAAACTTTTCCAAATGAACCTCTACCTATAACTTTTAATAGTTCAAAATCAGAAAGAGTAAGTTTAGTTTTAAGATTTCCGTTTTCACCTTCAATAGGTATTTATGTTGTTTCCCCAATCTTTTCATCAACTTCATCTTCATCTAGAATTTCACTTGCAATATCTGGTATTTTTGAGTTATATTCTGCTTATTTGTTTTAGCACATACCCATTTTATTAAATATATTTTATATTTTATGATAAACTTATTCTTGAATTAACTCTTCATTAATAAATAAATTATGAAGATGATGTAATAAGCTTACATTATATATAATTAAATATTTATTGTTAATTATTAAACTATTATGATTAGAAAAAAAATGTATATGAAATAATTATATTTCATTCATCAACTATAAAATTATTATTATTTTATACAATCTAATGTTTTAGGATCCAGAAGAGAAAGATATGATTGGTGATCTTCTTAATGGTATTACAAAATATTAAAGCTATTTTAGATAGTTTTGAAGCAGACAAAACAAAAAAATCATATTCTAACAATAGACCCCCTGCATTAGAAATAAAATAATAATAAAAGGCTTCACCTGTTTATCAACCCAAAGTTTATTCACCTTAAGTTTAACATAAGGCTAAGTTGTTAATTTCTTTATTAAAGTTCTTACGATTTAGATTTAAGACTTACTAAAATACCTGTTTAACAAAGTGCTCCTAATTCAGCCTTAAAAGCTAAATCATATGATTGCATGACTTAATTTATTCCAGAAGAAGAAACAAGTCTAGATGGAGATTTAGTAATCAAAAATTCATAATAAATAAGATATCTAAATGTAAAGATTAAAATGGTGCCAGAAGCATTTAAAAATAATTCTAAGAAGGACCTGTTGCAATCAAAGATTTGATATTCAGTAGACTAGAAAAAGGATTCGTATCACTGTCAAAAGATGTATTTGGTAATTATGTCATCTAAAACCTACTTGAAAATGGTATGAATTTTACATTAAGTTAGGAACTCCCTTACAATAATAAAAAATGCTTGTAATTTTATAACCTCATACTTAATAACTTGCATTTCATCAATATGGATGTAGAGTCTTATAAAAGTTATTATAAAATGCATATAAAACTCCAGAATTTCAAGTGTTATTTGATTCAATAAAAGGGAAAGTAAAAGAATTAGTTATAGATCAACATGGAAATCATGTAGTTCAAAAACTTATCTAACTTATGGAAAGTGATGTAAGCCTTTGGGTTTTAGATGGAATAGAAGGTTAAATAAGCAAATTGGTTACAAATTCTTTTGGATGCAGAATTATATAAAAAGCTGTATCAATCTCTAACAATCATGTTGAAAGATAAATGAGAGTTCTATAAGAAATCATGAAGATATCTCAAGAATTATGTACTTCTTAATATGGCAATTATATAATTCAGTAATTGTTGAAAGATGGTCCAGAAGTTATTTAAATTGAAATCTAATAAATAATAATGGATAAAATAGAAGAGTATAGCTTAAATAAATTTGGGAGGTATTTTCATTTTATAAAATAAGTAATGTTGTTGATTGTGCAATTAAATGTTCAGATAATAAATTTAAATTAAAAATTATGGAATTATTATTGAGCCAAAAGAATCATCCAGTTTTATTTGTTAGATTATCAAAAAATGCATATGGAAATTATGTAGTCTAAAATTTTTTAAAATTTGCAGATAGTGAAATATAAAAGGAGTTATATCTAAAACTTACAAATAATTAATAATTATTGCAAGAAATTTAATAATCCCAATTTGGTAATTTATTTTAATTGATTTTAGGTTAATATGTATATTAAATGTTAACATAAAAATTAGAACTTGAAGCTTTTAAATTATGATACCTCTGTATGATTTGTTAATATATTGTAATTAAAAAAATACTGATATTTACTTATAGCATATTTATTTAATCTATACGATCCTTGGTCTTTCTAAATTTATACTAAATAAATCTTAGATGTCTTGAGAGTAGTTTTATTTTGTAGTAGATAATTTATAACAAAAAAGTATGATAAATATCATCAAGACTTCCTTCATTAAATTTGAACCTTTAAGGAAAAAATATACTATACTTTGTTTAATTTAAAAAATGAAATGATAAGTTAATCTTAACACTTTTTTGAATAAAAAAATTTAGATAGTAGATATAAAAAATTTTTACTTTGGTTGTTTTATCTTTATGATAATAAATAAATTAATTAAGAGTTGCAATTAACATTCCATACTTTGATTAGTATTGTATTCTTTAAGCATATTAATTAGATAATAAAATTATTGGGATGTGATAAGGAAAATAATTCCAAAATTATAAATTATTGCCAAAAATTAATTTAAAAAATCTCAAATTTTATTAGAAATAAAAATAGCAATGTAATAAATACTTCTCTATATTAGAAAAAGTTAATATTAGTATAATTGTTCCAAATGTAAATGAATAAAAATTAAGATTAATTCTAAACATCATCTCTTATAAAAATTTGACAAAACTTTTAATAACTTTTGGTTATAGTTAAACTTTATCTGTTGAATTTAAAAAATAATCAAAGCAATTTAAAAAATAACTTAAAGGAATTTCAAAGCATATATTAGTAATCAGCTACATCAATACACATAAGATTAATAAAAGTTGCTTATAAAATACATAAGTTAAATTAAATTATATTTATGTGATCAAATGTGAATTAATTATAAATTCAATTTTAAGAATTTCTATTTTAAAGTTTATTTTTAATTCTTAACTCCTTTTTTTTCCTACACTATTTATGGTTTTTTTTTCCTCATCTGAAAACAAGAAAATAATTAGAAATATATTTGAGAAAAGTTTAAAAATTTTTTATAATTATAATTATATTAAATTAAACCCTTTTAGGGGGATAAAAATCACAATCATTCATTTATTTTTACATTCTAAAATCTCATATTATTATTTATCTACTTTTATGTTAATTTCTAATTTTACATCCCTAACTAAATATTTTTCAATTCAACAGTGCATCTCAATTATATATTTTATGCTAATCCTCAAATTGGTTTACCTACATTTTGAACCACTAAATTTCAATAACTATTATATATTGTTGAGGCATTATCTAAAACTTATCGATTTTCTATCTTATACTATTTTTATATTTATTTATCTAAAGTTAATCCTCTCACATAAATTTTATAAGTTAGTGTATTCATAGTTTTATTCTTTAAATCATTCAATTATTTAAAATATATAAGGTTTATTTAGCAAGCCAGTTATTTTCTTGAAACTACTTTTACTAATTAATTACACTTTCTTTTAATATGTAATTCTTTTTTCATAACTTAAAGCTGCTGGAAATCCAAATATATTTCCTTAATTAATTTGATTTTGTAATTTAATAATTGCTGGTTTTTCTATATTTATTTTCAAATTATATTTAGGGGTTATAATTAATAATTTTTTAATAGTTTTACTGTTAGTGTTTTGCTATAAAATAAAAACTAAATCGGTTGCCTATAAATAATCTTCTATCTTGCTTTTAAATTGTTATTTAATATCATTTACCATTTGATAAAAATTATATCTGTGTTTTTATCCTTACAATAGAATTTCAAGATTTTAATGAAAAATAAGATATTTATATAGCTCCTTCAAGTTTAACTTCTTTAATAAACTTTTCAAAATTTTAGATATTGTTGGAGAAATCAAATTGATGATATAATCCAGTTTTAGGTTTCTATTCTTTATCATAATATGCAATCGAAGAAAGAATTATATCTCTATTAGTCTAAAATTTGATAGCCTTTAAGTATTTTTAAGCTAAACATATTACTTGCTCAACATATGGTTACATAGATCTAAATAATCATTTATTAAATTTATACTATGTAAAATCAACAACGTAACAAATATCTAACTTTCCGCATTCATCTAAAGAAACTTATGTTTTCTTCATCATTATTTCTTTGATCATCTTGTTCTCTATCCTTTATTACTCTTTTATCGCCTTTTATCTTTTAATTTCCTAATATTCTTATTCTTTCTATTTTTAAACTTTTTGAATTTCTTATTCATTTTTTTGCAAATTTTATTATATTTCATTTTTTAATTATCTTAACTCTTATTCTAATTTTGATGTATTTTGATCCTTATCTTAGATTTTCTTTTCCCATTTAGTTTGAGCTTCTTTATATAAGTATTCATATTATTATTTCTTTGTTTAAAGTACTTTTTGAATATTATTTTTCATTAAAAAAGTCACTTCTTTATTGATTTACTTTTGAAAATCATCATTTTTTAAATTAAGTAAAGTATTAGAATTGAATTTTTGTAAATCCGATGATAATTACTTAGGCTATATCTACTTGAAATTAAAGTTCTCATTCAGAATTTGATCAAGTTATGCATCAATTCTATGGAATGAGGACTATTTATATCGATTAAATAATGTTTTTTACATCTAATGCTAATTCAAAATTTTTTATAATTGCATTTGCTTTCTTTTTGTATTATTTTCTTAAAGCTTTTTCTGAAAAAGTTTTCATTTGAATATTAAAAGAATTTTTATTTCTATTAATACTTAGTATATAATTAATAAATGTGCTCATTAAAATTTTATTACAAAATGATATAAATAAGGATCTATTGTTTAACAATTTGATTTATGATTTAACTAGAATAAAGAATTAACTAACATTTGAAATCTCTTTTTGAATTGAGGATTTACAGTTTCAAAAACTTTACTATTACTAATATGCTACAAAAAGGAGCTTACTATTAATTTAAAAAAAAGTATTTGTTATCGGTACAATCTGATATGAAAAGAATTTGTTTTAATGTGCTTGATTATAATTTTGAAGGTTTACTTCTCAATAAATTTATTAAGCATATATGAAATTTAGAAATACTTAAATAAGATAGCAAATTACATCAAAGTTTTAATTGAACTATCAATTCTGTTAATTGTAATAATTACTTGATGATTTTCATATAAGTTAAGGATGAAAATATAGAATAGTAAATGAATTAACATTATAGAAGTATTATGGACTTTAAAAGATTTAGAATTGATGATAGCAGTAAAAATTAAAATACATTACAAACCAATAATACCATTTTTTTCCAAAAGATAAAGCATATATGATAGAGATTAGTTATAATAAAATTAAAATTAAATTACAATTCAAAAATAAATTATTATTTAAAGCCATAAATAGTTTAATCAGTTTAAATTGATATAAGGATTTTTGGAATTGGTCTGAAGAATAGAATTCTCAAGCTTCTTTAAAAAGCAATAAAACATAGAGCACAATNAAGCTGCTGGAAATCCAAATATATTTCCTTAATTAATTTGATTTTGTAATTTAATAATTGCTGGTTTTTCTATATTTATTTTCAAATTATATTTAGGGGTTATAATTAATAATTTTTTAATAGTTTTACTGTTAGTGTTTTGCTATAAAATAAAAACTAAATCGGTTGCCTATAAATAATCTTCTATCTTGCTTTTAAATTGTTATTTAATATCATTTACCATTTGATAAAAATTATATCTGTGTTTTTATCCTTACAATAGAATTTCAAGATTTTAATGAAAAATAAGATATTTATATAGCTCCTTCAAGTTTAACTTCTTTAATAAACTTTTCAAAATTTTAGATATTGTTGGAGAAATCAAATTGATGATATAATCCAGTTTTAGGTTTCTATTCTTTATCATAATATGCAATCGAAGAAAGAATTATATCTCTATTAGTCTAAAATTTGATAGCCTTTAAGTATTTTTAAGCTAAACATATTACTTGCTCAACATATGGTTACATAGATCTAAATAATCATTTATTAAATTTATACTATGTAAAATCAACAACGTAACAAATATCTAACTTTCCGCATTCATCTAAAGAAACTTATGTTTTCTTCATCATTATTTCTTTGATCATCTTGTTCTCTATCCTTTATTACTCTTTTATCGCCTTTTATCTTTTAATTTCCTAATATTCTTATTCTTTCTATTTTTAAACTTTTTGAATTTCTTATTCATTTTTTTGCAAATTTTATTATATTTCATTTTTTAATTATCTTAACTCTTATTCTAATTTTGATGTATTTTGATCCTTATCTTAGATTTTCTTTTCCCATTTAGTTTGAGCTTCTTTATATAAGTATTCATATTATTATTTCTTTGTTTAAAGTACTTTTTGAATATTATTTTTCATTAAAAAAGTCACTTCTTTATTGATTTACTTTTGAAAATCATCATTTTTTAAATTAAGTAAAGTATTAGAATTGAATTTTTGTAAATCCGATGATAATTACTTAGGCTATATCTACTTGAAATTAAAGTTCTCATTCAGAATTTGATCAAGTTATGCATCAATTCTATGGAATGAGGACTATTTATATCGATTAAATAATGTTTTTTACATCTAATGCTAATTCAAAATTTTTTATAATTGCATTTGCTTTCTTTTTGTATTATTTTCTTAAAGCTTTTTCTGAAAAAGTTTTCATTTGAATATTAAAAGAATTTTTATTTCTATTAATACTTAGTATATAATTAATAAATGTGCTCATTAAAATTTTATTACAAAATGATATAAATAAGGATCTATTGTTTAACAATTTGATTTATGATTTAACTAGAATAAAGAATTAACTAACATTTGAAATCTCTTTTTGAATTGAGGATTTACAGTTTCAAAAACTTTACTATTACTAATATGCTACAAAAAGGAGCTTACTATTAATTTAAAAAAAAGTATTTGTTATCGGTACAATCTGATATGAAAAGAATTTGTTTTAATGTGCTTGATTATAATTTTGAAGGTTTACTTCTCAATAAATTTATTAAGCATATATGAAATTTAGAAATACTTAAATAAGATAGCAAATTACATCAAAGTTTTAATTGAACTATCAATTCTGTTAATTGTAATAATTATGATGAAAAAAAAATGAGAACAATTTATACTTGATGATTTTCATATAAGTTAAGGATGAAAATATAGAATAGTAAATGAATTAACATTATAGAAGTATTATGGACTTTAAAAGATTTAGAATTGATGATAGCAGTAAAAATTAAAATACATTACAAACCAATAATACCATTTTTTTCCAAAAGATAAAGCATATATGATAGAGATTAGTTATAATAAAATTAAAATTAAATTACAATTCAAAAATAAATTATTATTTAAAGCCATAAATAGTTTAATCAGTTTAAATTGATATAAGGATTTTTGGAATTGGTCTGAAGAATAGAATTCTCAAGCTTCTTTAAAAAGCAATAAAACATAGAGCACAATTCTACTAAACAATGTGATCATTCATTATGAAACTATAATATCGATTTAGATCTCTGAAAGGACCTATCTTGATTTCACCTGGATTTTAAAGTTGATCAGGCTAAACAAAGGATTTGATTTACTAATACAAGTACAAAAAGTATTGTTCCTAAAAGCAATTGTATAAAACATTCAAAATAACAATCAATAGAAACAAATGATATAGAATTTTTAGAATATGAGATTTTTAAATAAAGAAAATAGAAACTATTTTATAATGAGTTATGAATAAATAGTAAGAAGAATACATTATAATTTTTCATCTTATCATCTAAGGTAGTAATACAGTATTGATTGGTTAAGCTTATTCTTTTCTTGGGAAAGCATTCCAAAATCTCAAAGTCTCATCTCCAGCTCCAGTCACTATAGTTTCTCCATCTGGTGACATTGCCAAAAATAGGACTCTAGAAGTATGACCCATTAAAGTGGTAACCTAGAATTTGAATATCAAATACTTTTTATAAAGCAGGATATTTCCAACAAACTATTTAATTCATACTATATCCATGAGTTGATACAAATTCATTTACATTTTTACTAAACATTAAATTACAAACTTATGAACCAGTATCAATCCAATCTAATTATTGAGTAGTTAGAGTATTGAAAAATCTAATAGTTCTATCTGCAGTTCCTCCACCTGATGATAATAAACCATGTCTATGTGGAGACCAAGCAATAGCTTTTACAGCAGCCTAATGTTAATTAAATTTAGCTAATGGTATTTATGAGCCCATTCTCCAAACAAATAATTTATTATCATTTCCTCCTGAAGCCAATTAATATTCATCTGGTGACCATTTTAATCCACAAACTTCTTATTTATGACCTTCAAATTTTCCAGTTTGTCTTTTTTATCTTGGATCATGTAAAATTATAGATCTATCTTTAGAACCTGAACATAAAGTCTAATTTATTATAATTAATTTACATTTGCACTCCAAGCCAAAGATCCAACTCTTGCAGAATGTCCTTCCAATATTTAAATTCTTTTCATCTTCTCTTAATCATATATATGCACTTCTCCTGAACCAGTTCCTATAGCCAATTAATTTCCTTAAGGATTCCATATTAATGAACAAACCATATCATTATTACCAAAATCACAAAACTTAGTTACTCTATTGTTATATGCTGACCACAAATAAACACATGAGGATAAAGCAACAGATAATACATTTTAAGAACTCCAATCTATTAGATTTAAATAGAAATCATCTTATAATTAAGGAGCATCCAATACTTTAAATGGTACTTTACTAATCTTTCTTTAACTGAATTAATAATCTTAACTATTTTAGTATTGTTCTCTATAATCTATTAAGTTTTAATAAGTTTCCAAAATAGCTGGATTTATGTCTGACAATATTTTTCGTTTTGAAGGAGTATTGTCAGCAAAATGCAATAAATTCTTTGATTCCCATTAAAGCTATTCACTTTATAATGGTTATCCGAACACATGCATCTTATAGATATCTTTCAGTGTAACATTTCCCTAGTCTTTGTAATCACTACCTTTTTATGGTTCTTAATTCTCTTCTTCAATCTCTCTATATTGAAATTCTTCATTCAAACTCTATTTCTATCCACTTCTCAATGGAATATACCTACAGGTTTTTCCTTATTACATTTATTTCTTAGGGGTACTATCTTATTCCTATTCAATTTAGTCTATAGATTTAATAATTATACTACCTCCCTATTAAGTACTTTGAATATCCACCTTATGTAGTAATCTAACAAGATCACTCATGTCACATGTTTTAGATTTTGATAGATGTGAATTTTCTTTATTTTATTTTGAAGGTGAAATTTGTAATTTATCTTCAAAACATGATACTTCTATATCAATATTANTAAATAATAAATTTACATTTCCACTCCAAGCCAAAGATCCCACTCTTGCAGAATGTCCTTCCAATATTTATATTCTTTTCATTTTCTCTTAATCATATATATGAACTTCTCCTGAACCAGTTCCTATAGCCAATTGATTTCCTTATGGATTCCATATCAATGAACAAACCATATCATTATTACCAAAATCACAAAACTTAGTTACTCTATTATTATATGCTGACCATAAATAAACACATGAGGATAGAGCAACTGATAACACATTTTAAGAACTCCAATCTATAAGATTTAAATAGAAATCATCTTATAATTAAGGAGCATCCAATACTTTAAATGGTACTTTACTTATCTTTCTTTAACTGAATTAATAATCTTAACTATTTTAGTATTGTTCTCTATAATCCATTAAATTTTAATAAGTTTCCAAAATAGCTGGATTTATGTCTGACAATATTTTTCGTTTTGAAGGAGTATTGTCAGCAAAACATAATAAATTTTTTGATTCCCATTAAAGCTATTCACTTTATAATGGTTATCCAAACACATGCATCTTATAGATATCTTTCAATGTAACATTTCCCTAGTCTTTGTAATCACTACCTTTTTATGGCTCTTAATTCTCTTCTTCAATCTCTCGATATTGAAATTCTTCATTCAAACTCTACTTCTATCCACTTCTCAAAGGAATATATCTACAGGTTTTTCCTTATTATATTTATTTCTTAGGAGTACTATCTTATTCCTATTCAATTTAGTCTATTGATTAAATAATTATACTACCTCCTTATTAAGTACTTTGAATATCCACCTTATGTAGTAATCTAACAAGATCATTCATATCACAAGTTTTAGATTTTGATAGATATGAATTTTCTTTATTTTATTTTGATGGTGAAATTTGTAATTTATCTTCAAAACATGATACTTCAATATCAATATTACGCTATTAAAGCATTTTTACAGTATTCGTTGACATTTTTTTAAAATGGTATTAGCAAACAGATAATTAATTTAATTTACGTTAAATTTTATTTTTAATCACACTTAAAAAAGCGAAATAAATATTATTTATAAGTTTCTTGTTTAATCAACTCTTAATATCTAGTAATTAATTAATTATCACTATAAAATTGCACTAAAAAAATTACCTTATTTTTTATTATTTATTTATCGTTGAATTTTATGTGTCATCTATATAGTTATATGTTCATACTCATTATTCTTTTATTTAGATGTAAATTATACTTACATAATCCTATGTAGACAATAATGAAGTTGGAATTTGAGAAATAGTAATTAAGATATTTAATAATAATCTCTTTATTTGTTAGATACTGTAATGCACATATTATTATTATATATCCACTATTCTCTACAAAAATATATTTTTAAATAAAGGAGAGCATAAAGATATTAGTAAAATAAAGGAGAGCATAAAAATATTAGTAAAATAATTTTGTCAAAGAAATTATTAATTCTAATTGATTATTAAGTTTTAAGAATTTACAAGATCTTTTTATTAAGAATTCTAAAATAATTCTTATTTTTTAATCTCATGAATTAATTTTTTCTTTTAAAATAATTAACACATATAAAATAAATCAGGATAAGTTATTTTTATACATTAAATTTTTAATATATCTTTCCATTCCTTCATCCAATAATAACATCTTTATAGGAATAAATGAAATAAACTTTTTACTAATTTCAAACATCCTAGCCAATCTATTAAAAATGATAACTTTCGAAAATAATATCAACACTCCCAAAAGAGATAGCAAACTAATACCTGCTATCTATTTATATTTTTATTATAATATTTTACATTCATTAATTTCATTAGCTATTATGTTTATATATGCATATCATGCCTCATATTTGAATACAAATTGCTTACAATACCAGAAATTATATATGGACCTTCTAAATCATAAATTTAAACAGAAGTTCTTTTCTAAAATTAATTATAATTCAATTCAGATTTTAAACTATTAGTTATAATAGTCAAAGTAGATAATAAACCATTCTTCATATTACCATTGAATAATAATTGACAAAATGAACTAGTTTATTATTATAATTCATCTGATAACAAACTACACAAATCTCCTGTAGCTAATGAATCATAGTACTCCTAAAATTCATCTGACAATATAACTCTTGAAATATATAAATTATATACTTGTCATAAATGAATTATTTCTCTAAAAATTGCTTAGTTCTATTCAATCCCTAATCAATTACCTATAACAATTATGAAATAGTATCATTATTCAAATATGGAAATGAAGTTCTGAAATACAATACCTCCCTTGCTGAATACATTGAAGAGATATCTATACTTAAATCTGATAATGCCTTATAAAAGCTAGCTACCTCTTTATATCCTTATAAATATTCTCTATTTAAATAAAATGAAATTCCAGACTTCAAAAGAATTAAAATATATAACACTAAATAGCCAAACTTCCAACGTAAACCTTTAAATTTTAATCTATTTTAAACTTTGACTCTTTGATAACTTTGTTTCTATNGTTATATGTTCATACTCATTATTCTTTTATTTAGATGTAAATTATACTTACATAATCCTATGTAGACAATAATGAAGTTGGAATTTGAGAAATAGTAATTAAGATATTTAATAATAATCTCTTTATTTGTTAGATACTGTAATGCACATATTATTATTATATATCCACTATTCTCTACAAAAATATATTTTTAAATAAAGGAGAGCATAAAGATATTAGTAAAATAAAGGAGAGCATAAAAATATTAGTAAAATAATTTTGTCAAAGAAATTATTAATTCTAATTGATTATTAAGTTTTAAGAATTTACAAGATCTTTTTATTAAGAATTCTAAAATAATTCTTATTTTTTAATCTCATGAATTAATTTTTTCTTTTAAAATAATTAACACATATAAAATAAATCAGGATAAGTTATTTTTATACATTAAATTTTTAATATATCTTTCCATTCCTTCATCCAATAATAACATCTTTATAGGAATAAATGAAATAAACTTTTTACTAATTTCAAACATCCTAGCCAATCTATTAAAAATGATAACTTTCGAAAATAATATCAACACTCCCAAAAGAGATAGCAAACTAATACCTGCTATCTATTTATATTTTTATTATAATATTTTACATTCATTAATTTCATTAGCTATTATGTTTATATATGCATATCATGCCTCATATTTGAATACAAATTGCTTACAATACCAGAAATTATATATGGACCTTCTAAATCATAAATTTAAACAGAAGTTCTTTTCTAAAATTAATTATAATTCAATTCAGATTTTAAACTATTAGTTATAATAGTCAAAGTAGATAATAAACCATTCTTCATATTACCATTGAATAATAATTGACAAAATGAACTAGTTTATTATTATAATTCATCTGATAACAAACTACACAAATCTCCTGTAGCTAATGAATCATAGTACTCCTAAAATTCATCTGACAATATAACTCTTGAAATATATAAATTATATACTTGTCATAAATGAATTATTTCTCTAAAAATTGCTTAGTTCTATTCAATCCCTAATCAATTACCTATAACAATTATGAAATAGTATCATTATTCAAATATGGAAATGAAGTTCTGAAATACAATACCTCCCTTGCTGAATACATTGAAGAGATATCTATACTTAAATCTGATAATGCCTTATAAAAGCTAGCTACCTCTTTATATCCTTATAAATATTCTCTATTTAAATAAAATGAAATTCCAGACTTCAAAAGAATTAAAATATATAACACTAAATAGCCAAACTTCCAACGTAAACCTTTAAATTTTAATCTATTTTAAACTTTGACTCTTTGATAACTTTGTTTCTATTTTGTTTTATCAAAACTTTATTCATTATATTTATATCTTACAATATATTCATAATCATCATTTATCTATGAGATTAATTATTTATATTATAAAATTTGTATTTCTCTCATCCCTTAAGGCAATTATAATATGATATTATAATATCTACTAATTTAATTGGCTATTCCAATAAAATAATAATAACTTAAAAGATAAGGAAATGTAAGAGCCACAATACTAACAATAAGTAGAACTATTATTATTTAGATATCATCTTCCACAACAATCATTGTATCTTCCAATATAACTTTATGTAAATCTGTAACTATTTATTTTAAAGGCATATAATTTTTAAATGTAAAGTAAATATGTGCAGTATCAGCATTTACTTTTCCATTCATTTTGAAATCTATCAATACATCATATTAAAACTTTAATAAGGTTCCAAAGGCATTTCTTAAAGTCATACTATAACTTTCTTCCTTTGAACTATTAGTGTATTAATAAATTTCAAGTTGATTATCATCTAATATATGTTGTAGCAATGGTTATTAAAATAGTAAATTGAAATTTTAATATATTTAATTGTAACCAATCTAAATTTAAGATGATGGAAATTGAACAAACTAAATAAATTGTTAATAAGTAATTATTTTCATAAGAAAATATAAGTTATATTCACTTAAAGAAAATATTACTAATAAAGTGTTTTCTATAAGTTAAAAACAAAGTTAAGAAAAGTCTAATACTTCTAAATCATTCATAAGTTGACTAATATCTGAATTAACTTTAATAGTTTGTAACAAAAAAAATGCAAATGTTACAAACAAGCTTAATAAAAAAGCTATTATAAATTTATTTAAAATAGAGAGTTTTTAATCATAATATTCTGATAGGAAATCTTTGGATCTTGAATTATAAGAGTTTTCTGTAATTTTTATGAAAAATTATTCATCTTAATCAATATTTAATGATTATTATTTTCGTAATCTTGAAGCATATGTTTACTTTCTTATAAGTCTTAAATTTTATTATTTCTTGTTATCAGGACTATAGATATTTGTATTATCATCCATCTATTAAAATTCATTTAAATAATTTAAATATTATTAATTTAAATCATTTTCTTCATAAGGAACATCAATTTATTCTTCTTATGCAATATTACCTTATAATAAAAAGTCAAAATCTGATCTAGTTTTATATTCTTAAATGGGTTCAAGAATACTTTATTAGTATGTAAATTATGAAAAGCTTTTCTATTTAGAATTAGATTTTCTAATATATTAAAAAGTTAAAATATAATAAACAGGTTGATTGTTTATATACTTTATCTACTAATTAATAGTGGTTACATAAGGAAATTCTTAGTCTTAGTCTGTTAAAATTAATTCTAAATTTTCTTGATAACTTTCAGTTTCTGAATATAAAGGTAAAAATTTCTTGATATTATAACCAATACGTTTAAAATCAAATTGAGAGATTTTTAAAGTATTAGATAAAGATTCACTTAAACAAGTTATTTACAATTAAGAATTCAATATCATTGCCATAGGTTATTCTATTGAAACTTATATAAAGGTTATAAATTTTAATTCATCTGTTATAATTGCATTAAATCCAAAATCTATCGATGTCATATATATATCATTATCTTTTGCAATAAAACTTGCTTCAAATCGTTTAACATATTTAGAGATTCCAGTTTCTATAAATTATTCAATAATTGAATTGTGATGTTCTCTAACACCTGGAGGAATGTAAACTTCAATTCCTAAGGATGAATCTTTAAAGAAAATATTATTGTTAGAAATGCCTGATATTTTAATTCCTTAATCATATTTTGAAATTAGATATGCTAATTTATTAAGATCATAAGTATCATACTGAATAGGATTAGTCTAATGAGATAGAAATCTTGCTTAATGAAAGTTATTCATTATCTCTGCATAAAAGAATAATAATATAGCCTTATTTTTTACTGTTGAATGATCTTAATATAATGAATTTAGAATTTTTTCAATATATTCTAGTTTATCTAAATAGTCATAATAAATATCAAAGTTTTCTTCTTATATATTCTATAATAATTGCAATTTTTATAACATTAGATTTTTTAATTCTTTGATATAATAATATGATGTTTCTTCAATTTAAATGACTTTATTAATTGAATCTACAAAAGACTGTTGAGTTGATTAATTGGCAAATATTATAGTTTTAATTAAATTTAAACATTTTAATTTCATTCTTTCTTTTTTTATCTCATAGTAAATGTTCAAATTTTTCATCTCTTAAAGTTAACATAAAGCTTTTTAATATTATTTATTATTTATCAATATTGATATTTAAATAATAACATTATCTATTCTTTTATTATTTTTACAATTTTATAATTCTATTTTTTTTTTTCTTTATTCTCTATATTGTGTAATCCTTAATAAAACAGGAAAAATAACTAACAAAGAAGAGAAATTACTTGCAATACCTAAGATTATTGTAAAAGTATGTATAATTGTGTATAATTGAATAGAGGCAATAATAAAGTTATTAGCAAAGACTAATTATAGTGAGGATTGTAATAATCCAATCAAATTTAATGTTATTATATTCTAATTATAATACCATAACAATGATTAAATGATTTATATAATCCATATAAGATAGACTGGATATAATATTTTAGTTTAATGGAAATTCTTATTATCCACATCTAATGTTTCTAATAAGAATAATTGATTGAGCCCTGATATCATAATTAGACTTGGTTACAATATAAAGCAAATTGGAGATGATGATATTTCCATTCCAAAATTTAATAAATTAGTCACCATCAATCCACCATATAATGAAATAAGCCTTCTACCAGGTATATTAAAAAAAATCCCTATAACATACAAAATATTTGCGCTAAGAAAAATATATCCAATAATAGTAGAGTTTATATATAATTATGGTCTAGCAAATAAAGATACTATATATATGTATTTATGTTGTTCTAAAGGTTGTAAATATGATAAATTTAGCAAAGCTCCAAGAATTTAAATAAATAATACCATTTTATCTGATAATTTAATAGATAAGTCATCTAACTCAATTAATTTTTGATACATTTACTTTATTAGTAAAGAAAGTCCTTTGTTCATAAATCTAAATATATAGATAATTAAATAATAATCATTTTAGATAAAATATAATAATAAGAATATTTCTTAACATATTTAAGTTATTAAACATTATAAATTAATCAAATATCATTTTACTATTATTAGAATTCCTATAAATTTTTCCAAATTGAAATTATATCATTTACTTTTCATTCAATTTTTTATATATAAAATTTTTAATTTATCTCTATATATTTGTCGAACTGTTTCAACTTTTTATTACTACTTCACTATTTTCTTTAATAGTTTCTATTGTTATTTTCAGTTCTTGTGTTGATATTAGAACTTTTGTTATTAAAATAAGATATATATTTATAATATCAAATGAATTATTTAAATATTAAGGAATATTGCAATATATTATTTAGATTATTGAATTTTCATTTTAATCATTTTAATAAACAAAATATTATAAAAATAAATGATGAATGAAGGAATATATAGACACTTTACTCAATATTTTTAAGCTGTTTAAATTGAGTCAAAATGTTTCTTTTAGAATTATTGTTTTAGCATTTCTTTCAAAACCATCATCAAACAATAAAATCTATAATGGTACTAGATAAAGTATCCTTTATATTATGAATTGCCTTTATATTAATCTTTTTCTAATTATTATTGATGTGAACATCACAAATAAAAATATCACAATTATAATAATTATGCTATGCATCTATAATTATATTATATAAATACGGTTATTTAATCTACTAATTTTTGGGTTTGTGCATATAAATCTAATTAAATTTCTATGTTTAGTTTACGAACAATTTCAGAAACCAAGAAAGCTCCTTCTAATTCTAAGTAACTTAATTGTAATCGTTCTGTAAATTAATTTATGTCCTTTTCAGTTTATATGTAATTAACTATATATACTAAAATACCAAGCAACCCTCTTTACATTCCTTAACTCATCACAATAGGACAAATAGTTGATGCCTTTTATTTCATATCATCTAATAATTAATCACATAGATTATTATCCATTAGATAATTATAATAATCTGCAAAATCATCAGATAAAAAGTATCTAATTTAATATTGATATATATATATGTACTATTCAAAGTCAATTTTATTAATTGTAAATGCTTGTAATTCATCTAATGATTAATTTATTTCTCTAAAAATTAATTGAATATCAGTTTCATTATAATAAGGAAAAAATGTTCTTCCATAAAGAATATTACTTTAAGCAAAGACACAAGGAACATCTGTTCCAATATCTGAAACTCCTTTATAAAATTTAGCTGTTGCAGGATATTTATCCAAATAGTTTTTAACTTAACCATAAGAAACACTAGCTTAAGTCAAGACAGCTATAAAAATAATACATAAAAATATTCTATTTGAATAATTTGTTACACTTAAAAAAGAATTGTTTTCTAATATAAATTTTTTATGATCCTTTTTTTCAAGTTTAATTTTAATATCATCAAAATATTATTCTTTACGAGACATATCAAATTAATAAGAGAATAAATTATTGTAATCACTATTAATAATAGATTAGACAGATATTAATCTCTGTATATCTTTATTAAAATATTCAGGTCTACAACAAAATAATAAATTAATAAAATTAGTATGAATTAATTCTATTCTTGAATGAAAAAAATAACTGCACATTAAAAATATTATTAGGAAAGTTAATGATAATATATAGATTATTTATAATTTAGATAAAATTGTTATAGATCTATTTATTGTATCTTCTAATATATCTTAGTTAATACGTCCAAATTCTGTTTTGAGTATATAATAATTTCTATACTAATAATAAATATGAGGAGTATCAACAACAACATTTCCATCTAATTAATAAGCCATCTTTGTTATATATTAATAATTTAACATTATTGTAATACAATTTCTTAATGAAACATTAAAATGCTCTCCTTAATTTGATGAAGTATATAATTGTATATCTAAATATGTACTTTCCAAAAATTACTATAATTGTAATTTGTTTAAGACTGAATTTACATTTTCTTCTAAACGATCAAAACCTAAATGTAAATTTGATCTAGGAAATATAATTAATTAATCAAATTCCACTTATGTTATTTTTCCAGATGTTTTTAAATTATTATAATTGAAAATAGTCCATCTAGTTACTAAAAAGGATTCAAAAGGTTAAAAAGCAAAGTTTTTTATTTAAAGCAAATCGATATCAAAAATTAAGTTGGTCAAACTAGTATTTGTTGAACTAAATTGCTATGATAATAAATAAAATTACAGTTATGACAAATGATAATTGAATTAATAAGCAAAATGATAAAAATGATAAAAATACTTTATGACTCTTAGTTAATCCTTTAATTTCTTCAAGTTTAGACATTATTTCATACTTTTTAAAATAACTAGATTATCTTAATCCTTTTAAAGATGATACTTTTGAAGATTCTATTTATTTACTTTCTGCAATACTAAAATCTTTTTATGGATGTTATTATATATTTTAATCATCATCTGATACAGAAACAGAATAATTAATTTTATTTTAAGTTTTATAAAAAAGAGGTCTAGAAGTCAATATAAGATCTTTTATTTATGTTTAATGAATAGTTGAATCTATTATTAAAAGTTCATTGTTTTAAGATTTAGAAAAAGCATTTTAATTTGAAGTAATAAATACTTATTATTCATTAATAGAACCATTAGGATCATCAATGAACACATTTTCAGATACTGAGAATGCTCCTTAAATCTAACTATTATTTGTTTCTGTATAAGTAAATTTAGCAGAATTTTCATATTTCTTAAAATATTCAAATTTAATTGTATAAAATAAAATTTCTCCATTTAATATTTTTGGTATTACATCTAAAGTAGTTAAATAAGTATTTATAGAATTAGATGTTGCTTCATCTTTATCAACATTTACAACAAAATCTATATTCTCATAAAATCCTGATAATTCATGTTTTTTAAAAACAGGAATAAATTTAGTTATTATTTAATTCTTAAAATAAGCCATAGTATTAATATTCAAAGCTGTTAATACACTTTCTGTTGTAGAAGTAACAATTTTATCTGAATTTAATACCATAACTAAAGGTTGTTCATAAATTGGTTATAGAAAAGTAATAAAATTGATCTCCTCACTTGTAAAACTTACATCAATTGCAAAATCAATTTAATGTAAAGTACCTTTTGTATTATTATAATAGTAATTAATATCTAATCTTCTCATATATTTTGATTCCCCATTAATTAAGAATTTTTTAACTAATCTTTAATGTTATTCTTTAATTCCTGGAGGAATAATTAAATTAATATTCTATTATAATAACTTATTATGACTCATTTTGAATAAAATGGGAGCATTATTAGATGCTCTTTTTATTAAAATTTCTGAATTATAAGTTGAAATCAGATAAACCATTTTATTTGTAAATACAGAAAAATTTTATTTATCATCAATTTTAGTAAGTTATTATTGAAGTAAATTTGCCTTTGTAAATTCATTTAAAATTTCAGAATATAGAAAACATAATACATTTTGAGTTTTTTAATTTGGAAATACAGAATACTATTTTTCCAATTATTTTTAAACTATAGTAATTTATTCAATATATTATAATAGACTTTATAGAGATATCTTTTCTTATTGAGATATTATTTATTATATACGACACTTATTTTTAAGTAAATTAACCATCTAAGTTTACAAAGTTACATTATAATCTTCTAATTTCATTAAATGTTCTACAGCTTCAGATAAACCTTTTTAAGCTTTATTTTAATTTTTTAATTTAGTATCTAATTAAGATAACCATTCTTTAATCATAAGTTCTTTTTTTATTTAAGATAACCAACTCAACTTTTTTATAGAATGCAAAATCATCAATCCTTCATAATACTTTTCTTAATGTGCCAATAATGAAGCATATAAAACTATATCTTCTTTATGATTTGGTAATTGGATCTTTATTGTCTTTAATATCTTTAGATCATAAAAATTAGTAATCAAATCTTCTAAACTTTTTGGTCTTTATTTTATTAGTCTCTCTAAATTCATATAAACTATCTTCTGCATAAACAAAAATATTACAAAATCACTTATATAATTATGAAAACCTATCATCAGATAAACAAAACCTAGATAAATAGTCATAATTTAAATATTCAACATAAGAGTAATTAGAATCGAATTACCCTTTGGAAATTATAATAACAATTACAAAAAAGTTATTAAAGCATTAAAAATTGCTACCACTTATATGATTAACATATTGAATTCATATATAGATAAGTACATTAAAGTAATGTTTCCTATTACTACAAAATAATTCATTAAAGATTTGGTGGGATTATATATACTACTTGAATCAAAATTCAATGTACCTTAAGCAAATATCTATTCAAAAATATAAATGAAAATCAATAGCAATTGAACCAAATAATCCAAAGAACCTCTTGATATTTCAAAAAAGAAATTAAGTAAACCTAAATTAATTAGCTAACCAAAAATATTAATTGCTCTTGAAAATGGGCTTTACACTTATGAAGATAATAAGTATAATAAACATAGAGCTAAAATTACATATTGTATATTGTCCAGTGATAAGGCAATTTAAGGTCTTGCAATGATGCAAAAAAAATATGTATATGAGTACTTCTAATTTTAAAATATATAAGAAAAGTTCCTGAATGATGCTATGATCTTTATTGTTTGGATCAAATAATTATTCATCTTCATTGAATGATAAACAAAGTCTAAGTAATTTTATAGGAATTTATTTCTAATTTATAGTAAATTATTGTTCTGCTTTGAGCCTTCCATTATTGATTGAAATATAAATTAATAATGAAAAAAACTTGAAAATCATAATGATTATGAAATTTAAACTAAATTCATATTAAATAATAATAAGGGTAATCCTCAGTTTCGATAATTATTGGAAATCACGTTTACTAAATCTTTCAGTTAACTTAATCCATCAACTTGTTTTTATTTGTATAAATTTCTAAATCGTTGTTTTTAAAAAGGACGCAAAACGAATCATCTAATAAAATATATTGGGAATGACTGAATATGAATGAAAATCAGAATAACAATTCCTTTGAGTAATCTTATTAAAATAAGAATAAAGATGGAACTACATGACAATATTTCTAAATTTAGGAGGATCAATTCAGATAATAAATTATTCTTAATAAAAATATTTTATTTTATATTTAATAATATAGTATATGTCATTTTGTTAATTACTGATTTATTTTTACTTCTCTAATTGATTTTTATTTAATTAAGTTAATAGATCTATATACTTTGAATTATGTTTTATATAAACATTTAATAAAAGTATAAACTAAATTAAACAAAGCTTATAAGTTTTTTCAACAAAATTTTCATTTATTTTTTTTTAATAATTTTGGTGTTATCTAATATATAAAATAATTGAATTTATTCTTTTGTAATAGATAAAGAAATTGAATTAAAAAGTTAAATAAAATCACAAAGCCATTTATTGAAATTTAAATAGAAATGTAATTTATTAATTCAATTCATGTATAAGGTATTTAATTAATTTTACTTATTCATTCATATGTATATAAATGAAGTATGGGACAAGTGACATTATTATTACAGTTTTAATATATTTTTTTCTAATATTGTGATAATTAAATTATTATGCATTAGAGGATGAAAAGCGATATCAGATTTAATTAACTTAAACTTGATTACTTATAAGGATATAGTTCTAAAATACTAAAATCAGAATAAGATTCAACTTAACCTTCATAAACATAAATTTTTTAAGGAAACCTTCTTGAAAATAAAACAGACAGACAATTATCTCCTCTTATTAATAGTAATAGACAAAGACATAAGTTAAAGTAATGTCAATCTCTTGCTCTTGAAAATGATCCAGATCTTGAAGAGTTTTCTATTTGGGGAGATTTAGAAGAATTGCCAGTCGGAAATACTTAAAATAACAAATTAGTTTCTTTTTTGGAATTATATAAGTATCGATATGAAAAATCAACCAAGAAACCAGTTTCTTGTTACAACGTTATTTTGATGACTAAAAAGTAAAATTCATTTTTATAAAGATCAGACTGATAAATAGACATTCAATAACTAGGTTAAAATATTATGGAATCAACAAAATATAATGGATAGATTTTAGGGATTGGAGTAAATCAGGCAATTTTAATACTATGTGATATTTTAATTTGTTTTAGATTTTGCTCTTAAATTTGATAATTAATATAAATTTAATGGGTAACATGTGTGAATATCATGCAAGAAATGTATTAAACATTGATATTAAAAAAGATTAATAATGAATAAAATCTATAACCAAAGTTGTTAGCATAACATAGATTCTAAGATATTGGAATTTACTTAGATGCAGGAGACATAAAAAATGAAGAAGTAGATGTTATTGTAGCTTAAACAGATTTAAATTTAAAGGTATTAATAATATATGTAATACCAGTTACCTTATTACTTGATAAATAATGTTTCACCTTAAACAAAATAGCAGTTGCTAAAATACATTTAATAGATTAGAGATAAATAAGCAGTATCTCATGGTGATGTTGTACATTCTCATGCTGCAGAAGTATCATAATTGTATTATTATTATTAGCTGGAATTTGATTTTGTATTTTATTGCATTTTACCAAATGAAGATGATGAACCAATGAAATTGGCTAGAAATCACAATCCTAAAAATTTAAACTTGAAATTACCAAAAAATGCTCATTAAAAATATTAGAAATAATTTATTTATGATTGCATGATGACTTGTCTTAAAGTAGCAGAAGAGATGGAGATTACGTCAATATGTTTTCCTGTAATGAAATCAACTAAATTTACAATATCAACAATTGCTACAATGCAAATGATTGCTGTTAAGAATTTTTTAGAAGAAAATGTTACAAAAATAAAATTCTTGAGTTAAGTTAGATTTTGTATACAAGATGATAAAGATTAAGAATTATTCAAATGGGCATTTGATAAAGTATTTATGGATACAGATGATAACAGTGAGGCAAGTGATGAAGATTCACTTAATAATAATAGTGGTGGTAATAGTGGAAGTGGAAGTGCAGGTAATTCTTTGAGTAAAAATGTAATTATAAAGTATTAATTTAAGAATTTATATGAATTATAACCAACAATAAAAAAGCCATAATAAAAGAATTTTGAAGAAGATGAATTTGTTAAGAGTTTTGGTGCTAATTATTATGATAAATTTGAAAGTCCTTAGAGTGTGGGTAGAAAAATATCTATTTGATAATATATTAATACTTTTTATTTATAAATTATTGTTATATATGGAATTAAAAATTGATGAGAAGAGTGATGTCATTAGATAAGAGGAATTTAAAGATATTGATGTTACAAATTGGTATGAATTAGTAGGTATAAGCATATTCCATCTTATTTCTAAGCTATTTTACTATTGAGTGCAGGAGCAAATTTTTTATTGATTAAGATTTTTTAGAGAATCTAAAATTTATTTTTATGGAAAAGAGAGGATTAAAAAAATAATCCATCTAAAATGTTAACTGTAAATTGTTTATTAGTTATAACAATTTTATGTAAGAATCAAAATTATCAAAGTTAAACTCTTTTCATGTTATTATTCAATAGCAGGATTTTTTTTTAGTTAATTTTGGAAATGGAATTGTGACACTTCACTTAAATAATAATTAACAATTTCGCCATCATTTTATATAATCATATAAATTTGTTAAGCATAAACATTGAACCTTACATTTTGTTTTTGCAGTAATTTATGGCTTAAACTATGGAGAATGAAATTAAGAATAGAACAGAATAAATCTCTTTTAGGAATAACTAATATTTTATAAATATTTCTTTCCATATTAATAGTCTTAATTCCTATTCTTACTATTGTTTCATTGATTTTAGAAACATATGTTAATAACATTAGAGAATATTGTTTAGGTGCTTTAACTATTTTAAGTACTGTTTCTTTTGCATTTATTTGTATTATTCTATATTCAAAACTCAAAGATTAATATAGTGTTGGTGATCATTATAGAGCTGTAATTTTTAATATATATAAATTTTAGAATTTAAAATTTTTATCAATAGCAGTAATAATTTGTACTTTGCTTCGACCATCATTTAATTTTTTATTTTCTCAAGAATTCTTTTGGAAATTAAAACCTGGATTACAATGTCTTGTAAATAATCATAGTATAACAAAATTACCTGATTAAGGTTTTACTTGGTATAATATATTAATATATAAATAGGGCAATCTTTTAATTAATCTATTCTTGTATAACTGATTTCACTCCTATTTATATATTATCTTTGTTATTTTCTCCAAATATAACAAAAAGAAAGACTTTGGTAAATGTAAGCGATGGATGGGATACTGGTTTAGAATGATTTATTTAACAAACTTTTTTTAATAAAATGTAAATTTATAATAACCTAAAACAACAATTTTAAGAAACTAAAAGAGGATTCTCTTTATCACCTGAATAAGGATTATCATTAACATAAAATAAACCTCCATTGGTTGAATCAAGATCTATGTGGAATAAAAATGTCTATTTTGTACCTAAATGGGAAAAGAAACATATTAAACATGTTGATAGTAATAATCATACTCCATTTCCTATTCGAAATTACATTAATTATGTGTAATAACATAGTGAAGGATTCTCTAATTAACTCAATCTTGATTTTCTCAAACATATAATTAGACATTTTACTGTTAATTAATGGTGGATAGACTAAACTAAAAAATTCAAGAGAACTATACCAATCAATATATTATAAATGTCATAAAAGAATTCAATAGAATAATTAAATTTGTAAATGTTAATACAAAAGTCATTTGATGATCTTAACTTTTATAATAAAATTCTATCCTCTACTAAATTACCTCCAATACCACTTCCTTAAAATTAATTACATGAATATAAATCATCAATAACATATTAAGTTTTAGATTTAAATGCATCTGAGTAATTCTAAAATAAATCATTGTTTCAATTATAAGACATCTTTATTAAAAGAATATTGTAATTATTATCAGAACGTGGATTATAGAGTCTTGGTTATTATGATTACCTTACATTTAAAAAGATAATGGAAGATTAAAAATAAGGAATTTGTGATGCATAAACATTCATGAAAGTTTTAGAAATAAAGCGACTATTTAATTAAATAGATCATATATCTCAATAAAATGAATAAATCACAAATTAATGGAAATAAGAAGATTAAATGAAATAAGTACAAAATCCTTAAAAATTTAGAAGATGGAATTAGGAAAAAACTTTGTTTTCTGATGAAATCTTAGATTTAGCAAATTATGTTGGATTAGATATCAATTTAAAAAAAGCTAGAAAAAATTATGAATTAAATAAAACAGAACAATAATTCAATGAACTCATAATTATTGGAGATTAAATATCAATGACTGCTTAAAAGATTATATTAGATACTTAATCTAAATTGTCAAAATTTGAATATGAAGTTGTATAATCAATAGAATAAATAGATTAAATTTAAAGAGATCCTATAGATTAGAATATTAAATCAAATTCAATCTAATAAATAGATTAAATATAAGATAAAAATACTTAATATTTTAATACGGAATCATCAAAAAATATACATAATGTTTAAATTGTTGAAAGGTTTGATAAACAACAATAAAATCTATAAGAATATTAAATATAAAATAATATCGTAAAATAAACTAATCCTTAATAATTATCAATTGATAGAATATAAATATAAAATTAATAATTACCTACAAAATAAAAAATTAGCTATAATACTCCACCATAAAAAAGAACTCTTATAATTCCAGAAAATAATATTAAATCACATAATTCTTAAAAGAAATAATAATAATAATAATAATAATAATAATAATAATAATAATAATAATAATAATAATAATAATAATAATATCGTAAATTTCATTAAAGCAGTAATGAAAGAAAATAAAGTATTATCAGATTAGATGAACAACATAATATAAAATAGAATAGAAATCTTTAATCTCAATTATCATAACAATCACTAAGATCTTATGAAGATTTTATTAGACCTATAGAAGATTTATCCTCAACTAATTTACCATCTAATTAATTACATAATTTTCATACTACAAGTGAAATTAATTAAAATCTAAGTACTCATTAAAATAGATAATCATAAATTATTACTAGTTACAACAGTATAAGTCTACATTAGAATAGAAAAAATGTTAACAAAAATAATGATCTTCGTTTAATGAAGGAATTTATAAAAAAGAATAAGAAGTATTAAACTGAACTTGAAGATAAAATATTTAATAGTAGTTAAAAATAAGAAGGAGAAGTATTTGATGAAACAAAATATAATCAAAATTTCAATTAAATTAATTAGTCTCAAGATTTAAGTGATGATTTGGATCTACTCCCTTCTCTTACTTAAAGAGATTAAAAAGCTTATAATCCATAAATTTAAGAATCAGAGATTCTTAATTCAATAATGCCTGAATCTATCTCAAATAATACTACTGCAAGAACATTAAGAAATACTAGTAATTATAATTCTGTTCATCCTAAAAAATAGAAATATGAACATTAAGAACAATTTACAAATGATAAACATGAATAATTGTAAACTATAAATGAAATATAAAGAAAGATATCACCAAGTTTGATTAGATAATCTTCAATCAAAAATGATACAAAATTTACTGAAAATTAATAACAATAAAAACAATTAAAAGATTTTCAAGGGGATAATAAAGTATATAATTAATTACATTCTTAAATACCAGAAATAATTGTACATCAAGAACCAAAACATGATGAATAAATAAATAATAATTATTCTTAAAATTCTATTGATTTACCATCATAAAGAACAAAAAACACTTAAGGAATTAATGAAAAATCTAAAAGTTCTCTTAAATCCTCTATTAATTTTTCTGATAATAATAAATAAATTATAAAAGATCATTAAAAAGTTGAATTAATAAATAAATCTTAAGATAATTAATAAGAAAATAAAAGAAATAAAAATAAATTTGTTAAATAAGAAGCTTTAGATGAATCAATGGAGGATGAATCAGAATATGATTCAGAAGATTGTGAAGTTGAATAATTTAGTAATTTTCATATTAAGAAATAAAAGAAAAAGAAAAAAGCAAAAGTTTAATCATTATCAACCTCTAAATTAGAAAGAATGGAAGATCATAGAAGATATTTACAATTTTTGAAAGAAGAACTCAAAGAAATGTTAGATAAAAAAGTAAATTTAAAAGAAATTAAAGAACATATTAATATAATTCTTAGTGAAATAGGAGGTTTAAGTTTAGATTAAGAATTAGATTATTACATATAATTATGTATATATTGAATATATTTAGATAAATCAAGAGTTTAAGAATTGAATTAAGTAAATTAAGAATCTCATGAAATTCGATTTCAAAATTAATAACCAGTTTGTGAATTGAGATTAAAAAGGGAAATTAAAGGATTAAAATTTGCCAAAGATTGTGATAGAATAACAAAGTTAAAACCTACAGATATCGAAGAAATCATAGATACTTAAAGGTATTTATTTATTATAAATATATTTTTTAGATTAATAAAAATAGAAGAAGAATTAAATGATTAGGATTTTCCTACATATTAATATACACCTTAATATCGCTATGAATCTAGGCAATCTCCATTATAAACTAATATTATATAAGTTTCATTGGATGTTACAAGAAGCCAAACACCAAACAAAAAAAGAATATTCAGAACTAATCCAAGATTTGAATCTGAACTTACTACTTATAATTAAAGAAAGAAAACACCAATTAAAAATATAAAGAAGTAAAAATAGTCAAAACATATATAACATATTACAATTAAGAAAGATCCTCTTAATGATAATTTTCCTTATCTGAATAAATACAAACCAGAATTATTGAAAAGTATCCTAGAGGCTCGTATTAGTTTAGAATAATTGATTTGATTTTTATTATTAAGATATATTTCTTATAATTATTATAATTAAAAAGATTTTTATAGTTTATTTTCATTAAAAAATTGCAAAAGTTTATTTTTCAAATGGTTGTATTGAAATTAATTAAAAAAACAAAAGGAGTATATATTATTGTTATCCATATATTTTAAATATATAAAATAATCAACAATCCTAAACTAAAGGTTAATGAATATTTGAATGTTCTACAGATTCATGAAATGATTATTCAGCATTTATGATTCTATTCAAATTTGATTCACAACCTTAATAGGCAGCTTCTAGTTATTGTATATCCATAAGTTAGGCTAATTATTTAATTTAATAGATTACCTTATAATGAGATTGCATTTTTAAAGTCTTCAGAATTCTAGCAGAATAATAATTTATAACTTAATTCTTCTATGAAAACAATTAATACTAATTAATATGCACATTTATTTGTAGATATCTTATTAATAATTAGATTCCAAATATTACATAAGGGCATAGATTATACTAAACTAGTATAAAAGGATGAAAGTATTTCAAAAAAAACATTTTCAACTGCAATATCATAATTTTTACAATGTTAAACAATTTCTTTATGCAAAACTTCCATATATTACATTACAATTTCTTATGGACAAAAGAGAGTGTCTTCCTTAACTAAAGGAAAATGAACACTTCTCATTAATTCAACAAATCCAGTAAAAAGCCAAAATGCCTATGCTTCTGAATCATATTTATTACCAAAGACAGGTTTACTTAGATCATATAAAAAATGTGGATGTGTGATACATATGAATTTATTTGCAATTTAAAATAGTATTGTCAAAAAGGAGACATTCAACTAAATGGTTCTTACATTACAATAGATTAAAAAAGAAGTTAATACTCCTTTACATTATATATGTTGATTTTATTAAACTAAAGGTAATTTATTCATAAAGTCATCTACATCTTTTAGTAAAGGTAATCTTAAATTAGGAATAGATTTTATTTAATAATAGATTTAAACATTATCTGTAACATCAGTAAATTCTAAGTAATTTCTTTTTAGTATTTCAGTAACAGGCTTAACTACTTTTTCCAAACAATTTAATTATGTAAACCAATTTGCTGGTTAACATTATGGTTATAGACATATATTTTCTATGTATAATCTCTAATATAAATTTTATATGTCTTCTGAATATCTTTCAATTTCTAATCCATATTTTACTGTTTCTATAATTGGTAGCTAAACGTATTTAAATTAATTGTACAGGAGTTCTTTATTCAATCATTTTTATGCTAACTTTTCTTAAAACAGCATTCAATTATATATATTTTAATCTATCTAGAAATATGGGATCTATATTGGAATGTTCAAGTAAATCCATCTCTATAAAAATCTTAGATTTATCATATTCAAGTGCAATCCAAAATGAGCGACCTTCATATAAATATTTAATCAGATCTTAAAATTAAATTCTCAAGACTTTTGATGAAGTATTAGTTCCTTTAATATTTAATTTAATTTACTGATTGTATCAATAACTTAAAAATCGATATAATCCTTAAAACCCAAATTCTCAATTTACATGTAAGTCTTCCCTTATAATCCAAGTAATCCATCTTTAAAACCCCAAGCAGTATAATCTCTTCTTCTTTATTGATTCATTTATGCAAGTAAACGACAAGTAAAATATGGACTTTATTTAATATTATATTGTAATCCATCTAATATTTTAATACATTCTATATCCTTAGTTTCTTCTGGTCTCTAAAATGAATTTAGAAATATACTTCAGATATGAATCTTAATTCTAATAATGGTCTTATTAATTATATATTATTTTGAATATACATCCTAATTATTTTAATAGAGAATTTTTTAGGATTTGTATGATAAATAAAATGAGATCTTTGTTACCAACCAATTAAGAATTTTTATATTACTAAATTCTTTGGTTAAATATGATTTTCAATTAAATTTCCTAACATTTGAATTCTCAATTTCTCTTTTCTTAATCTCTCTTATTCTATTTGATCTTTATTTTATTGTAATTATTATTATTTTTATAATGACAATTATTATTATTAATCTTATTAATCCTATTCATCTTTTAAATATTTTTGACTTTTTTTCTACCAAATTTTAATAAGAGAACCCATCAATATTCTTTCTTATTAAATTAAATAATTTGCATCTATTTATGCTCTCTTTTTTTTTAACTTATTCATTTCTATAGCATATTACTCTAATTATTAAGCAAATTTTAATGCCCATATGAAAGTAAATTTATCTTCATATTCTTGATAACAATATCCAAAACATTTAGCTAACTATTTTTATTTTAATTATAGAAGTTTTTCAATTATCAAATATCTCTACCATTTAAGTGCTTGATTTTAATCTTTCATATATATAAAAACTCTTGTATGATCTTTTTCAAATTCAATTGATAATCTAGCCATATCTCCTTATTTATCATGCCAAGTATTTTAATGATTTACTTTATTTTCCACTTGTATTGATTTATAAATTGGAAATTGTTTTACAGGTTTATGATCTTTCATTTAAAAAAGTATATGCTTATCAAATTTTACTTATCTCTCTAAACTACTTCCAATAACTCTACTTATCTTATACATTTTTAATTCTTATTTGCATTATTCACTATTCAAACAAAGATCATTTGTCAAATTTTCTGCAATAGATTCTTATATAATTTATGAATCCTCTTATAATTACTATTTAAATGAAGCAATAAGAAGACTATGATATTGATGTTATTAATTTATTAGCCATCCTGCATGAATTTTCTCCTCATTACACATTTAAGATTAGTTTTTCATTCAATTAATAATATTTATATTATACAAAAATTGGCAAAGACCTAAATGAAAATTTCAGATATTATTTATTTTAATGAAAATTTTATTGTTTATTAATCAGAGTAACTATTATGAAGAAATTTTAATATAAATCTTGTTTACCCTTTAAGCAACAGGAATTGGCCTATATTTAGATCCACTTTATTCAATTATATATAATTGGATATTCATTTTTGCTTTCATTATGTTTGCATTCTATTACCCTAAAGCTACATTATTTAGATTTTGGTATCATCATCATTTTAAGATTGCTTTACCAATTTTAATTTAAAATCAACAATTAGATATTACAAGCTTATTTAATGTACTACTTATTATAATACTATCAATAATACTTTTATCCTACACCGAAAAAATTGGAGAAATTCAAATATATAAGGCTATAAAAATATTTAATTATACTTTTATCTTAATTGCATTTTCAATACATCATTTGAACAATTTTGTATTCCTCATATGCTTAATAGTATACGATGGTCTTATCATTCTTTAAGTTTTTGGATTATCAATTGTCACAAATTAAGAATTTATCAAATTTTAAACCTTAACTATAATATCAATGACTCGTTTTATAGTATTTTTAACACTCTTTTTTATTCAAGTCAAAGACTTACTATTAGTGATTCCCTTACTTTTATTTTTATCGATTGTCTTGTTAAATAAGTTCATCCATCAAAAACTATAACTTATCTTATAATAATAGCCATTCTCATTAAGTTCAATGATCTTATTACAATTCACATATTAATTAGGATTATACATAGGATTGTTATACATATCTTAAATACTTGTAACACATTCAAAAGATTGCAATCGTCCTGATTGTTTTTGTAATAAAGAAATTTCAATTAATCAAGAAGAAACTTGGAAGAGTCCAAAAACTATGTTAAGATAAAGTCTTAATGAAATTCTTTGTGAAATCATAAGATTATATAAATTCTAATAAATGAGTGATTCTGAGGAATATGTAATTATAAAATTAATAAAAAGCTTCTTTTATTAAGTAGAATAGAAATTGAATATAGAAATGATAAACTCTTTGAAACCTTAATAAGAAGTTCTAAATTAAGTAAAACAACTATTTTTGGATATACTATATTTCCTTATTAATTTCGAATTTAAGGTCATCGTGATATGTTTTATCATTAATTATTGTCTAAAATAGAAGGAGTTAGACTTAATAGTTATATTTATTATACATATTGTAATTTAGTTGAATAAGTAGGATAATTGATTGTTAAATTATTGAATTAAAGACAATAGATATTAACAATGTTTACAATTCAATACTAAAATCCTCTTTATTATTTGTATCATAATAGATTGTTTTAGTTTATTAGTTAATATGAAAAATGTGAATCTTAATTACAATAAATTTTAAAATTAAATCCACAATCTTGTGTTACATAGAATTTAGTATAAGCTCTATATTCAATGGTTACATTTTAAGAAGAGAAATTAAAGTAAATAGAAGTAAATCATAATTTGATGACTATTGAAATTGATTCTCTATGGAATACTCTAAATGATAGATAATGTTGTTATGTATAATGCAAATATGATAAAGGACTGGTTATGATTAATCATTCAGTGATTTTTACTTAATTGATGGAAGGTAAAGTGTATTAAATATTTAAGAAAATGGTATTAAGTCTGATTTTTTAGGATAATATATTGATAAATTTATATCTAGTCCATTCAAAGAAGTTCATCATAGATTTATAAAGAGATTAATAAATGAGGGTAAACCAAGATTATTAAATAATGGAATTTAATAATTTTTTATAAATACAAATAAAGGATACCTGAAATAAATAGATAGTTTAGTTAGACTTGGTTAAAGTATGGAATATTTAACTTTTATGACTATTATGGGATATAAATAAGAAGAAACATGTGGTAAGATTTTATTGAGTAGTTTTGGCACTATATATTCTTATTCAGAATTAGCTGTAAAATAATTATATCTTGATAAAATATTAAAATTACATCATAAAGTACATGTAAATTTGAAATTATGTATACCAAAATCTTAAAATATAAATGAATTAAATGATGGATTTATTTTAATACCTAAGACAAATTTAGTTTCATAAGATTCAGTATAAAATACAATTTCAACAAGTAAAATTGATTAAGTAGCTTTTTATAAGTATTTTCTAAAATATCCAAAAAAATGTTTTGTGTTTTTTTCAATTTACAAATTTAGTAATTCATCATATGATGATGGTAATTTGTAATATGAAACACTTTATATATATTAATCTAATGAAATTAAAGATCTTGAATTAAAAATGTTAGCTCTTGAATTAATGCTAAAATAAATTATGTTAAATAATTAAATTTAATAAGAAGCTTATGTTACTAGTTATACTTCATTTAAATCTATAATTCCTGAAATAAAATAAAATATAAAGGCTGATAGTCATAAAAGTCATTCATAAATAGATGAAATTGATGATAGAGATTTTATTATTAGCAATGAAAGTATTCACATTTAATAAGAACCATAAAATGTTTAATTATATTAATTTATAGCTTTAGATTAAAATGAAATATTAATAGAATAAAAGAAGAATGAAATTAATTATTCTTCTATTATTGCTAACTCATTTCAAACATAAGATTATTTAATTTCAAGTAGAAGATTCAATGATTTTAGTGGTAGAGATTCTAAAAGAGAAAGTTAATAGTTAATTCATTAAAATCTAGCTAATATTGAGAATATATCACATTAAGAGAAAGTGATATAAGGAGATGAAATTGAATAAGAATTAGATTCTCCAGAAGAATCGAAAGTTTAAGTATAAATGGAAATATCAATAAAAGATCTAACAGAATAGTATTTGAAAGAATAAATTGATTGGATTAGATCTATGTTAAGATTAAAGAAAAGTTAATTAGATAAGTATTAGAAACCTAAACCAACAACTTATAAAAAAGGATCTATAAAAAAATTACATTTAGAATAATAGCCATCATCTATAAGAAGTACAGATTCATAAAAAGGGTTAATTAATCATGTAGTTAATGGGATGATTTAATCTAATCCTCATTAATTTTACAGCATTCTTATCATTGCAATATTTTATTTAATTCTTCTTCTTGTTTTAATCATTTTAAGTATAACATAATTACAAAAAGAATTACATCATATTTATTTAGATTCTAGTGCAGGATAGTTTTCCATAACATTATTATAAGATATTAATTTAATGGAAATAGCAATTCATTTATTAGCAATCAATTCTACTTTTGGTGCACCATAATTTTATATTTAAAATTCAACTGATGATTATATTTAATATGTTAGAACAGTTAATAATCGTTAATATATAAATCCAGAATTTTTATAAAGATTAGAATATGCCCCAATCAAAATTAATCATACATTTTCTAATTATGGAGTTTATGAATATATTACATTTAATACAAGAAGATATCTTGTTGATTCTTTACCTTTAGTATTTCATAGAATAACAGAAGTTGTTGAATATGAAGAATCTCATTTTGATATTATGCATATGGAAGAAAGTTATTTCACTTTAAATTATCCTACATACTTTAATTTAGCCTCAAATCTAATTAATTCTACTGATCATGAAATGACTGATACTAAAAATGCAGCCATGGATGTAGCCTTAATATATGTTATTATAGGATTAATCTCCTGTTTATTAATAGTTATTCTTATTGGCTTAGCAGAAATATAAATTGCAAAATGGAGAGTTTCTATTGTTAGAACTTATTTCCTATTCCAAAATTTATAATTGTCTATTGTTTAATAAGAAAAAGAGACAATTAATCTATTAACTATAGATGAATTATAACATATGAAATACAATGTTATCAAATTAGAGAAATAAGCATAGTAAGTCTTAAAAAATGAATAAAGACTTATTGATACAAAATTAAAATAATCATTTTGGGCAAAATAATTAATTTCTATAATTTTATTGGGTGCTTTAGAATTATTATATTTTATTCCTTATTACTAAATATTTTCCAATTCTGTTGATTAATTAATAGCATTTCATGAAGATCTATATAAGTTAGGACTTACATAGTTATCCTTTAGTAATAGATTAGTTTATTTTATTTAATAATATGCTAATCCATATAATAATATTAATTCTACAGTATTTAATGAATTTGATTCATGGTTTGAAACTTATTAAGATTAATATTTATTTGAACTTCCTTTTGATGAAACACATGATTCATAATCATTAACATATATTGTTAATAATAATATATGTGAAATGGATGAAATTGTTCCCATGAATAAACTTGGATATAAGTGCCCTTATATTTTATAAGAAGGCTATTCAAAATTTGTAGTCTCTACTGAAAATTAATTAAAAATAATGTAATCAGAATATACTAATTTTTCTATGGGAATTCTATAAATAATGGGAGATACTGACTTTTTAGATATTATAATTGCTTATGGTTTTGTATTTCCATAATTCAATAAAAACAGAGATTATTTATTTCAAATTTAAAAACTAAATAATGAACAATCCAATACCTAAGCAATATTAATGGCTGTTTTTGTTTTAATCGCATTGATAATTGTTTTTTCAGTAATCATATTTATTATTTGTAAATAATTTCTAGCTGTAATAAAAACTGTTAAATTAACTCTCTTGATTTTCTCAAAAGATTAAATTGCAAAAAATAAGCATTTAGTTTAGATTTTGAGTAAAGAAGTAACTTTTGATTGAATTATTTGGGTTGAAATAGATATATTTACTTCATTCAAATTAAAATTATAAATTCATACCAATTTAATTTTTTTATAAATACAAAAAATAAGTATCTATCTCATAATAAAGTTTAAAAAAATTTTAAACTATTCAAGAAAACTTTATCTATATATAAATTTTTACAAATACAAATATTTTTATATCTAATTAAATAATAGGATAAGTCATTTAAGTTCTAATATTACATTAAAAGATCTAATATATAAAAATATAAAATTATGATTTCTTTATTATTTAAATGATTTATTTTTGATTCCTAATTATTCTATAAAATATTATTTTTATTAATTCCATCTAATCATTATATGCAACATAGAACTGAAGACTATGATTTACTATACAAATTAGTTTTAATAGGTACTATTCAATTCTATTTAAAGGGGATTCTGGAGTTGGAAAAACTAATATTCTCAATTAATTTACAAGAGGCGAATTCCTATAAGATTCCAAAACTACAATAGGAGTAATTTATCTAGTCTATTATTTAATTTAGGTTGAGTTTGCTTCTAAGAATATAATGATTGATGATAAAACTATTAAAGCATAAATTTGGGATACTGCTGGTTAAGAGAGATACAGAGCTATAACATCTGCTTATTATAGAGGAGCAGTTGGAGCTATGATTATTTATGATATTACTAAATCATTAACTTTCGAAAATGTTGATAAATGGATGAAAGTAATTATTTTAGCAATGAATAAGGAATTGAAAGAAAATGCAGACCCTTCTTTATAAATTATGATTGTTGGAAATAAAATTGATTAAAAGCATATCCGATAAGTAGCTACTGATTGTGCTATTGCCTATGCTTAACGTAATGGAGTGGCATTCATAGAGACAAGTGCTAAAGATGGAACAAATGTAGAAGAGGCTTTTAAAAATATTTTACAATGTATTAATAAAAACTAATTCGAAAGAGATATATAAATCGGCTAAGGTTGTAAAACCAACTCCATCACCTACTAAGTTCATTGTTGCAGATACAGATGTAGTTAAACCAGAAAAATCTTCAGGTTGTTGTTGATTTTGAAAAATTATTTGTTATTTGTTATTTACAATTAAAATATCATTTAATGTTATATTAGGAAGTCACAAACTACATGATTTCTTATTAAACTTATTCATCAGAATCATTTAGTTTTTATAAATATTTTGCCACATAAGGTTTCAACTCTGATATAATTGTTATTGTTTTTTTAGTTTACTAATTTGCATTTACAAGAATTTAAGCAAACATTTCTAAATACAATTCATTATACTCTTTTTAAAGGGATTTTAATAAATTTTTTTATATAATTTATACCTTTTGATTTTTTGGATCATGCAATTAATAATATTGTAAAATTTATAATTATAATGGTATTTCCTAATCATCTTTCATTTTAATTGTATTAATTTATTAAAATATTTAAGGGTTCTGTAATTATAAGCAATTTATTGCAAATAATATTCCAAAAGCATTTTCAGCCTTAATATCCTTTAATTTAGTCTTTATACTTATTAAAAATTTCTCCAAAATCTCTTAGTCGATTTTATTCAATTAAGTTAAAATAGTCAAAATATTTGAAATATCAGATACTGTACATAATTTTGGATTAATTTTTTAAGTAAGCTTTTTCAAAAACTTGTCTGAATAATCAGTATCTACACTAGCCAATATTTAATAAATTTTTGAGTATTATTTGCTATCTATAAGATTTAAGTTTTAATATAGGTATCTAAATTGATATTGTGTTTTATTACTAGATTAAATAATTTCCAACTTGGTTTGTCAACTTCTTTATATGTATTAGAAACTCTAATAGACCTATTATATCTATGATAGTTATTTCATTTAAATTCCTCTACAAAATGTTATTAATAATTATATCCCAGCTAATTTAGATTATAACATCTTAATTTTCTTAAAGTGTTTCCATATAATTATATAATTCATAAAAATTAAGTTTAGATAGATTTTAATCTAAATCATTTTAACAAAGTTTATAAACTAATAACATAAGTTAAATTGTTTTTTCGTCATAACTTTAAAGCTAAAATTATAGAATTTTAATTACATATTTTTTCAATTTAGAGTTAATAATCAATATGATTAATTTACTAACAAGAGTGAAATGTTATATTTAAACAGAAATTGCTTCAAAATATTAAGAAAATTCCTTCATAATTATAGTCTCTTATTCTATTAATTTATTATCATCTTTAACTTTTTATAAACTTGATAAATCAATCAATCGTATAAATTATTTCCAGATTTACTCTTCTAATGTTTAAGGTTTATAAACCAATAGTTTTTATTTCTAATTTTCAGATATTTTTTCTAATTCATTATTTAGCTATTTGGAAAAGTAGTATTTCATATGAAAATACATAACAGCATTTTATACATAATTACCATGTTCTTAAATTAATTATACAATTTTTTGATATATTTTTTAATCATATTCTTTGTTGAATTAACTTACTTATAAATAATTATTTATTGACTATAAAAATAAATTAAACTCTTGTTCATCTAAATGCTTAAGATCCCTTGTTATTAAAGAAATAAATTATGGGAAAATTGATGTATTAAATTAAATGAAATTGAATTATGCATTAAGAATACTTTAATATCCTACTGATTATCTTATGCCTTAATATGTCACAGGAGTAGATTAACAAAGAGATAAATATTTAGCTAATTTTTACGAATCATTTAGGAGAATCGATTTCCCTTTACAAAATCCCATAAATATTCTCATATATAAATTCTTAAATTTAATAATTTATATAATGTTTGCAAGAATAATTAAATATAATCTAGAAATTTTATTAAATTGCACTACTATTAGAATATGTTAGTATTTATATTAAGAATTATTTAAAAATTAAATAGAATATATAAACCTATAATATAACTAACCTTGTATGTTATCCAATATTTATTTATGTTATGATAATCAAATCAATTTCTGCTGGCGATGAATTGAGCAGTGGTGGATAACTTCTCACTGATGTGCTCTTAGAGTCTGTCAACAATTTCTTATTAGGCAGTTCTAGATGATTAGAAAAGTTAGAATACCTTTCAGCAGTTTATGTTTCATAGATTTCTGATTAAACTGCATACCAAGCTTATTATCCAGCAAGTCTTTCTTCACTATTTTCTAATTCAAGAGTGTGGAATTCGATCCATGATTAAGCATCTTCAATTGTGTCCTTTTATTCTTAGATTTAGACTTCTAATTAAGCTTTTCTTTCAACCAATCTTGTATGTTCATTGGATAAATGAACTGAGAATTCAGCCCAATGAGCAGCTTATCTATCCTCAACGTCCTTAATTATTAATATTAAATAAATACTGTCTTGGCAGCCTTTTCTTATACTAATTATTATCTGATTTCGCTCAAAAGTTAAGCAATTTTGGTCAAAGCTTTTTAATTAACTCCGTGGGTGGCTAATTCAGTAAGAGCAGTGATAACTGGCTAAGAGAGTAAATATAGAAGGATACTTGTAATAAGGCAGTGTGGGATGTGTTATCTGAGAGCTTCTTGTGGAGGACTTCATATTTGGACTTGAGTTAGGCAAATGATGCTCCGAGACTGAGGTGTTAGATGAGTTTGGCAGCTTCATCGATAGCGTCAATAACATCATCAATAGCAGCAACCTTAGCAACGAAGGTTTCGTGTTATTGATTTCTGGTGGCTTCCTCTCTAGCATAGGTAGCTTCGTTGTTAGCAATATCTTAAATTGTGACTCTGATATCTTCTTCAGAGACGGCAAGAGCTTCAATAGTGTCATCTCTCAATTAAGTATTTGAGGCAATTTAGTTTTAATGATACAAGATTTCCTTTTCTAAATCTTCAACGATCTAGTATATTTTAATATTCTTACTCTATTATTGGTTGTGGTGTCAAGTTCAAATGCGTGGTCATGGTCATTTTAATCTTAAACAAGGCCAGCACCAACCCCATTCAATAACATATTAACTTCATTGGCAGGTGTTGAGGCTTAAAGGTGAGCTTTAATGGCACTCAAAACAACGTGTCCGAATGGGTCAGCGTTGATTTAAGCTAATGTGGTATGGGTATCTATGAACTTTGCAGCAGTCACAGCAAGAACCAAAGCTAAGAGAGCTATTTTTTACATTTTTAATATTAATTTAAAAACGGATCGACGTCTTCATTTATACTCATTTTCCAATATAATTTTATATTATTAATAATCCTACTACCTCAATTCTCTATGTCTTACTCTTCTCCAGACTCTTTCTCATCACCTTATTTCAAATATACAATTAAATCAATCGATAAGACAAAATTTTAAATTATAACATTAATTTGATTTTTTTTCAAAGAAATATCCATAATCTGACCACTAAGAATTAACTAAAAAGTGTATAATAAATTTTTATAAATATTCAAACCTATTGGATCCTTCTATTTAATTCATTTGTTCTTTATTCTCCATATGGCTAATAAATATTACCAGAATAGTAATCTTATCTTCCCTCTCTAAATATCTACTAGTCAATTCTCCCATATGAAGGAGGATATAGTTCATTCTAATAAGGCAATCTTTGATTAAAGTGGATTCTCTCATTTAAATCTCGTTATATACCGATAGGAGGAAACCCTCGATATTCTGGCACATAATAATCAGGAGTAGGGACAGCTAGAGGGTCAAAATACATTCTTTATTATAATGCAGGATCAAATCTCTATCTATCATCATCAAAAAATGGATATCCTTCATAGTCTAATGGTAAAGCATTTCTCTCATTTAAAATTGGAGGGGGTCTATGAAAATCTACTGGAGGTCCTTATCTATAATCTGTTGCTGGAAAAACTCTATATGATAAGTTTCTTTTTAAATCTCTCCCGCAATTTCTTCGACTTAAAATTGGTTCTGGAATTCCTCTCCTGTAATCACTTAATATTCCAGGAGGAGCCATCCTTCTATATCCTGAAAGAGGCAATCCTAGTTCTTGTGAAGGAATACATCTAAAATCTTAAGGGACAAAACTTAATCCAGGTTCTTAAAAATCTTAAGAAAATCCTCTAAAGCTATGCACATATCCTAAATTTGGTTCCCTTAAATTTGAAGGAGATATTCTACTCTCCAAAGGTTGCAAAATGCTTTATGTAAAATTTTGATGAACTCTTAAAGGCTTGTAAATATTATCACCAGTGTGTATAGTATTAGTATAAGGAGCACTCTAATATCTTTCTGGAGATATCATTCTTTAGGGATCGATATTAGACCCAACTTTTTGGTTTTAGTTTTCCTTTTATTTATCATCTTATTATTTCTCTTGTTATAGCTATTAAGGTTATTCAGAAGATCCTTGTGTATAGATTCTATCTTTATTTTAAGATCTCTCCTATTGAACAGGTAGATCTTAAGCCTTTCCGTAGTAATCTTAAATCTTACGATTATCTACTGGTGGTCGTTATAGAAATTCTAAGTTTTATCCAAATGGTTTTATATATCCTTTTGGAAACTTTTCTATCTCAATTGGTCTGGAAGGAGCATAGTACATTTATTAAAATAAAATATTATTATCAGTTAATTGTTAATGATATTTATAAACTATATTTATAAAAATATTTCTAACATAGCTTAATCCTCTAATTATTTCAATCAATCAGAAGATTAAATATATACTAGAGTAATTGTGTTAACAAAAAATAAACTATTTACAAGCAAAAATAAGATTTAATGCTAGAACGTAAAATAGTGATGATATTCATTAAATTTTTTAATTTCTTCCAATTTCTTTTTATTTTATATATATATATATGAGTCGAAGTTTATTTAAATGCTATAATTTTATCTTTTCCAAAATTCTTTATTGCTGAAAATTTCTAATTAAAAAATTATCATGTTTCTACTATTTATTAATCTTTATCGAACTCTATTAAGAGCTTTATTTTTATAAAGGTTTATAAATAATTATGAAATAATAACCTAATTATTAAAGCTTTACAAGTATTTTCGATATTGAGCAATCAGTAACATTTTGGGAACCATTATAATAACCTCTTCATGCAGAGAGATTACTTTATAAAGGTAAATTCTTTGAATTCACCGGAAATGTTTGGGTTTAAGAACATTATGATCTTTATCCTGAAGTGTTATGTAAAGGTTAATTTTACATGCAATTGCCAGGAGTGTAGATAAGAAGACTCAAACCTAACGAGACTTATGGTCCCCATAAATATGGATTAGGGTTCTTAAAAGGGCCATACAGGTTGTTGTTATATACCGAATCAGTTGAATAGCTAAATTAATGGTACTAAGTCCATAGAGTTTAGGCATGACTACTTGAAAAGACTTTGTCTATTGCCCAATTTTAACAAACGCCATAAATTAATTGGTAAGATTAAGAATTCACTTAACTTTTATGATTGCTATAAATGTATAAATGGGTAGCAATATTAGGTCAAAATATTAGAAAAATCTTAAATTACACAAACAAAATAAGTTTTAAGAGAAATTTAAATTTTGCGTCGTTTAAATCATCCTTAAATCTAAAAATTATTAGAAGTTTATGAAGACAGCAATACTGTCTATATTTTATTTGACAAATTCTTAGGTCATTCATTAAAAACCAAATTGCCAGATTATTGGAAGTAATAAACATTTTTTATCTATAGTTTAACAGAAAAATAATAGGCTGAGGTCTGTTTTAAGTTATTAAATGCATTAGCACATATACATTAAAAAAATATTATTCATAAGGATATAAGACCAGAGAACATTATATAACTCAATTCTCAATTATCTAATCTAATAATTGCTAATTTTGCAAGTGCAGATTCAAAAGAAAAATCTAAAAAAAGGAAAGTTTTTAATCCTGGTTTTATGGCTCCAGAACTATTCTAAAATAGAAACTTTGATGATAAAATAGATATTTTCTCTTTAGGTGTAATATTCTATGGCATCTTTTATTGCAAATATCCATTTGAAGGCAAAGATTTTAGAGAAACTGCAACTTTAAATGAAAAATGTGAAATTAATTTTGAATATTCTAAGAAGTTATCTTCCTCAGCTATTGAATTATTATAGGGAATGTTAAAGAAAGATCCAACTTAAAGGTTTAATGCCCAAACTGCCTTAAAACATCATTGGTTTATTAATGCAAGAAGCAAAGAATAAATGAAAGGAAACATGCTTGGAGCACCTTCACTTTCAACAATCCAAGAAAAATCAGAAATTGATATCTCTATGTAAGATCGTTAATTTAATAAATCGTAATCTAAATTAAGAGCTAAATCTGTAGATACTTTATTCATTACAGATGCTAATGAAATAGAATAAATTCCACTTCATTAAAAAGTATAAAAAATGACAGTTATTTAATTTAATCCATCCAAATCTAATCATTGATAAACATATTATTATTTAATTGTTAATAAGAAATTAATTTATTATTATTTAAATCACTTTTTTTTTGACTTAATAGAGCATACATTAATATAACAAAAAATAAAGTTTAAAGATCTAAATTGCTGAAAATAAGTGTCTAAAATATTAAAAAAAAACCTAATTTAAGGATAGATTTGAAGATAAAATTGTATATACGTTAATTAAATTAATTTAGCTTTATGTTTTTCTTTATTTATCTATCAAATTTGTTTTACTTAAATCTCAAAAGTACTCTATTGAATTCTATTATAATTATAAATTTACTTTAATTTTTTTGATCCTCAAATAAAGTCTAATTTCTTAATTAAGAGCTATTGAAAGAACCTTTAATTTTCATTAGAAATAATGATACATTTTAGATATTTATTTATTTTTGATAAATTCAATCTCCAAATTCCATTAATTTCGAATTTGAAAAATTATAGAATCAATATTATTATGGTTAGAAAATTTGATCTACAATTAATTCAAAATTGATTAGAATTGTTTGGTTAAACATTAATTAATAATATTAACGAATTAAAATTATTCAATACTCATGGAATTAATAAAAAAAATAAGAATTAGCTTTAGCTATTGCAATAGCCACTATTTGTGTTCCATCTGTATTTTCATTAATTTTCACTCTTTATTGTTATTTCAAGTTTCAGCACTTAAATAATGCTTAGTTTAAACTAGTAACGAGAATTTTATTTTCAGATCTAATATATGAATCTATAATGAGTGCGATTAGTTTGAGTTACATAATTACATAAAATGGGAGTAGTTAAGAAACATACTTTAGAGATACCTATCCAACCTTTTGTTATATAGAAGTTTATTTATCAAATTTTTCGATTTTAACTATTGCTGTTTGAACATCTATTATATGCAATACATTATACATGCAAGTGTATAAGAATATATCTAAGATGTATTATTATCAGTATATATTTGTTGCTTATGTGATTCCAAAATAATCACTTTTATGTAAATTTATGTAGTTTATTGTATATAGACCATTTTATGTTGATGGATATGGTGTCACATATCCAATGGAATCAACAAATTGCCTTTATAATATGAGATTGGATAGAAGATCTTATGATTTGTAGATAACTTTATGTTATTATTTGCCAATTTGGGTATCATTTTTATATAATTTAACAATAATAACATTAGTTGTAAGAAGAATATTAAAGCACATAACTGATTTTAAAAACAAAACATAAGTTTTTGGATTGTTGCTTTATCCAACAATATTATTCATTTGTTGGGTGATTGTAATCTTACTTTAGTTATCCTGTAGCCTAGCTTAGTTCAACAATTTAACCCATAATCAATTATTTAGTAATACTTATCCTAGTTTTTCTGTAACATACTTGGTTTATTGGATGCTCTGTGTTATTGCTTTACTGAGATATTTACAAAAATTAGAATTAATGGATGCAAATTAGAATATTAAGATGATTTATCTGAAAGTAATTTTGCGACCCAAACTAGCCAACAATTAACTTAAGTAGTTGATTCATAATAATTGTGAATACTATTTAATAAATAATATTAAATTATTAAGCGTCATTTCTTTTTTTAGTGCGTTTGCAATTTAATATTATAAAATGAAGAACAAAAATATAGTAATATAATATAATTGAAATGTCATCATCCTAAGACTTAGTAAAGTGTTCATTTAACCCAGACGATATGGGATAACTATTATATAAAGAGAATTATCATAAGTAAATATTGGTTATTAAGATAGATGGATAAAAGTATAAGAGTTGATTGCAAAGGATCCAATATCGTAAAATAATGTAGCAGATTATGGATAAAGTAGAGATAAATTATATGAAATTTATTGCAAGAAAGCCTATAAACTTCATAAATTACTAAATTATAGTGATGAGATGATTCCTGGTATGGTAAATAGTCAATTTCCAGAAACTGTGGTGACTGTATTACATTAAACCATGTTTATACCCACTATCAAATATTTAGGAACTGAAAAATAAATAGAAAAATGGATTCCTCCTTCATTAAATTATGAGATTGTAGGATGTTATGCTCAAACTGAATTAGGTCATGGATCAGATGTATAAAGTTTGGAAACTACTGCTGTTTATGATAAAAATACAGAAGAATTCATTCTCAACTCACCAACTATTTCATCTACCAAATGGTGGATTGGAGACTTGGGATTGACAGCAACTCATGCTGTAACACATGCTTAATTGTATATTAATGGAAAACATTATGGAGTCTAAACTTTTATTGTTTAAGTCAGAGACACACATACTCATCTACCACTTAAAGGAATTGAAGTTGGAGATGTAGGACCTAAATATGGTTATAATACAAAAGATAATGGTTATTTAAGAATGAATAATGTAAGAATTCCTAGAGAATAAATGCTAATGAGATATTCCAAAGTAAGTAAGGCTGGCGAATTTATTAAAGCATAAAATGAAAAGATTGGATATGCAACTATGATGTAAGTAAGAACTTCAATCATTTTTAATACCTATGTCTCATTAGCATAAGGATTAGCTATTGGAGTTAAATATTCTCATTTTAGAAGATAATTTAAAGATAAAAATGGTATTGAAAGACCAATTATTGATTATTAAACTTAATAAGATAAATTAATTCCATTAGTAGCAGATTGTTATGCTTAAGGTTTTGGATGTTTGAGAATTAAAGAGATTTTAACAGAAAATCTAAAAAGAATAAATGAAAAAAATGATTTTTCTTTAATGGGAGACTTACATGCATTATTATGTTGTTGTAAAGCTATTTATACTTGGAATACTCATTTTGGTTTAGATAAAATTAGATAATCATTAGGTGGACATGGATTTTTGTAATCTTCAGGTGTTGTTAGTATTCAAACAGAATTCTCACCAAGTTGTACTTATGAAGGTGAAAATACAGTATTATTACTATAAACTGGAAGATATTTATTAAAAGCTTGTAATAAAGCATAAAAAAATTAACCAATCAATGAAAATGTTGAATATCTCTATAATATTTAATAAACTTTATAATAAAAAGCTACTTTTACAAGATCTGAATAATTATTATGTCCTGAAATTATTAGAAAATTGATGAGATTACATGCAGCCTTTTATGTTAACAAAATGATGCTTAAAATGATGGAAAAAGGTATGTATATAAAGTTATCAAGAATAGCTGGTGAATATGGACCTAAAGAAGCATGGAATAAACATGTAGGCGTTTCAATAACAGAAGCTTCTGTTGCCCATACCTATTATTGGACATTTAAGACATTTTTAGATACATTAATAAAGTAAAAGTTTAAATTAATTTATAGAGTATAGGATGAGAATATTAGATCTGTTTTATCTAATTTATGTTGTTTATATGGTTTATAAAGAATTATTGATTGGCCAATTGGTTATTTTGAAGGTGGATTTTTGAATGGAGAATAATTAGAAATTATTTTAAATGCAAAAGAATACATATTCACTTTAATAAAACCAGATTTACTTGGATTAGTTGAGGTAATATTAATTATCTATAGATAGTCATTTAAATTTAACGACAATGCTTTAAGATCAGATTTAGTTGATGCTAAACCTTATGAAAAATTGTTATAAAGTGCCAAATTAAGTTCTGTAAACAATGAAGAGTACTAAACAAAATTAAGATCATTAACAAAATAACTTAGAGAGATTCCAAAGCTCTGATTTATAAATAATAAATTAATAAATAAAAATAATGTAGTAAGTGACAACAGAATATGTTAGAAATTTAAATGGAATTACACAAGAGTATTTGAGTATGTAAATGATAGTTTCTTGTGTCCAGTGAATGCAAACATTTACAATATCCAATTTCTTAAATTTAGAATTAGAGATATGGATTCAGGTTAAACTCTATTTGAGGTTGAACGTGATTAAGATGAAGAGCCTATAGGTAAAATCATAATTTAACATATTCAGAAAACCTCCCACCAGAATATTAAGATGAAGCTAGAAGGATTAAATACCACTTTGGACCATAGTTTTTTGAATTGAAAACAGTGGGAGCACAATTGACTTTCTCAGTTGGTAATAAACCAGTTAAAAATTTCACAATTATTGAAAGACATTATTTTAAAGATCATTTATTGAGAAGTTATGAATTTTCATTTCCTTTTTGCATTCCAAATTCAACAAATACATGGGAACATATTTACACCATTCCAGAAATAGATGAAGCAATGGTATATAAATAAATAATTCTATTAAATAGAGACAAGAAATGATTAACAATCCATTTCAAACTAAATCTGACAGTTTTTATTTTGTAGGTGATCAGTTGGTTATGCATAACAAGGCTGAGTATGATTACTCTCCTTTTGATTGAAATATTGGAATATTTGTTATAAATTAATATATATTTCATATTATAACTTTTTGTTAGATGGTCATTACTTGATAAGAACATCAAAATCCCTATTGAGATACTTATTATCTATATATTAATATATTTTGTAATTTAAATAAATAATCATTCAAATTTCATAATTTAATCCTTATATCAAGTATTCCATATATAATTTGATATCAGGATGATCTTTATTTTATTACATAGGATAAAAAGAAAAATATAACTTTAATGATATTATCTAATTTCTTTAATAAATTTTCAGATTGTTAATTTTCACTTTTACCAAAATATTTTCAATTAAAAATTAAGGAAATTATTCAAAACTTTCCGCACTTAATAAATTTATGCTTTGAATAACTTAATGAAAATTCAAAAATTGTCTAAAATCAAATTAATCCTTATACACAAAATTATTTTATAAGTTTTAAAAAAACAAAGCAACTTTGAAGTAAGATAAGCAGCAAACCGTCAATCCTAAAGGAGAATTACTTAAACTTAATTTCAAAGTAGGTTTATTATTTACTACGTCTTTTCAATGATTATTTTAAGAGAAAAATTAAAATTAAAATTGGAATATAATATATTTATAAGATCTTAAATCATAAGATGTATTGTAAATAATGAATTCTTCAAAGTTGAAATGATTAGGTTCTCTGCTTTTTTTAATTACTTATTAGTATGCTTTGAATACACCCTTTTTTGATTTCCAAAAATAAATGAAAATATTTGCAGGATTAATAAAATTACTTTTATAGCATAATAAATCGATAATATTAATGTATCTTTCAAGGCTATATATGATTATAATATTATGATGATAACTATTGAATTTTCCTAACATTAATAATAAAATAATAAGGAATTTTTATGATTAAAAAAATTAGAATAAACATAATCCAATAATTAAATAAAACAATAATTAAAATTTGAAGAATTTAAATCAAAATTTGTAACAAATTATGTTTAATTTGGACAATACATTAATCTTTTAATAAATGTATTAGAAAATGATTAGGAAATTGATATGCCATACAATTACAATTTTTATTAATTGAGTTTATTTTTTAGTATCAAATTAACAAATTCTTAAGTAATATATAAAAGGGAGATAACATAATTTTAGAATGAATTAAGATAAATTCTTATATGAATAATTCCATCAATGTCTGTTTAGGGATGTTTATGAAGCTAATGATCTAACTTAATCCTTGAAAAGTTGGATAACGACATCTATGATAGCATTTTCCTCTAGAAATATTAGAATGAATTAATACCTTGTCTTCTGGCTGTTTCAGAAGCATAGAATTCTCTCTTTTCCTCTAAATCAGCTGTGGCACCAGCGACGGCATTCAAGGAATCTTTCCATAATTTAAGAGCTTTAGCTTATTAGGCCAAAACAGCTGGAAGTTACTTGATTTATAGTATAAAATGATACTGTTTCCAATTTTTCAACAAGACCAGTTCTTCTTTCATGTTCAGAGTTCAACCAAGCAACTTCAGCATTTGTGTCTGAAACATATTTGGCAAGAGCGAAAGCTGCATGAATTTCTTATTCTTATAATGTGGCAAGAGTTGATTCTAATTCAGCTTGTAAATCTTATAAGATTGAAAGGACTTATTCTCCAGTTGTTCCTTCTCTTTTAACTTCAGCAAGGGATTGGAATTTTTAAAGGGCATCTTATTAGAAAAGATGACTGTATGCAGACAATTTGTCAGCTATTGTTTAGGCCTTCTCAACAAGTTCGACTCCGGCATTATTTGTAAGGAATCCAGCTACATCTTGTTGTAAGATTTAAACAACTGCTACGGCATCAGCATGATCAGCAAGTGATTTAACAAAGAGTCCATTGGCCCAACATCTTTAATCTTAGAGTTATGCATTTCTTCTTTCAATTTCAGCAAGTCTGGATTCAGCCCAAGCCAACCATTAATATCCTTCCTTAAGAATTTTATTAAATATTCATACACTGATTTAGGCTTCAACATCTCCTCTGACTACACCAAGGGATTCCCATTATTATTTATTGAGGGAAGCAACATTTGTCAAATCACCAATAACTTAAGAAAAGATTTCTAAGAAGAGATAATGTTATTTTATTACCTTCATCTGTGTTATTCTTTTTGTCTGCAGCAGCTTAGACTTAAACATTCTCTGTCTTGAGATCTCTTAAGAGATTGTAAACAGATTCGACTGCATCATTTCCTCTGGTACCAGCTTGAAGAAGCACAGCAAATTTATTTGTGTCTATAGCAAATACAGTTGCCAATAAGCAAATTGCGATGATTGCTCTCATAATTTAATTTAATTATCTAAAAAACGGGTTTCATAATTTGGTTTATAATCCTTCATTTTATACTTAAAATTCATATTGTAAAATATTACTCTTTAAAATAACATTAAATCCTTATATATTAATGATTCCAATGTATAACCTAGTGATAATTTATATTATCAATTAGATGATTCTATTTATTGTATTATGAAGCCTAACTAAAATGATTATTATCTATCTTTCTATATTTTAATAAAATTTTGATTTTACTTTAATGTTGAAGTTATAATCTTCATATTCTTTATCACAATTATTTTTAGTTGATGTCTAAATAGCTAGATTATATAGACAGTTTATTTTCTTTTAAGTTTTCTATATACTTTAATTATTTTCATCATTGGATTAGTTTTATAATTTTAGTCAGATAGGTAGGATAATTAGTATTAGGCCTTTTCATGTTATCATAAAATGAAATGATAAAATATAGTACTTTTTAATATAATGAATCTTATATGAATAACTGAAAGGATATTAAATATAGATAAAGTGAATTTTATTATGAATTAAGAGATAAATTATTGTCTAAAAATTCTAAATTCTTAAAATTAGAAATTGTATATTAAGTTAAAATCTATTTTTACAATTATATCAAAGTAACATCTTTTATATAGGTGGGATTAGGAAATAATATAAATTAGGTAGTAAAATAATTAATTTATGATATAGAATAAAACCAGAACCATGAACTGAAGATCAAATTAAATGATTAATAGCACTTTTGATTTTGATAAGACTATTAAATTTATAATTGAAAGTGAAAGACATGAATGTAATTAAATTTCAATTGAAATAATTTAAATAAAGTATTATATGAAATAAGAGGACCTAAACTATTTGACTTATGGATCTATTATTTCGATATCTCATGTTTAAGATGATCATTCTTTCATAACAGCAGATGGTTTTGTCAAGCGGGCTGTATGTTTAAAGAACTTTGTACAAATATACCATATATATACAAGCATCACATAGATGTCGTAGATTCAAAATTTTTAGGTAAAATGAAAAGCAGACCGTATTACCACACTCTATTCTAAATATTTCCAAAATTTACTAATAATACAAAGTAAGAAATTTTAAAGGAACTTATTGGAGAAGAATAAGAAGAAGAGGCTTAACCAGCAATTTAAAATATTTTAGAAAGCATTTAAAAACATCAGAAAGTTGATGAAAAGACTATGATGTCAAAAGAACAAGTTCAAAATTTTTCTCAGAAATTATTATAAGAGTTTAAATATAATCTCGACACATTTGAAAAAGTAATGCATATATTTATAATACTTTAGTCAAAAGCACACAAAGTGTCATATAAATCTCATATTTAGTTATTGCATTTGGCATCATCAAAGTTTTTAGCTTGTCATTAAAAAGAGGCTAGAGTGGAAAGTTCAAATTATAAAATTACTTTGGATGAATTACCTAGTGATTCATCATTATTTAAGATATTGCCAGCTTATAAATATTAGAAAGAAGGTGAATAAGTTATTTATGCAAGTGATATTGTTTATATAGTAAGAGCTACATCATTTATGAATAAATTGACATTTTTACATGCATCATAAGAGATGGGAAATTATGGTAAGAGTAGGAAATAGAAAAAGAGTGATGAAGATCTATTGTTATTAAAAAATGATAAAGATATTGTAAAAAGAGAAGTAAATGCAGCATTAGATGAAGAGAATCAAACTTAATGGAGAATTTCAGTTTATTCAGATTATGTACCTGAAACATCTGGATTTTTGAAATGTGGTGATGTAATTTGGTTACATCATTCTGAAACTAATACTACTATTGCAGCAACAAGGAAAGGTAAACCTGTAGATTAGAGGAATTTTTAATCATTTAATTTAGTTGAATGGTTAAAAGTTGAAAATGTGGAATTAAATGTATTGAGTGGATCAACAAAAGAAAGTTATGATGAATATACAGGAGATACACATTCTATGTGGATTATTGAATCAGAAATATATAAAGAAGGAGGCATTGTTTAATTTGATAAGAAATATAGATTTAAACATTTTACATCAGGATTATATTTATCAGGAACTAAAGATAAATTTACATTAGATAAATAAAGAGTTCCATCAACATTATTTTATTTTAGTTAATTAAAGAATTCTCAAGTTAGAGAAAAATCTGTCAAAAAAGGAAATTATGTTTATATTTGTCATGATAAATAAATACTTTAAGGTAATAATAATAATAATAGCAATGATGAAAATAGTTTTTGGGTTGATATTTAATATGGAAAAAATTAAAGATATATTCCAATTCTTCATTAAGAATAACATAAAACAGATTAAAGTGTTTTTAAATTATATGCTAGTAGTAGTAATGATGTTTGGGAGATTTCTTTTGTTTTAAGTTGTGCTAAGACTCTAACAAATTATCTTGATGATTTATAAAAATTAAAATGGGAAAATGATGCTTCAGATAAAGAAGTTCTTAAAGATCATTTATTAAAAATCTAAACAACTAAATAATGTATTGAAGATATAAATGATTTTTGTAATAATAGATTGTATAATTCAACTCCTGAATAGAAATATGGAACTATCAATCCATTTAGATAAAAGTTATTAAAGGAATAATATTATATTGATTTATTGGTTAAAATATTAGTTTAACAATTAAAACCAGAAGATCTTATTATATGGAGTAGAAGATTTATGATTATTTAAATGCAAGATATATAATAATAATAAGAAAAAATGAGTAACACAGAATAAACTAATAAAAAATAAGGATTAAAAGATCATGAAATATTGGCCTATATTGCATTTAAAATAACATTAAATCAAAGTATTTATATATTATTGACTTCAATTTGTAAATAAAATTCTGAAAATGAAATGTATACCTTTGATTTGATAGGCCATTTCTTAGAACATTGTAGATATATCCCTGAAGCAATAAAATGTATGATCTCTATTATAGGAAACAATTAAGAATTACTAAGTCTATTATCAGCAAATATGAAAATTGATTAGAATCCAAAAGAATAAGAAATTTTAGAACCTGAAGAAGAAAAATTGTAACTTCATCATAATAAAATTTAAAATAATTTTCTTATTTTCTTTTTAAATCTATTAGAAACAGATGAACAAGCTCATAAAGCAGATTTTTTAACATTCTTAAGAGAAATGTGTATTTATAATAATTAAGGCATCAATTCAAATTAAGAAGCAATTTATAAATTATTAAAAAAGCATAATCATAAAAAGATTTAATTAATTAAAGATCGTGAAGATCCAGATAAAATATCTTTAAAAGATGGGAAACTACTTATACCATTCAAATTATAGAATGACCCTAAAGAAATGTACTTTATTAATGAGTAATTGCAATTTTATGCTGATGTATCTTATGGGAGAAATCATTTATGGAAATAAGAATTGGAATAATATTTTAGTAAAGACTTCTTATTTCAAAATATTTGGTAAGAAGATGGTAATAAAACTTATGCAGTACTTTAAGCAGCTTTGTGTAAAATTGCTATGAGTCTTTATATTGATCATGATCCACTTAATAAAGTTTAATTACCTAAATATTGTAATCTTTATAAAAGTATTGATTAGGCAAACGAAGCTCATAATATGGGATTATATACTTCTTTAATTGAAGACTTATTCAAATATTTATAAGATAATAAATAATAAATAATATTGGCACTTGATACTAAAGATAATAATGATAACAATAAAGATTATGATGCATTAGATGCAAATGATGAAAAAAGTTTATTGATTAATGAATTACTTTACAATTCTTGTTAAATGTTATTATTAGTATTAGAATTAGATGTATTTTCACTTTTAGATAAAGAACCTAATAATTACTATAAACAAATAATTGATATTGTTATTCATTATTTTTTTTATGATTTTACTTAATTACCTTTGATGAAAAGTGTATATAAAGTATAAAAATCAGAAATTACTCAAAGAAAATAAAGAAAAGAAGTAAATCCTTTAGGAATAGGTTTAAATTTAGGAGCTAATCTTATGAGTATGGCAAATCCAATGAATTTAGGTTTGAATCTAAATCTTTTTGGATCAGATGAAGAATAAAAATCAGAATCTGATGATGATGAATAAATTGATGAAGGTATTGTTGATGATGTTTAAATGTACACTAATCCTTTAATGAGAGGTTTTATCAAATTAGAAAATGAACTCTAAAATGCATTAGTAACAAGAGAAGAAACTGGTTCAAGTTAATTGGAAATTAAAATCAAATTGACTCTTTGTGATGTAATGGATAGATTTTTAGATATGAGATAAAATTATTTAATGTTGAATTGTTTATCATTTTTCAAAAAATAAATTATTGAAAAAATGTAAGAAGGGATTCAATAAATTAAACTTTCTAAAGATGATTAAATATAAGAAAATTTAGATGACACAAAATTATTAATATTTGTATAAAGAAAGACAGAATCAAATTTATTGGGATTATTACCAAATATATCAAAAACTGGTTTAAAAGAGGTAGATGAAAAAGAAGAGAAATAAGATGCATTTGGTATTGGAGCATTAAATTTTTTAAATAAATTAGCAGAAACAAAACCAGAATCTGAAGAATTTAAAATTTTTACTTAGAATGAAATGTTAATATATGATTTAGATTAATACTTTTCATTAAATTTACCTTAAGAAGATATTACTAAGATATCTAATCCAATTGGAGTTGTTTTACCATTTTTATTTACAAATTTTTCTTAAATACATGAAGAAGAATTAGAAAAAAGATGTTTGGCTATAATTATGAGATTGTTTAATTAGAGAGAAGAACTTTGTAATAATTTATTAAAATTATAACTTATAAGTGATCCAATAAAAAGTAGACTATATGAATTCTTAAGTGAAAATGTATAAAGACTAAATCAATTAGTTGATAGATCTGAAGTATGGCTAGCAGAATATATAAAAAATTAAAAATAAGATGATTTAGAAGAAACTTTAGATATCATAGATAATTTTAGATAAGGTTTTTTTAAAGATACTTAAATATCCTCTAGAATTATTTCAGGAACTTAAGAGATTGACTCAGAAAAATAAAATTTAATGAATGCATTAAAGATATATGTGCCTATTTTAAATTTAATAAGAGATTAAATGTCAGCTTTAGATTTCCATCTTGAAAATATAAAAAATATTTAAAGAAAATAAAGGTTAGCTTAATTGTTTATTTATGCATTTTAATTTTTAACATATTTTTGCAGAAATAACCATGAAAATTAAATCCTATTATCATAATATATTTCTTATTTTGAAAATATGCATTTGGAAGTAGGATAGATACCATTAATTTGTGAAATTTATAAAGATAATTAAAAACTTTTGACTTCTATAAATAGAAATGATAGAGTTTTCCATAGATTTGTAGAATTAATTTATTAAAGTGGAAGAAAGGCATAATTCTTAGATTTTTTCATTACAATAATAAAATAAGGAAATAAATATATTTTTGATAATCAATTACTTGTATTGAATACTTTTTTGGAAAAAGAAGAATTATTGTTTACAGAGAAGAATGAATTTGTTTTTGAAGGTGATATTTAATTACATCACTCAGACTTTTTAACAGATTTAGCTTCTAGTCCTCCAATGAATTAACCATTTCTCTACCATGCAAAATTATTGGATTTATTATTATAATGTACATAAATTCAAGTTCTTGAAGGTGATTAGAAAGATAATTTTACAATAAATGTAGCTAAATTAAAAAAGAAATTTACAGCTTAATATATTATATAATTGTTATGTAAACCAGATTCTATAACAAATAGAAATCCTTCTATGTTGGAATAAGGTTTTGGATTAATAAAAAAATAATTATGGATATTTTTTATGAATGTCCATATTACAAGTGAAAAGAGTCATAATGTTGGTAAGGAAATTTAGAATGATTTAATATTAATGATAGAATTTGAAATGAAGAGATTAGAACATATTTAATTTGATCATTAATAATTGAAATACTTTGATTTTTTAATAGAAGCTATACTGCCATTATTTACAACTTATTTAATTAGAAAAAATATATAAATTCATTAAGATGATGATGAAGATGGACATGATCAAGAATAAAAAGATTTTGCAGCTTTATTATAATTTGCTAAAACTCTATCATCTAAAATATTAAATCTTGGAAAATATATAAATAGAAAAAAACATGTTTCTAGTTTAATTGCTTTTTATTCTTATTTTCCATTAACAACTATGGGCAGAGTTTGTTAATCTGTTTTAGGTTAATCTAAACTTATAGAAGATTTTGGAGAATTTAATAATTTAAGAGATGTATTATCTAATATTTAGGCTGGAGCTAATGATAATTATTAGGTTGATTTAAATGAATAAGTCAATCAAATATAGAGTGGAATATTATAAAATCATGGTGATCATCCTGCTCCTAAAACCATATTTTAGAGCAATAATGTTAAATCTAAGATAGGAATTATGTCTGCTCTTTCATCAAATAAAAAGTAAAAAGAAGAACCATTAATTGAATTTGAGAAAGCAGAGATTGAAAAAATATCTGCAGCTTGGGAAGAATTTGTTAATCAATTATGTTTAAGTGATAAAAGTAAAAATCATGTTTAAGATGAAATGTAAAAATTATCTGAAGCTATTGTTAAGTTTGAATAATATTTTGGAAATCCAAGTGACAAAACTGAAAAAAATGAAAAAATATTAAAAGTTGAATAAGTAATCCTTTTGAAAAAATTTATTAATTTTTTAAGTTATGCAATAAATAGTAATTAAAATAATAAAACTATTACAACTTTATTAGGAGTATTAAAAAGAGTGATTTAAGGAAAACCAAAGGAAGAATAAAAAGAAGAACTTGAAGTTGAAGGAGAAAATAATGAAATGGAAGAAATGCAAAATTTATTTAATAAATTAGGAGCAACTAGAATGGTATTAACAGTTTTAAGTGAATCAACTATTCTAGATGGAGAAATGTTAAGAAATTTCTTAATATTTATAAATACATTATTATCAGGTGGAAACAATAAAGTATAAAAAACCATTTTTGAATTTATGAAAACTTATCCAAAAAGTGAAGTAATCTTTAGTAGATTAAATAATGTAATTTAAGCATAAATCAAATAAATTACAATGAAAGCTTTAGATAAAAAAAATGAAGAATAATAATAAATTAATTTTCCTGCTTAATAATAAGAAGATAATTTATAAGAATTAAAATAACAATAAGATTTGGAATTATTATTAACTTAAGTCTTAAAATTCTTATAAAATTGTTGTGAGGGACATTATCTAGATTTACAAAACTATATTCGTTAACAAACAAATTCAAGAAATTCATTTAATATGATTAATTAAGTAGCTGAGTTATTACTATCATATTATTATAAAGATAGAGCCTAATATGAAAATATGGTTTTATGTTTAGATACTTTGAATGAATTAGTTTAAGGTCCCTGTCCTGAGAATTAGATTGCAGTTGCTGATTCCAAATTCTTTGAAATAGCTTCAGATTTATTTGGTTAAAGAAAGGAGAAAGATAGTTCTGGAAAAGCTTAAACAATGGCATCTAATATAAAAACTTCAAAAACTTAGAATAATAAAATGATGACTGTTAAAACAAGTAGATATCAAAAATAACAAAAGGGATCTGATTTAAAAGTTTGGTAAATTGAAAGAATGCAAACAAAATGTTTAATTTTGATTCTTTCTTTAATTGAAATGAGAGAAATATCAGATTAAAATCCAATTATCAAAAGAATTATGAGACATTTGACACCAACTTTATTATAAAAACATATGGTAAAATGTTTTGATAAATATTAAAAATAATGTAAAGAAGGCTATTAAATTGAAGTTTTAGATAGAATTAAGGAAGATCCAGAAACTGCAAAATAAGAAGATAAAGTACAAGAAGAGAAATACTATGAATTAATATTGTAAAAAGGCTTTTATATCTATTTTTTAATGTGTTATTATATGGAATCAGAGAAAAATGTAGAAAATTAATTTGTATAAATGTATAGAACAAATACTAGAAAGAAATTAAAGTAAGATAAAGGAACATTAGAAGATTTATTATTTGGTGATAATATTATTGGTTAATTAGTGAGTTTTGTGATGTCATTTGTAAATAGTTGGATTGATTTAATGAATTAAATTAAGAAAGAAGCACAAAAATAAATGGCTACTTAAATTTAAACAAGTGAATAATTAGAAAAATAAGAAAGAGAAAAAAAGGCTGAAAAAGCAAAATTGGTTAAAAAAGCATTTGATTTTTTCTATAAAAATAGTGCATCTATTGAAGTTGTTAGAAATAATGAGTTGGAAATTGTTTATTTTATACTTTTACCGTATACTCATAATTTACCAAAAGAATAAAAGGTTGAATTTCATGAAAATGTAGATAGATCATCTACTAAATCAAAAGTATAATTTTTAGTTTAAGAATCAGAAAGATTAATTGAAATATGTGAACATGAAGAATAATTAAGACGTATATTTTAAAGATAGAAATTTCTAGCTTTATTTGCCAATTATGTTAAATTATGGAAAGACTTAGCATTTTTATTTACATTATTATTAAATCTATTTATAATAGGATCATTTGCTGTTAATGAATCAGGTAATAGAATAACAGATTTCAGATTATTTAGAGATGAATAATATTCACCACAACAAACTAGAAATATATTTTTAATTTGCGGTACTATTATGACTTGTTGTTCAATATTTGTGGTATCATTCTTTTTGTTTAAGAATGCTCCATTAATTATTAAGAAGGCCTGGAAAACAAAATTACCTTTTGAAGATAAGTTTACTTATTGGCCTATATAATTAATCTACAAAATATTTAAATTATTAGCCGTGTTATTTTATATACTTAAAGAAATTGAAGTTGTTTATTATTTAGCTTATGGAGCTTTAGCTGTAATAGGAACAGTATTACATCCATTTTTCTTTAGTTTTCATTTAACAGAGATATTAATACGTTATCCAACTTTAAAAAATGTTATTAAATCAGTTTGGGAACCTAAATAATAATTAGCTCTCACATTGGTATTATTTATAATTCTTGTTTATGTTTATGGTCTTATTGCCTATACATTCTTTTTTGAAGATTATGCTGGAAAATGCTAATCTACATTGTTTTGTTTTCTATTTACATTTGATTGGACATTTAAAGCTAATGGTGGAGTTGGAGGATACTTATCAGATTTAGAAGATGAAAATGTAGTTGAAAAATATCGTGTAGGTAGATTTGTATTTGATAACACTTCAAATATTTTCTTAGTAATTATCATGGTTAATATTGTGGCAGGTATTATTATTGATACATTTGGGTCTTTGAGAGAAAAAGAAAGTGATAAAATTAGAGATATTGAAGATAAATGTTTTATTTGTGGAAATCTTAAAACTATATTTGATAGATTAACAGATACATCATCAATGGGTGGAGGTTTTGATCACCATATCAAAGTTAATCATTATATGTGGAATTATGTTTTCTTCATGGCATATCTTAAATATAAAGATCCAACAGATTATACTGGTATTGAATAATTTGTTTGGGAAAAAATATAAAAGAAAGATTTAACATGGTTTCCATTCAATAAAGCTAGAGAATTATAAAATCTTAAGTAAGATGAAGAAGAAGAATCTAAAAGAGTTGAACGTATATCTACAGATGTATTATTTTATTAATATATTTAGATTGGTAATATTATGGATTCTATGAGATAAGCAAGTTAAATGTTAAATTCTATTAAAAATAGAAAAAAATTAAGAAATGCTGCCAAATAACCTGCTGAATTGCTATGAAAATAATCAAATTAATTATGATTCAAAATACAAAACTATTTTACTCTCTAATTTCAATTCTGATTTTAAACTATTAATAAAATCCATTGATGAACAATCCAATATAAATCTTTCAATTGAATCCATTTAATTGAATATTTTTAATGCTTAATCAATTTCTTCTTTTTCTATATTTATACCTTTCAAATCCAATGAGACATGTTTCAATTACTTTAATTTTTATAAACCAATACAGAAGTTTCCAAAATGTAAATTTTATGTTCTAATCATTTTAAATCTATTCTTACTTATTTAATATCATTGTAATATATTTTACTTCAGCAAAATTACCAAGTAATTGTAATAATTTATCTAATACTTATTAATCTATTTATTAATTATATAGATTGACTTTAACTGATAAAATTGGAGATTTTTAAATCTATTATTAAATACTTTGTAATTTTTCCTCTGTAATTTCATTAATTGCTAAATATGTAATCTAAGTTTTCTCTAATTGATATAAAAAATTTGATTAAAATTTAATAATTGCTGTTTAATTGGCTAAAAAATACAATTCTCTAATATCTGCTCTTTAATGTGCTTATTATTTAAGACTCAACATAATTATTTCTGCTATTACATCTCTTACCTATATTAAATGTATTAAAAATACCCATATAACATCTATACTTAATTTGCAAATTTATCAACTTGATAACTTGAATGAATTCCATCTAATTCTTTATTTGTACATAGTAGAGCTGCCTTTAAAATACAAACTCCAAAATGCCAACTATCAATCAACCTTCCATTTAATTATTATTATTAATATTATTAATGTATTTTCTCAGGAGGATAATAAACAATATCAAACTCTTATTCACTACTTATAGCATGTCCTTCTAATAAATATTTTTCCTTATATTTAGCATTAGGTTCTTAAATGCTTGCTAATTTTACGATGTCATTACTGATAATTATGGAAGTGGCTAAAATTCTGTTTGGAAATATATTTCGTTTATGCAATTGAATAATTGCTTATAAAATTCTCTATATAATATTTAACAACTCATCTAAATTAAAAGGCTTATTTTTATTTTTTCGTTCTCTAATAACTTCATCTAAATTTTATCCCTCATATTCTTCTATTGAAAATATTTTAACTGCCTCTCCTCTAACATATTAAGGTTAGAATTTCATAAAAATGTTAGGTTTCTTACTAACCTTTGGCTATTTTACTGAGCCAAGCATATTATCAACAAAGTTAGATTTAGGTCTTATATAAAATATAGAATTCACTTAAGTGAATAAACTAAAGTCTAAAATATTTAAATGAGCTTTCATATATGATGAAAAGAGGGAATCACTTTAATGCTACATGACGTAAAACTTATGCAAAATTATTTTTTTTCCGTTTATACTATATAAAGTAGTTTTTCCAAATTAGGCCTTCTTTAGCACTTTTTCATATTTTAAATATTTCAGCATATCAGTTTTTGAAGTTACTTCTTTTAATAATTCTTATTGTCTTATTGTATCAACTCCTTCTCTAAGAAAATCAAGCAATAATTTATGATTAGGAGGAGGAGATTTAAGAAGTTATTGAAAATACTCTCCTATCTTTTATTCACGTTCTTTAATCACTTTATTTTCTCCAAACAATGTCTTTAAATATTCTTTTTTGGGAAATTGAGGAAGCTAGGTTTAATAAATAAATACTTAATAATTCATATTGTATTCTTGCATAGCATTATGAAGTTCTAGTAAGAGACTATATCTAACTCTGATTTCTCTTTGATCAAGTGTAAAAAGATCGATAATGCGAATTTTATATAAAACATTGTCTGTTATGTTCTCATAACCCATTATCTTAATTTCATACTGCATTCCTTATGTATTTTAACAATTTAATTATATTGTATTAAAATTTAATAAATCAACTTTTTATTTAATTCTATATAATACTTTCAATTAATTGTATATTTTTGTTCCTTAATTTATACACCTTAATAATATAATAAGAGAATCTAAAACAATATCTTAATAAACAAAGAAATTACACTATTAATATTAATGAAAAATAAATATTCAGAATATCTTTTGAATATATATATTCTGAATTATGTTTAAGTTTTCTTATTTGATGTTATATTATAATTGATTTTAATATGAATTATATTATTAATGAGTGATATTATTGTCAAAAGAAGAGAATAATTTAGAACAGAAATTCGTAAATAAAATCTAGAAAAAGAATTTAGCAAAAAGAGATTTGAAAAATGTAATCTTATTCAGAATCTAAATGAATGCAACAATTTAATCGATTTTGAGTTTAAATACAAAGATCAAATTGAGAATCAGATTTAGCTTATTCTTCAAAATCCTGACAATTAAAACTTATAAAAACTCATATAATTAGTATAGCAATTAAGTGCAAAATACAGTATTTACATAATAGATCATAATATTTACAAAACACTTAAACACAATGATTTAGATATTAATTTGTGTTTGAACTTAATGTGTAATTTATGTGTTGAACCAACAGTAGTTAAATATATCTTCTCTGATCAGATCTAAAAAGAGAGATTAACCTAATATTTAAACCTAATTAGTGCAAATTTATATGAAGAACATAGAAAGCTTTATTGGGAATTTATGCTTATTCTATCAAATTCAGCTCATACACCTTTTCCATTTCTGAAATAAGTGTTTTTGATATGTTGTGAAGAATTGATTTAATGTAGAAATAGCATTACTTAAATGTAAATTCGCATACTTCCACATTTAATACAAAAATATCCATAAGCTAATTAATTCTATTGGGATGCTTTAAATACTGCTAATACTGAGGATAGGAAACCTTGGAAATGTCTATTGCATTATCTTAAGTAACCTAATTCAGATGTATTTTGTTGTGATTAATTAATACTCGCAATATATTATTTAGTTTAATATGCAATTCAAAAAATTTACTATGACTAAATTGTTACTTCAGAACTAATGTTTGTTCTTCAAAGTAATTTGTATAGACATGAAAAAACAATGGTTAGATCTACAAAATTAATATTTATGATTTTTGAAGAAAATGACACTTACTTTAAATTTATAAGTGATGATTTAATCAAATTACTTAAAATTACTTTCATAGATGGATAGATTGAAATACTAAAACTCTTAGAAATAGTTCTTCACAAAAGATAACATTTTATACAGCTAATGGACTAATATAATATAATAGATATATTATTTGATATTCTAAAATAAAAGATATCAACAACCATGAATTATGCAGCTTTAAATTGCATTGCTTTATCCTTATTTTAATGTACTTAGATTGATAAATATTAAAAACATATCCAAACTCAGTATTCCAATTTTAAGGATATTTTAGAAAGATTTGTTTATGACAAAAATAAATCTATCTAATTAACTACTGAATATCTCTTAACAGCCTACTTTGAGAAATGAATATTTTTGTATATATTTAAAATTATATTATTTAAAAACTGATTTTTTGATAGCAAATTTTTGATATTTAATAATGATGATAATCATAAATTATATACAAAATTAATTCATTAATCTTACGGCTTAATATTCTAGAAAAGGGAATTTAGATTCTAATTTAATTATTAATTAATCTATTATGTATTGTAAGAGAGATTGAATTGAGGGTTTGGCTATAATTATTAAGGTTATGGATATATTTATTATGTGTATAAAGGCTATTGCATTTATTGTTATGGAAAAGCCTGTTAATTTTATATTAATTATTAATATTATTATTGTTATTACATTTATAATTACATTTGTTATTAAAGAAACATTTGTTAATAATATTGTTATTATTATTACATAGAATGCTGAATTTGCATCATTTACTATTATTGTTATTGTGGTTATTGATTATTAACCTAAGCTTTATTATTTTATTAAGGAAATGATAATTATTTATCATGCTTTTATTATTTATGATGTTTTTCTTTTTTATTATTATTTTTCTTCACTTCTCCTTCTTCTTTATTTCCTCTTTTTTTAGATACAGCTTCAATTTCATCATCTGAATATTCAACATCATGTTCATTAATCACTTCTTCATCAAATTAATTAGAAGCATCACAACCTTTTTTACTTTTGATAAAATTAATAATTACTTAAGCAATTATCTAATGGCTTCAGGATCAAGAATAGAAGTATTATCAATATTAATGAAGACATTATCTCCAATTTTAAGTTGATTAGTTTAAATTAGATTGTTTACATATCCATCCAACAAAATTGAATAATGAGGTCTTTCAACTTTACCAAAGACATCATCAACCTTTCCTAAAATCTCTTATTAATCATTAACTAATAATTAATCTAAATTAATGACAAATTCTAAAAGATTGGAATAAATGATTATATTTTCTCTGGTAATTGATTCAATTTTGCCAACTAATTGGATTCGATCTGAATGTTTATAATTGAAGTTGATTTCTCTCTGTTCCTTAGTTTCTGGAGGAGCAAATTAAACTTTTGGTAATACCTCATTTTTGCTTACAATTCTTGAACTCTTATCTTCATCTTCCATGTTATTTAACTTAATTTAGAAATGTAAGTTACTTAAGCTTTGATTTGTTGATAAAATTCATTACTACTAGAATCACTATTTTCATGATCGTCCATTAAATTATAATTATTATACATATCACATTTCAATTTCTAATTAATTTGGTGGATTGTTTTACTATTGCTCTCTATATTATTCCACAAAGTAATTGTATCTTTGTCTTCCGAGATCAAAAAAGTTAGTTACAGTCAACATCAATATCATAGCCAAATAATAATTAAAACACTCATACAATCGTTGAAAGAGATCAAAACTTTCAAAAAAAGGGTATTGTGAGAAAAGTAAGAAAAATAATATAAAACAAGTTGTTGATCCAATATTTATATAAACTATAATGGGATAATTCTAGAAAATATTAATATATAATATTTACAGTATTGTGTAGAAGTAGCACTTTAAAATTTACAATAAATACAACAGCACTCATTATAGTCATTCCAGCTTCTAAGTAGGTAGAATTCTATCCATGAACATGTGGGGAAATAGGTTCAAATGCATAAAATGAAATCACCATCAATAATATTGCTTATAACAAACCCCATAAGAATTATTGCCAAAAGGACACTAAATTAAAGATAGGCTTTGTCAAATACTCCCTGTAAATATCTGGTCTAGATTCTAAGAAATTTGCCTTATCCTAAACTAATTGCATATAATTTGAATTTGGATATTTCTCATCAAATAGAGCATATAAAATAATAGGTAAACTTGTAAAAAATACATTAAAAATTTAAGACAGCCATTAATCATATAGATTTTGCCCACTAAATCCATTTGAAAAACCAAAAAAGAAAAAAGCTCCAATATATAATTAATTCTTGTAAAAGTTAAATAGAATTAAATTGCTGTTCTTCCTATAAGATTCATGTCCTGAATAAAACAATAATCTTCTTAAATGTTTAAATTCTCCTATAGCATAATCACTAGCCTTTGCTGCCTATTACCCTTCTAAACCTCTAATTCCTATACCAACATGAGCCTAAGTAATCATAGCAACATCATTTGCACCATCACCAATAGCTAAAGTTATTTTGCCAGTCAATCGTCTAACTAAATTTACAATTTCCTATTTTTGCTTAGGAGAAACTCTACAAGCCATAACAGCATTTGCCTTTAAAGCTACTTTAAAGAACACTTCTTTAAAATTGTGTATAATGATAACAAGAGCTACACCTGATACTATTAATGATAAAGGTTCATCAGGATGATCATTAATGTAATTAGTAACTTTAGCTAATTATCTTTCAACTTATCCTTCTACATCCCCATCTATTATAAATCGTTTAACTTAATCTGTCAGTAATTTGCATGAAAAACCAATATTAATAGCTGTTTCTATTTTATCTCCAGTCAAAACCCATACATTAATTCCAGCAGATTTTAAATCAGCAATTACTTCTCCAACTTTATCTTATAATTTATCTTCAATTGCTGTTGCACACAATAATTATAAATTATTTTCAATCATTTCTTCTAGTTGATTCATCAATGATTCTCTTAATTAATCATCATCTAAAATAGATTATGCTCTGTTATATTCAGATAAAAACTTTTCATATTCTTTCTACTCCAATTCTTTATATCCTAAAACTAAAGTTCTTAATCCAATTGTAGCATATTCTTGTAACTATTTCTTAATTTCAAATAAAATATTTTTCTAAATAGAATCATTTTCGTCAAAATCTTATAACATTGATAATATAACATTATCAGCTCCTTTACAAAATAAGGTCAATCTTCCATTTTAATCTTTTAAAACTATTGACATTCTCTTTCGAGTACTATTGAATTCTATAATCTATTAAATTTGAAACTTTAAGGTTTCCTTACTATGTTTAATGTAAACCTTCATTACATTGTCTTCTTTACCAATATATTTAAATCCCATCTCTGCTGCAAAACTGACCAATGCTAATTCATCTGGAGAACTAGCATTATATTAAATTTCTGATTCAATATTTTCAACTAATTCTGTTTATATAGTATGACATAAAGATAAGCATAAGAGAGTTAAGAATACATGATCATTATTTGAGAAATTTTTAGCAGATTTTTTATTCATGAATTCAGATACTAATTCAGAATATAGGGTGTCATCTGTAAAATCTACATTTTATGATACAATTCTCTATTTTTCCTTAAAAGGTTTCTCATCTATTATTTCTTATTAAGGTTATTCCTCAATATCTCCATAAACAATATCATCAATANTTTTTCCTATATGATTCATGTCCTGAATAAAACAACAACCTTCTTAAATGTTTAAATTCTCCAATAGCATAATCACTAGCCTTTGCTGCCTACTACCCTTCTAAACCTCTAATTCCTATACCAACATGAGCCTAAGTAATCATAGCAACATCATTTGCACCATCACCTATCGCTAAAGTTATTTTGCCAGTCAATCTTCTAACTAAATTTACAATTTCTTATTTTTGCTTAGGTGAAACTCTACAAGCCATAACAGCATTTGCCTTCAAAGCCACTTTAAAGAAAACTTCTTTAAAATTGTGTATAATAATAACAAGAGCTACACCTGATACTATTAATGATAAAGGTTCATCAGGATGATCATTAATGTAATTAGTAACTTTAGCTAATTATCTTTCAACTTATCCTTCTACATCCCCATCTATTATAAATCGTTTAACTTAATCTGTCAGTAATTTGCATGAAAAACCAATGTTAATAGCTGTTTCTATTTTATCTCCAGTCAAAACCCATACATTAATTCCAGCAGATTTTAAATCAGCAATTACTTCTCCAACTTTATCTTATAATTTATCTTCAATTGCTGTTGCACACAATAATTATAAATTATTTTCAATCATTTCTTCTAGTTGATTCATTAATGATTCTCTTAATTAATCATCATCTAAAATAGCTTATGCTCTGTTATATTCAGATAAAAACTTTTCATATTCTTTCTACTCCAATTCTTTATATCCTAAAACTAAAGTTCTTAAACCAATTGTAGCATATTCTTGTAACTGTTTTTTAATTTCAAATAAGATATTTTTCTAAATAGAATCATTTTCGTCAAAATCTTATAACATAGATAAATAACATTATCAGCTCCTTTACAAAATAAGGTCAATCTTCCATTTTAATCTTTTAAAACTATAGACATTCTCTTTCTAGTACTATTGAATTCAATAATCTATTATATTTGAAACTTTAAGGTTTCTTTACTATGTTTAATGTAAACCTTCATTACATTGTCTTCTTTACCAATATATTTAAATCCCATCTCTGCTGCAAAACTTACCAATGCTAATTCATCTGGAGAACTTGCATTATATTAAATTTCTGATTCAATATTTTCAACTAATTCTGTTTATATAGTATGACATAAAGATAAGCATAGGAGAGTTAAGAATACATGATCATTATTTGAGAAATTCTTAGCAGATTTTTTATTCATGAATTCAGATACTAATTCAGAATATAGGGTGTCATCTGTAAAATCTACATTTTATGATACAATTCTCTATTTTTCCTTAAAAGGTTTCTCATCTATTATTTCTTATTAAGGTTATTCCTCTATATCTCCATAAACAATATCATCAATTATAATAGATTTAAATTTCATTATGTTTTATGTCAATGTTCCTGTTTTATCACTAAATATATATTCAATAACTCCTAATTCTTCACTTAAATTTGAGGAATGAACAGCTGCTGGTCGATCAAAGGTTAAATAATTCTTATCCCATTATATCATTTAAGCTTAAAAGAATTTAACTGTTTCTAATGTAACCAATAATGAAATTGGAACACTATTACCTAATAATAAAAACCACATTGCAAATCTTAATATAAAATTGTAAAAGGAATTATTCTCTGGAGCATTTTAATCAATATTCAAATAAGATTGTAATTCATTCACATTTCTTTAGTACCATACATTATAATATGTTGATGCAAATATACATTCAAACAACAAAAATAAGAATACCCATAAAATTTATTTGCTCATCAATTTCTCAACTGTACTATATTTCATCTTTCCTATAATAGAATTCATCATTATCTTAGTATCATGACCTGTATATACAGTAACTGCTAAAATCCAATCAGTATTTTAAAGAGAACATCCTCTTTCTAAAAAATTTTCATAATTTAATGGTTCCTTTGGTAATTCTTTATTTTCATTAACAATATTGAAACTTCCCTTAAATTTATACATAAGAGGATTTTATCTTTCAAAATCCATAGTCACAAATCTAAGATATTTTATTTCAAAATTACAAATTATAAGGTAACTCTTTCTCATTTAATTATCTGTATAATGTTTGCAATTATGGATGTGCATATTTAGGTTTGAGATTAGTTTCACCATCTAGATTCTTAGTTTCTACAAAACATTCTCCTCCTTTCGAAGTTGCTAATATAATAATATCAGCAGGAATTCTCTACTCTTAAGTTAAAATCATACCTATTTATTTGCAATCCTTATAATGTCTCCTACATAAACATTTTACCATTTGTCATATTCGAAAACTCCTGTTCGAAGTGAATATTTCTATACAGTTCGATTGTTTTCTTCATCATCTGCTCGGTGTCTAATGGTGATGATTGAGGTACCTTTTAAAGTCTTCAAAAAAATCCTTGATCATGCTGACCATAATAATGAATGAAAGGGGTAAATAAACAGTTGGTTGTCCATCAGTAGTTGTGACTGGAGGAAGGATTTAACTAAATTGAATTCAAATTGATTACAATATGCCTAAAAGCAAAAAATACAAATTAGATGCTTTCCTAAATTATTCTAATGAGTTTTTGGGTAAGAATGTGAGCATATTATACTTAGAAGTCTCTACTCTATTATTGGGAATATTTTTATCTGCGGTACCAATCAGAATCTAAGAATTTAAAAACCTGTTATACTTTTCTGTCTGGTTGTAATTCCCAAGGAGCTCTTCTTTTGCAACAACAAGTTCTTATTTAGTTTTCATTCTGATGCTTTCTGTACTCAACTATATTCATATATATAATATTAATTGAATATTCTTGTATACAATACACATCAATTTCATTATAATAAAAAGTTAATCAAGAAGGCACTAGTAACTCCAATTCCAAAGCCAAGATGACAATCACTAAAGTAGTGGCAACAGAAATAAACTCTACCTAACATTACATTAAGAGTCATAAGTATTGCAATTAAAATAACAAC
>CAJJDM010000027.1:651775-663225 GCA_905182975.1 Paramecium primaurelia
ATTTGAAACTTTAAGGTTTCTTTACTATGTTTAATGTAAACCTTCATTACATTGTCTTCTTTACCAATATATTTAAATCCCATCTCTGCTGCAAAACTTACCAATGCTAATTCATCTGGAGAACTTGCATTATATTAAATTTCTGATTCAATATTTTCAACTAATTCTGTTTATATAGTATGACATAAAGATAAGCATAGGAGAGTTAAGAATACATGATCATTATTTGAGAAATTCTTAGCAGATTTTTTATTCATGAATTCAGATACTAATTCAGAATATAGGGTGTCATCTGTAAAATCTACATTTTATGATACAATTCTCTATTTTTCCTTAAAAGGTTTCTCATCTATTATTTCTTATTAAGGTTATTCCTCTATATCTCCATAAACAATATCATCAATTATAATAGATTTAAATTTCATTATGTTTTATGTCAATGTTCCTGTTTTATCACTAAATATATATTCAATAACTCCTAATTCTTCACTTAAATTTGAGGAATGAACAGCTGCTGGTCGATCAAATGTTAAATAATTCTTATCCCATTATATCATTTAAGCTTAAAAGAATTTAACTGTTTCTAATGTAACCAATAATGAAATTGGAACACTATTACCTAATAATAAAAACCACATTGCAAATCTTAATATAAAATTGTAAAAGGAATTATTCTCTGGAGCATTTTAATCAATATTCAAATAAGATTGTAATTCATTCACATTTCTTTAGTACCATACATTATAATATGTTGATGCAAATATACATTCAAACAACAAAAATAAGAATACCCATAAAATTTACTTGCTCATCAATTTCTCAACTGTACTATATTTCATCTTTCCTATAATAGAATTCATCATTATCTTAGTATCATGACCTGTATATACAGTAACTGCTAAAATCCAATCAGTATTTTAAAGAGAACATCCTCTTTCTAAAAAATTTTCATAATTTAATGGTTCCTTTGGTAATTCTTTATTTTCATTAACAATATTGAAACTTCCCTTAAATTTATACATAAGAGGATTTTATCTTTCAAAATCCATAGTTACAAATCTAAGATATTTTATTGCAAAATTACAAATTATAAGGTAACTCTTTTTCATTTAATTATCTGTATAATGTTTGCAATTATGGATGTGCATATTTAGGTTTGAGATTAGTTTCACCATCTAGATTCTTAGTTTCTACAAAACATTCTCCTCCTTTCGAAGTTGCTAATATAATAATATCAGCAGGAATTCTCTACTCTTAAGTTAAAATCATACCTATTTATTTGCAATCCTTATAATGTCTCCTACATAAACATTTTACCATTTGTCATATTCGAAAACTCCTGTTCGAAGTGAATATTTCTATACAGTTCGATTGTTTTCTTCATCATCTGCTCGGTGTCTAATGGTGATGATTGAGGTACCTTTTAAAGTCTTCAAAAAAATCCTTGATCATGCTGACCATAATAATGAATGAAAGGGGTAAATAAACAGTTGGTTGTCCATCAGTAGTTGTGACTGGAGGTAGGATTTAACTAAATTAAATTCAAACTGATTACAAAATGCCTAAAAGCAAAAAGTACAAATTAGATGCTTTCCTAAATTATTCTAATGAGTTTTTGGGTAAGAATGTGAGCATATTATACTTAGAAGTCTCTACTCTATTATTGGGAATATTTTTATCTGCGGTACCAATCAGAATCTAAGAATTTAAATACCTATTATACTTTTCTGTCTGGTTGTAATTCCCAAGGAGCTCTTCTTTTGCAACAGCAAGTTCTGATTTAGTTTTCATTCTGATGCTTTCTGTACTCAACTATATTCATATATATAATATTAATTGAATATTCTTGTATACAATACACACCCATTTCATTATAATAAAAAGTTAATCAAGAAGGCACTAGTAACTCCAATTCCAAAGCCAAGATGACAATCACTAAAGTAGTGGCAACAGAAATATACTCTACCTAACATTACATTAAGAGTCATAAGTATTGCAATTAAAATAACAACTATGTCTCCTAATTTATTAAATATCTAAAATACCATTTCCATAAGCATTTAGAAAGTAAAAGAGAAAGGTTGCAGCTTAAGCACAATCTCCACTAGGTAAGGAATAATTAGTTTCTTTATTCCTAAAATACATAGGTTTAAGTGATAATTGTGGACGAGGCTTAGGTCTTGGTCTTTTGAAATGTTTTTTAAAGAAAGTAGTCAAAACTAATGACAGTACTATTGAAATCACATATCTTATTGAATAAGCATAACCGTATTAATAAGTAATGAAGAAAATAGGTGCAGCAATAGTAGTTGGTGAAAAAATCAATGCTGGTAAAAATAGCATCACTGTTAACATTAAACTTTCATGGCCATGAATAATTGCTGATAAGTACACATCCCAGTATAGTAATTTCTCAAAAACTCTTTAAAGTGACATTTCCTTAGTATTCTGATTTTAATTAAATTAATTTAAGAGTATGTTTAAAAATTTCCATTAATCATTATATCTCAATAATTAAATATATATGAATTAATAGATATCATAAGAATTTTTCATTCATAAGTTTGCATCTATCTCATTGAGCGAAAGTATCAAATCTATTCACCTATGATTAGCTGATGATGACAATTCCAAACAAAGTAGTCCAGCTTTAGATTCTCGATTATTAGAATTTGTAGGGACTCTTCCAGCACACATTAAATAAAAATTAGAAAATTTCAAACCTAACTCAGACTTTTAGATTTCAAAATAAAATGATGACAGTGTATACTTTGGCACATTGGAGTTAGGACTAAAAGTTGGAATTGGTATTTAAGTTTGGCCATAGGCTGGAAATTTATTAATTGGGTAACATACAATTTATATATTATAATAGGACATGGTAAAACGATTTGCTTCAAGGAGTTTGTACTATGCATTATAGGAATGGAGATATGTATAATATATGTAAATAATAAAGTTTTGAAGCTCAGTTCTAAAATGGCCGCACAAATGGTTTTGGTATGTTTAAATCGGAAAAAAAAATAGTTAAAGGTAGAATAAATTCTTATTTTTAGGAATTTGGATCAATAATCAGTTGGAAGGAGAAGCCTAAGAAATTAAGAGTGATGGAACAAGGTTTTATGGATAATTTCATAACGGCAAGAAAAATGGCAGAGGGATTCAAGTGTTCCCTGATGGATGCAAGTTTTATATTTCTTATATCTATTTGTAGATATGAAGGATCATTTGAAAATAACTAATTTTCAGGTTATGGAATATTTTATTGGAGTGATGGAAGTTATTATCAAGGATAATTTCAGAAGGGTCTGATCATGGGATTTGGTAATTACATTAATAATAATGGACTTCAATTAATAGGACAGGTATTGCTGTATGATTCTATATTGTATAGTTTTCTGAAATTAAAAAAACATAAGCGAAGGAGGTTGGTCTCAATAAAAATCTACAGAGCATTATGTACTTAAACCAGTACAATTAAAGTCTTTTAATCGAAAAGATACACTTTCTCTGACTTTATATATATATTTTTTTAATTATATTAATATTATTATTATCATTAGATGGTTTACTAGTATGATATTTTATTAATAAATATATAAAAAAATAAAATTCGTTTTTGGAATTTTTAACACTTAATTATCTGGTGTTGGCTTCATTATTAATTAAAATATATGTATAAATTAGCAGTCTGCACATTGCTTATCCTTAGCGTAACAGCAATTGATGTCACAAACTCAGTTTGGACAAGCCATGACCAAAAAGCTTTTGCTTAAATTAAACAATCTGGTTGGGGTAATTTCATTTTGAACTTTGGTGAACTCCATTTAACTACAGGAGGTATCCTTGCAGAATTAAACACTGAAATTGCTAAACTTGTAATTACTTTTTTCATTAATTCGTTTAGATTGACGAATTAGATGAGGAATTAGCAGAAGTCCATCATCAATATGCAAGAAGAACAGACGTTCACAACAGAGAAGTCAATAGACTTTCATAAGAAATCCAAGATAAAGAAAGAGGTATATTATTAAATTTATAGATTTATTTTAGAGGTCTTCAATGCCCACGATTTTTATGATAACGTTTTGATCCCATAAAGAGATAGATTTGCTGCTCAACTTGAATAATTATAAGAAAACATTGCTTAAAACAGAAAGACACTTAATGAGGCAACAGTTCAAAGAGCTAATGATCATGCTGAATTTGAAGCTAAAGTTGCTGAACATAACGAAGCCATCAGTGCTATTGATGAATCATTATAATTACTCAGTTAATTAGAATCACCATCCCTTGTCTAAATCTAAAAGGTCTAAAAGAATTTGACCAAAATTTAATAATCACTCAAAAGACATAGCACATTCTAAACCTTCATCAAGACTCTTTTGGAAATTGCTGTTGAAGCTAACTTTGCTGATCAAGGTGCTCTTAGAGAAGTATTGATATTTTGTTAACTCTTTCATAGATTTTGACTGCCTTCAACAATTTGAGAGTTTAATTAGTTGACTCCCTCAACCAACTCACTGCTGATGAAGCTGAAGCCTAAAAAGACTTTGAAGCAAGAGTTATTCAATTAAACTAAGAACATGCTGAATTCTAAAGAGCTGTTGTAGTTAAGACAGCTGAAATTGAAGCCAATGCAAGTAAATATTTAATAATAATAATTAATAGACAAGATTGAATAAACCCTTGATTTAATTGATGTCTTACATGCAGATTTGGATACCTTGAATGGATAATTATAAGCAGAAAATGATGACTTTGCTTTCGCAACTGACGTTTACAATGCTACCGTTGCTGAATACAACAAGGAATTAAATGCCGCCCACTAAGCCTTAGATTTATTGAACCAACCAAGATTTACCGATTACGTTAAATCTTAACTCAAGGGAGCATTTTGATATTATTCATTCAATAAAAGTAAATGAATTCATTATTAAATTACATTAAAATATTCTTTCTATTCCAATAATTAAATAAACATATTTGCGTGATGTCAGAAATAGATCCTATTACAATTAAACTTGTCGTTGTCGGTGATGGAAATGTAGGCAAGACATGTATACTTCTCAGGTATTTCTATTAAAAATCCATAGCTACACAACAGATAAATTTCCTTAAGATTATGTTCCCACAGTTTTTGAAAATTATACCACATAAACAGCTGTTGATGGAAAGATGATTAATTTAAGTTTATGGGATACTGCAGGATAAGAAACATATAATAGACTAAGAACATTATCCTATAATTCAGCTGATGTCTTTTTAGTTGTCTTCTCTGTTATTGAAGAATCTAGTTTTGAAAATGCAATAATTAAATGGTATCCAGAATTAGAGGCTCCTGAATTAAAATGTGTACCAAAAATATTTGTTGGAAATAAAATTGATATGAGAAATTAAGCAAATCCAAGTCATGTTTAATAAGAAGCTGTAATCTTTAATTTAATCAACCTATTAGGCAAAATCAAAAGTTGAAAAATTACAATGTCAATATTTGGAATGTTCTGCATTAACATAAATTGGTTTGAAAGAAATTTTTGACTAAGCAATCAAAAAAGCCATTAAAGTCAAAACCTTAAAGTCATAAAATTAAACCTTGCAAAATGTTACAAGTACTATTTAAAAAGACTAAAAACTTTCAAATGAAGAAAAATGCTGTTGCTCAACCTTTTGATAACATATAAAATAACATGCTTTAATTATATATTTATGCAAATAATGAAAACAACTTTAAATTCTATATATATATATATATTATTTTAATTCATTTCAAGAATTAGGAACTTGGATTTTATTTTTTGATAATTTTAAAAGCCACATGATGAGCTTAATAAACTTCTGGAATCCTTATCACTCTATTAAGCCATGCATTTGTAATTGGATATTTTTAGAAATCAAATTTAATCAAGTCTAATTACATCATTTCGCAACAAGCACTTATATCAGCCAAAGTTGCTTAATCACCACAAATGTAGTTTCTACCTTTTAGCCAATCTACAAATGTTTTATATAATTACTGCTCTCAAAATATTAAAACACTTTTGCCACATCTTGTTTTTCCTTTTCCAGTACTTCAGGAATTACCTTCTCTCCCTTTATTGGTGATATCAGCACTGAGTGGTACAAGTGTAAGCATCTTCTTGTATTTGTGTGATGATAGTCTAGATATTGATCTATTCTAGTTTATTATCTGATGTCTGTAAGTGGGTATCTTATTAATCTTTAGAAACTTACAAATTAGTTGATATATTTCTCTATTTGATTATGTATCTCATTATATTGTGACTTTCAGCAACAGTAAAATCTCCATCTTATAATAAAGGCACTATAGATTTTTTTAATTTGAATACATTATTATAATGGATGAATTGCTGTGAATTCAGGTGACTTATGTTCATCAAATTAAATCTTTAAAGCCTTGACTTCATGAGGGACTTTGAGGATATCTAAAACAGCCTTTACAGCTCTAGATGGCTATGAAATCCAATCTATATATAATTTAATCATGAAAATTGTTATTATTATAATAAGTTTAAAGATCTTTCATTTAGTTATGTATTATTATAATAATAAATAATTTAATTTTATAAAAATTGATCAACTTTAATCTTTTGGACATCTATTATTAATATCAAATCCTATAAAATCAAAAAATTCACTTGAAAAGTATTCATGATTTCCTAATAATTCTCTAAAAAATTCATCTACAAAGTTTATTTTTTCATTTGTTGTTAGATTTAAAATTTATTTTGTTACTTTCAAATTAGGTGGTAATGATCGACCACTTTATAATTCAAGTTGCTCACTAAATTATCTAATACAAGAAAGTGTTTTCAAGATTCTATAAACATGTTCTGTGCTTCTAACATTATTTATATATAAGTTTACTTTTCTTTGTATTTGATGTTTATAACAAATTCTATTGAATTAGATCCATACATTCCATACTCATATTAGACACAATTAGAAGAGAATTGAAGTTCAGAATAATCTAAAGCAACCAAATTTTCTTCAGAATTTACTCTGATAGCTTATAATTCGTATTCTTAAGCTTTTTAATAACTTTTAGGTCTTATCTAAGATTTAGTCTTTGAAATCAATTATTAATATATTAAAAATGGTTGTTGCATATCTTCTTCTACACCTAAGAAATCAAGTAAATTTTTTGTGATATAGGTTGGATTGGCTAATTAATCTTATAACCATCTTTCTAAATATTCTCTCCTTCTTAAAACATAAGAAAATTCATCTTCGCCCAATTATAGATCTATTCTGTGTATTTTAAATGAACTTGCATTGTATTTATTAAAGTGGTCAATTTATACTCTCTCAATATTTAAAAATTCAGGGTAACGCTTTTCTGATTAAAAACTATGTCCTTCGATTATAGTAATAATCATATATGAATAAAGTATTTCATTGTCATTAACAAAACGTTTAATTACTTTTTTACTTACACTCACACTCCTTTCTGGCAATTTTTCCCTTAAGAATTGTTCTTATTCATTTTGATTTTTGCTTTATATGAGATCAGAAAATGCTGATGATAATTATTTTGATATAGTAGTATTTTCTTTTTTTGCTTTAGTCCTGTTTAACATAGATTCTCTAGTTGAGTTATTTTCTGATTAAAATATTTTGAATTCTTCTAATTATTTCATCAATTATTTTGCAAACTTTGGTGTATCATCTGGTATTCTTGTTCGATCATTCGGTCTATACAAGGCATATATCAATAAAATCAATGATGGGAACAATTACAAAATTATTAATCCACTACTCAAAAGAGTTTGATATTCTTAAGTTGTTCTGACCACCAAAAATGCAGTCTATAAAGGCCAAAATATCTATTTGATAGTTGATAAACTATTACTCTATGAGTCCAAGTTGCCTATTATTCTTAAACCTTAAACTCTAATTTTAGCAAAATAACAGAAATAATATGAGCAACAATCGGTATCAACCAAATGAAGTATAATTTTGGTGATATTGTCATAATTAGACCAAAAAATCCCAATATCATTGATACAGTACATACCAAACATAGCCAATATGATATGATAATTTTTATATTCAAAGATGGAGGATTTGTTTTGGGACTAATTTAAATTAATTTAATAATTACATATCCTCATCACTTAATTGAGATCGTATGGATTATCTTTGTAGTGTAACTGCTTGTAGTTATTAAAGCTAATAAATCCTATAAAGAGCAGCAAATATAAAATATAAATAGGGAAGGCTGAATAATATAAACTCTTTTGCCAAAATTGAATAAGTGTAAATTGGATTTGAAGCAGGAGGATCATTTGATTGTTCTGTTTTATTATCTTAATTTGTAGGTTGATCTTTATTTTAATCAATTAATGGATCGATCATTGGAATGGTTTCAGTTATCGGGGGGTTTTCAGCAATAGGTTATTCTGTTGGCTAATTTTGAGTTGAAGTCTCATCCAGTTATTCATTCAATTCTTATTATTATGCCTAAGTTACGACATCATTTTATTAATCCATTTAATTAATAGTATATCTATAACATTATAAAAACTATAATTAAATTATTCCATTTACTAATAATTAAGAAACACTGTGAAAACATATAATTAAATTAGACTTTATTATTTAATCCTAAATATTAATAAAGAAAAAAGAATTTGCTTCTATTGTGAAGAGATAATAAAAATATTGTAATTGGAATAAAAATATTATCATGAAGAAGATCTTTCTAATAAGTACACTTTGACGTTTTTGAGTTTAGTTGCCAATATTTCTTCAATTTATCTAATTATTGAAATTTCTTATTATCTATGTTCAGTATCAGCAGCGTATTAAGTTCTCCATCCATCACATTCACCTTCTTTTTATTCTTTACCTGAAGTGGCAGCATTTAATTCATCAGTAGCATCTTCTTTTCTCTTTTTTTAGAGATCTAATGCTTATTCATTATCTTTTAATTGTCTTTCAGAATCTTCTCTAGCTGATGACAATGATTCTCTTTAACTTTCTATTTCAACCATTAATCTTTCATAATCTAATTAAGCTTATATTTCAGATTATCTGGCATCATGTAGACTTTATTCCAAAGATGCACTCACTTCACTCAATTTATTTAAAACATTGTTTAATTGATCTTTTGAGAATGTTGATGCAACTTACATTAATGCTAAAATTGGATTTGATGCACCAATTTAATTTAATTATGTTAAAATTTAAACTACTTCTTAATCAGGTTAAATTGAGGATAATTTGGTAAATATAACTTCAATAGCTTCTATCACATTTTCAGTTTCATGTTCAAATTTTATAAAATCGTCAGCGTCATTAGCTCTTTATTCAGTTAATTATGTTTCTTATTCATTTAAAATATCAAGTTATATTTTTTTGTTATCAACATCTTAAGCCAATTATTCGACTTTTGAAGTTAATGTTGCTATTTCTGTTGTAGAATCTGTTATTTCAGCAGAAGCATAATCTATTCTTCTATTGTATTAGTAAATTTCTGTTTCACAATCAACTTCATCTTAAGCATGCTTTTAATCGGCTTCTTATTAATTAAGAATTAGATTTTCCCTTAATTATTAAAGCATCTTTGCAATATCTGACAATGGGGCTTTATTGTTTAATTAAAGGGCTATTGTGTCTAATAGTTTTTTGCCTAATTCATGCTCTTCCATAGCTTCAAGTTAAGTAAAAACAGCCTTTGTAGGATCATTTGATCTTTTAACAAAAACTGATTGTGTTATACTTAATACAACCAAAATCAATAAGACTTTATTCATTTACTATTGATTTATTGCAAATTCGTTTTTTGCTTTCAATCTATTGATCTGTTAATTCACTTTTATTTTACTAAAATGTTTTATAGAATGATTTCTTTCTTATCATTATTAATTCTGCCAATAAATTATTATTTAATTAAATTATTAAGAGTAAAATAATAAATATTCTTATTCTATTCATGGTCATTATTTAAGTGTTATATAATAAAATATTATTAAACATTTCTTTATTATTATGTAATAATCAACACTAATTTTAACAATTAAACTAATTAAAAAAAATAACATTTTTATACCCTTTCTTTAAATATTCATCATTATTAATAAGGTTTTTTTAATATTACTATGTTCTTGATGTTTTCAAAAAACTTGAAGAATTTAAATATTTTAATTTTCATTTAATTGCATTTTGATAATAATCTCTTCTCAATTTCCAATCAAAGTATTATAAAATATTTTATTTTTTCCATGCATTCTTTGATTTAAATAAAGGTAATTTTGATTAATCTTGTTAGGTAAGGAGAATTAAATAATTATGTTGATTAGATGTTTATATTATTTTTTTGTTATTATATTACTATTTATAACAAGTCTTGTTATCATTATAATTAATTAATTATTATGAGAAAAAAACCTAGTTCACCTTACGCTGAATTAATTGAAGCTAATAAAAAGATTTTGTAAGAAGATGGAAAATATTTGGATTACTCAAACATACCTATTCCGTATAGTTAATCATTTTAACAACTTACTTAATTTCGTATCCCATAATATTTTGAGTTATTACATCGTAAGAATTAAAAGAAAACTGAAATTCATCAAGAATTCAATTAACCTAATATCAACCAAAACAATAATTAGGCTGAACGTATTATTGTTAATATTTTTAGCTAATCTAAAAAGATAACAATAGAAGATGATAAAAAGAAAGCCTTTTTCTATGAGCAGGTTTTAAACTGCACAATTAGAGAGGTATATAGTATAAAGAAAAAAGTAATTAGATCTCATCAGGTTCTTTTAATAGAGCAAATTATACTCTGAATAAGATTTTAAGCAGTCTTCCTATGAGCCAGTTACATTAAATACATGAGGCAAAGCAGGAAAATATCCAAGCTTTAATTTAAAAAAGAAGGAATAAACAGATGAGAATGGTTACTCCTAAATTTAATCTTAGAACAGACTCTTAAATGGCAAAATTTTTTGGGTCATCAAGTATTGTATTATATATACTATCAAGATATTTTCCCTACTTTATCTACATTTAGATTAAAAACCCTTTAATGATTTATAAGTTGACGTTTTAATTAAAAATCTTATTTAATTCTTAAACATCTTTGAAATTATTAACTCATTTTTGAATTATGGATTATAAATAGACTGCTTACATAATAAGGTTAGAATATTTTCAAATTAAAAAATAATTTAGCTAATAAATTCATTTATGTTTTTTATGCTAAGGTTTACTTTCGCTGCTACTGCTACTACTTTAGCTACTGCTAGCACTTGCACTTCTACTTCTGCTTCTGCTTCTACTATCACTTAAACTTTCACTTTGACTAGGACTAGGACTTGGACTTTTATTTTTTTTTTTCTGATCCTTTTTTTCTTTTTCTTTTTATTTTTTTTCCTTCTCCCTTTCTCTTTCTCTTTCTCTCTCCTTTTCTCGTTTTC